>VZRO01007096.1:338003-352626 GCA_013397915.1 Daphoenositta chrysoptera | reverse complement strand
GCAGCAGTTTTGGGAGGGCTGTGTGCCCGTGGGAGAAATCACACTGCAGCAGTTTTGGGAGGACTGCTGCTCGTGAGTGGAACCACGCTGGAGACATTCACAGAGAACTGTCTCCCGTGGGAGGGACCCCATGGCCTCACAGGGAAGGACTCCTGTCCCTGAGCAGAGGAGGAGAGTCTCGGTGATGAACTGACCAAACCACCATGCCCTCTTTCCCTGCGCTGTCGGTGGGAAGGAAGGAGGGGCTGCGGCGAAAAAGATGTTTTTAAGGTCTTATTTTATTTCTCATTATCCTCCTCTGACTTAGTTAGTAATAAATTCACTTTGTAGTTCTGAGTTGAGCCAGTTTTTCCCTTGGAGTGTTTTCTCCAGTCCTTATCTCAATTAATGAGCCCTTCATTTAATTTTTTTTTCTCTCCTCTGCCCAGCTGTAGCAGGGGAGGACAAGTGAGCAGCTGTCGTGGATGCCTGGCGTTTGGCTAGTGTCAAACCATGACACTTGTTTTATATGTTTTTTGGCCTAATCTATTTCTCATATGATTTATTACCAGAGTTTATTAACACAGGACTGTGCTAACACAGCTTTATTGCTGCCAGTGTCAGCGGAGTATTTCTACAAGGCACAGCATTGCTGATAACTGTATCTGCCCTCCCTCTGTACTGCACCAAACCTCCCACAGTCCTATGCTTATCCTCTGTGCATCTCAGCTAACCTAAGTACACAGAACACTTTGATCAGTGACTGCCTGTTTCCTATGGACCACACTGCACATATTTCATACTGTACCTTACCACGGGGAATATGAATGTCTTAAAAGAGTTCACAGAGTGCCAACCCATGGATCAAGAAGCTACTGAAAATCATGAAGCTCTGTACTGGGTAATTCTACACAGAAAGTTCAAGATTGTCTTAAGTTCTAACTCACATCTAAAAAAAATAATTTTGTTCGCCAGCTTTAGTGCTCTAGAACTAAATCTATTGAAATCTGGGATTTCTAGCACTTCTTAGGCCACACAGATGGAAGGAGAACTGATTCCAGTTCTAACCCAGAGTTCTGCAGGGAATTTTACCCAAACTGTTTTCAGATCACAACTTCTGTCCTGCAATGAGCTAAATACAAAGAGAAGCACCTTTAAAATAATATTTCCTCATGTTACTTACCACATAAGGACTCACTGAATTCTTTTAGCTTTGCCCTGAAATCACCCAAGAACTTTCAAACAAGATCTCTCTCAAGTTACAGAAAATACTTTAGAAAACTATTTCTCTGAGGTTTTATCTCTTATCATAGGTTAATTGCTGTGCTGCTTCACCTGTGAAAAATGTTTAGCCTGCATCAAAGTACCAAATGTAGTGCAAATTTTTAAAAACATTCTGTGAGCCAGGTGGTGAACAAAATCAAAATTTCTTGATGATGTAGGGGATTGAGGTATTTTTGTTTGGGATTTTTTTGGAGTTGTTATTTGTTTGTTTTTGTTGGTTGGTCAGTTGGTTCTGGTTTTGTGGGCCTGGGGATTTTGTTTCACAGAATAATAGAATATGCTGAGCTGGAAAGGACCCGTCAGGATCATTGAGGTGAACTCCTGGCCCTGCTCAGGTGCTGTGATCACTTCCCTGGGGACCCTGTTACCATGCCCAACCAGCCTCTGGGTGAAAAACCATTTTCTAATATCCAACCTAAACCTCCTGTGACTCAGCTTCATTCCATTTCCTCAAGTCCTATGACTGGTCCTGAGAGTGAAGAAATCTGTACCTGCCCCTCTGCTTTCTCTCAGGATGCCAAAGACCACAGTGAGGTCTCCCCTCAATCTCCTCTTCTGTAAAAAACAAGTGACCTCAGCCACTCCTTGTAAGGCTAAGGCTCCAACTCCAGAGCCTTCACCATCCTCATCACCTCCTTTGGACATTCTTTAAGAGCATAATGTCTTTCTTATATTCCAGTGACCAAAACTGCCCCCAGCACTGGAGGTGAGGCCGCCCCAGTGCAGAGCAGAGGGGACAATCCCCTCCCTTGCCCAGCTGGCCATGCTGCCCCTGATGTACTCCAGGACATGGTGCCCTCCTGTCTGCCTTTTGTCTGGGTTTGCTTTTTTTTCAGTAAAGTCCTAGGGTTATCTTTCTTAGGATTACTGTAATCACACTAACTTGAAAAGCTAACTTCAAATGTACGTAAAAGACATGCTTTTCTTTTTAAGTGTAGGAAAAAGAAGAACCAGCACCCCAGTTCTCTTTTGTGATCCTGGTATGAACACGCCAAACTTGAACAGGCTACCGATATGTGACCTACACCCCAGTAGGACAGTGGTCAGGGGAATGTGGCTGCAGTGAAGAAAAAGCAAAGAAATAATTCTGTAGGCAGATGGTTACATGATTGTGTCACAGTTCCTGTCCCGGCTCCCAAAATATGACCAGAATATGGTCACTGACTGGTACTAATAGATGAAACAACGTATCATTGAAAACCTCTGAAAATTCGTCACTGCAAACTCAAGTTCTTAAAAAACTGATATGAGCTGGGCAAGTATATTGGGGATTGTATTCTTGGACTGATGTGCCTTCTTTTTTCAGCTGTTCAAGCTTGGCTTTGTGTCTGGCTTCTGTTTCTTTCCATCTTCTTGCAGGTGCTTATGAAATAATCTTGCTGGATTCAAAGTAACCAGAGGGAGGAGAATTTATTAAAGGATGTATTATGTGAAAGTTTTGTTGTTTTTTTTTTTTCTGGGAACACATATTGGCCAAAATGTATGCATTTAGAAGATTGAGATTTTTACAGTGTTTTACTTCTTTCTTCCACAGTCAGTATATGAATGTGTTCTCACTGAGTCATTACCAAATTTCATTTATTTCTTGGCATACTCTCAGGTAATCTCTTCCCCTTTCCTACCCAGCCACCTTTGACTGCAGCCAGCCAGGTGGTTCACTAACTGACTTAATAACTTATAAATTCAGCTTGCTTTATAGTTTCTGCTGAACATGTTCTCTCACTAACAGTTTTCCCAGCTAGAGTAATAAATGGGTTTACCTCAGGGTTTAAATAAATGTGAAATGTGTCCTTAATGCAACCAATTTAATCAAACACATCACTGAGTTCTTCTAGTATATTATTTTCATTTAGCTCACATGAGGCCTCCATTATACATTTGATCAGTTTTAATTCCTTAGAAACTCTAATCCCTGGCACAGGCTAAGCCTCTACATTCACAATGAGAAGATAGAATAATTCCTGAGAATTCCATACAGAGAAGGTTGGACCTTTAACACATGAATGCTTTGTGCCTTCATTTACTGTGACATCCACAGCATTTTTAAATTTCCCTGTGCTTCCAGTGAAGAGCCAAATTTGGATATTGTCATTATTTAGTTATATAATGCAAATGTCTATAGAAACCTGCAGCTGTAATAATCTGAATTTGTGACAATTTTTCTCCATATTGAATACTTTAGTTACATGCATTATTCATATAGTCAAGTATATTTCAGGCAGTACAAAGGATTCCATGGTGTGCTTAACTGACAGGTTCACCATTTGCTTTCAAAATATTTGACAGCATTTGTAACTGAAGATCTATACTTCTACTGAAATTTGTTTATGAAGAAGTAACACAGCTTATTCTGCTTGCAACTAGGTATAGAATGTGAGAGTAAACCAATAGAAAATAGACAATTTTAAGTTCATATGTGCTTGGTTTTTTTTAAGTGTGCTGCTTCTTCATGTTCAGTTAATGAAGAGGTCAGAGAATCACATGGGCCACACAGCGACAGATTTATTCAAAACCTAGTAATAAATGAGGCCAGATGCTAAAAACAAAGATCAGTTGGAGTAACGTGTTTGCATTTCAGCATAGAACCAAGATCATTAGATTGTTCCTACTAAATGACAGACATTTTGTTCTTGGACAGTGCAAACCTTCTGAAAATTAAGAAATTTATATGCCACTGCAGCTATTGACATAGTTTAGCTGATTGATTCTTTTAAAATTTAATGCATATCTTTAAATGTTTAAATGACCTGTCTGTTTCTTGTGTTGTGAAAAACATTGCCTCAAGTCTATGTATTGGCTTTCCAATTGTTGTCACTGGCACTTTGTGTCTGTTTCCATCTGTGTTCTGAAGGTCAGAAAATTCCATCCCACCTTGACTGCTCAGACTGCTACATCATGCCTAGACCTACTTTTGTTGCCACTTCTGTGTAAATCATAGTTTAAGACAAAAAATATATGTATCATATGAAATATGTATAAAGTGAATAAACATGGTCAAATTCAGAGGAAAATCGTCCTCTCTTTATATATATCTGATATATTTTGTTCCATAAAAATTATGCAAACTTTGAAACCCAAAACCTTAATGGTAGCATATTACATGACAGAGTAAATAACCTACACTTTTACAAAGCAGACAAACTGAGAAGTGTGTGCCAGATAAGTGTTGAGGGAGGTGCATTAACAAATGGCTGAACTGGAAGGCTTAAAGAATTAGTATTAGTGACACAAAGTCCTGCTGGGGCAAATCACTAGCAGAGCTTCTTCCAAAGCTCACTTTAGCAGACATCCAGTAAGATATCTTGCTGAGCATCAGATCTTTAGTCTTCAGCAGTTCAGCTCTTGAGTCTCTCTTGAATTAAAGTGTTTGTCAGTACCTCCAAATGCTACCTGAGCTGAATCAACATTTTCAAAAATCAAGCTTCACAGAGAACAGGTGTCTAGAATGCCAAAACAAGCCAAAGCTTGGAAGTAAAAGATGAGAAGCTTAACGTAAACAATTAAAGAAATGAACCAAGCCCAAAAATGGACAATATTTAGAAGAGAGAAAATGATCATATGAAGAATGGAGGGATGCTATTACAGATGGAGAAAAAGAGGTAAGGGATGAAGAGGGAGAAGGAAGAAATGCCAGGTAACATGGGAAGAAAATCTGACTAAGTTTATACTGATTAGAAATACTGGATGAATAATAAAATCAAGAGAAAGAAGCAATAATAAGCTCAGGAAATCATTTTCTGAGTAAAACAAAAGCAGTCCTCTGGTTTCAAAGATTTGTAATATAATAAATATGATGTTCTCTAATATGCCATATGGGTTTTGAGATCATTAAATTCACATTTCTGTGCTTTCCAGCTAGAGACATCATTCTAAAAAATAAAAATTAATAGCTTTCACATAGAAATATGAATAGTAACTTCTAGAAAAAAATTATTGAGAGATACCTAGGATAAAATGGGGGGGGGGGGGTGGTGGGCAGAAAAAGGAAAATAACTTCACAAGGAGAAGGATAATGTGTAAAGAGGGGGATAGAAAGGTATGACGTTGCTTCTGGAAAGAAAATATCAAATCACTAATGAAGACCTGCCCCCAAGAAATGAATTTTTTTTCCTAGCATTTTTCAGTGACTCTTCATGGGGTCCCATGTCAATCTGATGGTTTTAACATCCGTTAAATATTCAAAAATAATTATTTCTGAAAGATCTCTCTGCTCATGTGGGAAGGAGAGAACACAAAATAGATGTAAAACTTCTGCAGGAAATGTGAGTGAAAGGATTAATCGAGATGAGGGAGACAGGGAACAAGGAATGCAGATTGCCTGAAGACTTGGTGCAGGGAACATTTCTATTAGAATGCATATGTCATTGTTTCTTTACTGTCTTGTTGCTATTTTGGATTGCTCTGGAATTTAATCTATTAAAATTTTCAGGAAAAAAATGGCAAAATTCTGCTGTGATATTTTATCTGAAATCACCTGTATTTAAAAAGATAAACTGCTGCTCTGTGGTATTTAAATGAACAGTGGTTCAGGACGTAAAAATAGGGTCCTTGGTAATCTATTATACTGAAAAATATGAGACAGGTGAAAGCTGCAACAGCAACTGAGCTTATCATACACAATTGCCTGTCAAAAGGCAACTGTCTCATATTAAGTGAAATTGTTGTCTGCTTGCAGTCTTTGGGCAAAGTGAATAGAAGGGAATGTGTATAACCCCATTATTTGTAGTTCAGCTGAATTCAGCTATTAGAGGTACCCTGTAAAAAGTGAATAACAGCACTTAAGCCAAATGTGAAAATGATGGCATTTTCAGTTTTCAGGTCTATAGCCATAATACAAGGATGCTTTGAGAGACACTTCTAGACTTTCAAAGAGAAAGAAACCAAAATCGCACCCTGTGGCTACATGAAATGCAGACCATTTTGATCATGTCTCAGAAATTTACCATTTCTCAGTCGCAGGGAGAGCTGCAAAGACACATCAGTTATTGTTCTATGCTACTGTATCCTCCTGCAGTTTCAGACTTATTTTAGCCTAAATTTTAGTCTTTTCTTGTTAAATGGTGCAGGAGAATCTATCGTAGCAACAGCCCCAATGGGTTTGTGAGGTGAACCCATAAAGAAAATTTCCTGAATGTTCCCTAATGATTCTGTGATTTCTCTCAGTAATTATTTTGCCTGTCAGTCACCATATGATTAAATAGCCACCTGGCTGTGGCAGCTTGAACCTTTGAATCTGATGAGGTGACTGGAGAAATTACCTTGGAAAAGAGTTTAAAAGGAACCACTGCAAATACCACATCAGTCATCAGTGATCCTCTGCAATCTTCTTTATAAGGACAGCAGAAGTTCAGGTATTATAAGACTACCACAAAGTTATGTGGGTTATTTTTAGTGATATCTTATTTTAAGAATAATAAATGCAAATCACACTGTCTGGGGAGAAAAAGATATGGTAATTCAATAGAGCTTGCAAGTAGGAAGACAAACCTAGTAGAAAAAATGAACACATCCAAGAATCTTTGCATGTCAAAAGACAAACACTTCCTAAAAAGTTTAAACAATATTTTGTTTCTATTTTTCAAGTAACCAAAATCTCAAGCAAATAGGGGTCAAATAATTTAGGGGACAAAGGGAAAGGGTACATTCCTACAAAATATTTCTGGAAAAGTGTTTATGCTCCTGGACATGCAATTATCTCCGGTAGAACTAGAGGAAAACCCTGGGCTGGGGTTCTCTTTTCGAATGGCAGTGCTTTCAAGAATGGTACTGGTTTGGTCTCTGACTCTCTTAACCAAGAAGTACATCAAGTAATGCCTAAGAAAGAACTGGAACTATCATATACCTGATGTCACCCGCATTGAACGCTCAATATTCATCTTCTTGCTTTTATGGTTCTGCTTTATGACTGGCTTCTAATTTTATCACAAAGGATTTACTGTAGCTCTGCTAGAGTACAGTTACTCTTCGGGTGGACAAAATATGATAAGCTCAGATATAATTGAAAAATCTTTCCAATACAGACACAGATTAGTCTGAACATTTCTTGTGTATCCTCTTTTTCAAAGAAAGCCCAAGTATCCTCAGTGCATGCATTCTTGCTTCCTGTCTCTTCTGGTTTTCATTTTCCCCAGTAACAAACCTGCTCAAGCTAGTATGAATTGTGGCTCTGAGCAGCCTCAGGTTATGTATACTTCAACACAGATGACAGAGTGAATCTGAGGCTGATGCATCCCATATCACAGAAATGCAGAATCAACTTGGTTGGACAAGACTTCTGAGATCATTGAATCCAACCTAGGACTGAATACCATCATATCAACTAGACCATGGCATTTTGTCTGGTGATGCCACCACCTCCCTGGGCAGACCACTCCAATATCTAATTACCCTTTGTGTGAAGAATTTCTTACTTACTTCCAACATAAACTCCCCTGACACAGTTTAGGACTGAGTCCTCTTGTCTGGTTGCCTGGGAGAAGACACTGAACCCCACCTGGCTACAGCCTCCTTTCAGGCAGTTGTAGAGAACAACACGGTCTCCCCTGAGCCTCATTTACTCCAGGCTAAACAACCCCAGCTCCTTCAGCTGCTCCTCACAGGACTTGTGCTCCAGACCCTTCATCAGCTCCATTGCTCTTCTCTGGACTCACTCAAGCACCAAAATGTCTTTCCTGAATTGAGGGGTCCAGAACCGGCCACAGGACTTGAGGTGTGGCCTCAGCAGTGCTGAGTACAGGGAACAGCATTATATTCTTCTATTACCCTGTCCTACCCTGTTCAGCAACTTTTTGCACAATATCATGTCAAATAGGAATTCACTAAATCTGCATCAAGATCGTCCAGGGTCTATTGCTTTATTTGGTCTGGTATCATGATGATGTGACTAAAACTTTTTTGTGGCTCAGTTTTCCTTTTGCTGTATGTTCTGGCATATAGTTCTTACCTCAAATGGACAGCTTTGATAGTAAGAGTTTAATTATTTTCCAGTAACAGACATAGTCATGACACCTGGACTGTACAAAGTCCATCAAAGTGACCAAAATCCAGGTCTTCTAAGTCTTATCCCTGCGTTTAGAAACAAAACCCAGATCTTTTCACTAGCAGGCACCAGCTCCTGCTCAGATGCATTTGCAAATGGATGATCCTAATAGCCTAATCCATTAAAGCAGATGATGCTGTATTAGAAATTTAGCAATTGGTAGGATTCTTTTATTATTATGTGTTGATTGAAGTTACTAAGTATAATAGTTCCACCAAAAAAGCTTTGACTTGAATTGCAGGATATTTAGATGACACTGAAGAGCCTCAAATTTTTATTATCCTTGCTATAGAGCAAGGGAACATCTGTTAAAAAGAAACCTTCAATTATACATTTCACTGTTGCCCACACAAAAGTAAACATTTTTAAAACTGCAATTACTTAGCAGTATGAGGAGGCAGTGCATGCAGCAGTGGTCCAGCTCCATGGGGAATCTGTAAATAAGGGTCTTTGTGAGTAGTTGCAGAAGTATTCTAGAAGAAAGATAAAAGGTCACCACAAAATGCAGATAACTTCAGAGGAATATTATTAAATAAATCTCAAAACTAAGATGACTAGGAGTGTTTAATAGAATTTTATTAAAGAGAACTTTACAAGTTCCACAACTTAGCATTATCTTCTACGACTTACAAATCCTATAGGCTTCATTGAACTTCCACCTACTTCTGATGTTGAAAATATGATTCAAAATGCATTTTGTGATTCCTAAATATCCCTATTTAAAATGCCATCTGCTATAGCTTCTATGATATACTAAAATACACATTTTGGTACATATCTAACAGGAATACCTATAGTACCTGCCAAGCTCATATGAAGAGTACATTTTTATGTTATCTACAGTTAATATAATGCAATGAAAAAGTATGAGAGACTGCTGAAATCGTAGCCTCTTATTCCTCAGGTCTCCTTTATACGTGGCTGCAGCAGATCCCATTACTCTAAAATGTGAATTAAAATGCAAAATATTTCCCTGGTACTCTAGTACCAAGTTCTAATATCAGGGATTTTCTTTTTCTTCCTTTTCTGTTTCATCTAATTACATAGATCTTCAATGAAAAATCCAAGATGATTCTCTTATCTTTTGAAAACCTTCTTTCCATGTCTGGTTAACCTCATTTTTGAACTGCTATAACAGTAGTCTTTCAGAAAAACTGTTAAAAAAATATAAAGGACATTTGAAAAGTCAAACTGGAATTTTCACAGTAGATTCTTAGATATTAAAAATGACACGGAAAAACAAACTCTAAGAGCAATAATAATATAGATTTTAAAAGCCCCAGCCCCTGCTAATAACTTGTGTGCAAAATTTGGTGAGCTACACGTCAGAGAGATGATTCTGATACCTGCAATGCGGATTATTCTAAAGCCTTCAAAACATTACTTGTGGAAGCTGCTGTAGTAATTACACTTAAGATTGCTTAGTATTTTGAGGGTGTAAGATCACAGCTGAAGTTAGGAACCATGCCATTAATGTGCACAAGCAGGAGTTTGCATCCTGCTTTGTGTTCTGGCTGTACACAGTATCCAGGGTGTTGCACGAGGTCCCTAAATACTATGTGGCATGAATATTCCCTGCTTACCTTAACTTGCTTTAAACTCCTGTTATTAGTAGAGATTTGTCATAGATTAATCATAGGGCTCATGGTTTTTATACTCAGCTTCCTCCTGTCTCAGGCTGAGATCCTCTGCAAGACTGGGCACCTTAAAATACACACATATTTTACTCCAAAAAAAAAGAGTGAGAGAAAGAGGATCAGCAGCTTTATTCATAGCATTTAAATAGAATTTGCTTGATGAAATACAGAAAGATCTAGTGGTTCCTGAATATTCCATTAAGCAAACTGTCTAGCAGTCATAAAGACAGTTATTAAACTGACACAAAAATTGGCCATAGTCAACAGAACATTGATGATTTCGGTCCAGCCTTCTTCCTCTTCCAAAAGCTGAGTTAAAGCCCAAAGATACTAACTGGAAAACTACTGTTCAATGCATCAACACTTCCATGCTGGTGCTTACGTGGTACATTTTCTGGTATATTTTTCTTGCCCATGACTGAAGTTGGTTGTGCTTCACCTTACATCAAAAGGACTTTGCTAATGTCAGTGCAGTAAAACAAAACTGTTTAAATAGTCTTCCTATGCATTTGAGCATTTCTACAGTATCAGAAGTTTTCATATTAACTCGATAACCTGTCTTGACTGCCTTTAGTCTCAGCTAAAGGGAAAAAAGTTGAACTTTTCTGTCAGCAACAGACCTGGGTTTCCTTCTGACATTCTAGGAATCTATTCAGAATTTCTTAAACACTATTGATTTGTTGGCTTTAATGAGAGTTTCACAGGATTAACGAATTCTTTATAAGGATAAAGCATGAGTTTGCCAAGGAGAATAAGGTGATAATCATACCACTAGAATACCTCCACAATAGAGTGTCTATTACAGAAAATTCTCCAGAATTCAAGAAGCACCTTAGACTGGTATTAGGTTTATTCTCCTGAAAAAGCTTGTTATAGTGGGTCTTAATTAAATTACATCAATAAAAATGTTTTGATACAACAAAACTTGGTGACGCTTTAAAAACACAGATAATGGTCATGTACAATATAAACTTAATACATCTATCAGAATATCATATGTGTCTTTTCCATTAAAAAGGAAATTAATAGGAAAATAAGTGATTCCAATGCGAATACTGTCATTTATATAGAAGTGATTATCTTTTTGGGAATAATGCAACAGTACCTTTGACAGATGGGTACCAGAAAAATTACTCACAATTTTTTCCACCAGGAATTGGTTTGTTTGAATACAAATAAGTTTGAGTTCAAAACTGGAGCCTAACTGCATATTTCAGAGCTATTACTACAGCCCTAAGTCTGTTGCCGACTTTCTATTGCAACAGCCATGCACTAATAACTCCCATCATAGGGCATTTTCTTTGGCCATAATAACCTGTATATAAATTACCATAAGCTATAATAATACTGTGCCCCTTGTTCACCAAAGTATTTCTGAGTATACCAAACTTTATGGATGTCTGCCCATTATTTTTAATGTGATTAGCTGCTTTGCTGAATATGGTCCTTGGATAAACTAAAATTATTCTTTTTTTAGTCTTTTGGTTTTTTCACTATTTCCAAGTCAAAGCATACTGCAGAAAATTATACTTCCCTCAGAGACAAGCAATTCACTCTTATCAAAGTCATTTCAGTAGAAAAATCTGAGTGATCAAAACCAAATTCTGAACTTGTTTTTCTCTCAGTGAAGTTTTGCATTTAAATGTGGCATTATATATTTGTAAGGAACATGTGGTATGTATGGAACAGTCATTTCATATCTTTATAAAATGTATAGCAGATGGATGAGGTACTTTACTGGCAGAATTAAGCAACACTACTTCTCTGAAACTTGAAATCCATTATATACTTAGTGCTGAAACTGTGCTAGTCTTATCTTGGTATATGAGACATGGCTTGGCATCGAGGCAGGTGACATTATGCAAGATGGAAGAAGGTTTACAAAAGTCTCATGAAGTTGTTTATTTTTTGTTTGCATGCATTACAGGCAAATCCAGCACAGTCACTGAAAGTAATGCCAGATTGACTTTAATGGGGTGGAATTTCAGTTACATGTTTTTGTCACTTGAAAGTAAGTTCAGATAGAAAGATATGTCAGTTTGGCAGAGATTGCAAAATGCATAATTTGAAAGGCATTTTAAAGAGAAGGAAAATTTTTGAAGAATTCAGGCCGGATTAAGACATTATTCCATTAAAAATAGGAAGCTTGAAAAAAGTGTGATGTAGGTTGGTCATACAAAGTGGAATTAAGATCTTCAAACAGGAAAAGATGAGATGCTTACTGCATATATAAGCAATGCAAAGCTGAGATGTTAAAACTGTATTATCCAAACCATTTCTAATATTACTGTTATTTTTATCACGTACTTCCAATATGAGAACTTCCAGCTGAAGAAACTTTCCACACAGTTCCGGGCCACACTATCAGGTTCTGTATACACCAGGGACCTCTATGAATTAAAAAACTGCTATGCAAAAAAGCAATATAGAGAAAATTTAGAGCAGCTTTGCAATTCTAATGTCTAGTCAGATTAAGCACAAAGCATTGTAGCAGATTCGTAAAAGAATGATAGAACTACAAAGTAGAAAATTTAGAAACTAGGAAATGCTAGAACAGAGCTGTTGCAAATGGTAGCTTTATTAATTTGTTGTAAAAATTGTAAAAAATATACTAATTAAATGATCATAATTGTCACTGTTTAGGACAGGACCAAGATTACATTCTGGGGATGGGTCAGGCAATTTCAACATGAATGGTTTAGGCATAGTATAGTTATATGCAACAAAAGACAAGTTATTATAAGAAGAAAAATGTTTCTTTTTTCCTGTTAGCTCTGCCTTCTATACAATGAGTAGCTGTAAAGTCATACAACAAGAAAATTGACAACAAACCAATATATAATTTAAAGAACTTATTTTTAGGCATGTGTATGCACATGCATTTAATGTCAATAAAGAATATCTGGTTTCTTTTAGAAACTGAGGGACCTGTTCCATCTTGCTCTTTAAGCTGTTATCAAGCAAAAAAGTTTTTTTCCTTAAACAGCTTTCCTTTAAAATGTAACTTCTTCTCTGTGAGTGACAAATTTGAAGATAAAATTAAGTCATTTCGCAGTATTCAGAGTAAATAAGCATCTCAACATTTTTTCCAAAGCATGAAACTGTCATTTTCCCCATTCCGATAGTTCTAAACCAGAAACATTTAATTTTATCAAACCTTTTCTCAGTCAAGGAAAAGAAATAACCTTGGCATTGAAAACGTGCCTCAAGAAAGGTCATCCAAGCAAGTAATAATTTTCCATTTATAAAGGCTTCAAAATAGTGGCTTAAGAGGAAATCAACCCTTAACCATTCTGATGACCATTGTAAGTGCATTATACATGTTATTTTCAAAATAGTATAAGGCAATCGTATTGAAAATCTGACTGGAAGCAAAGAATGTAAAATTGTGGCTCTGAATGAAATCAATAGAAAGCTTTTTCCTTCTATTTCCCTTCAAAAATTTACTGATCTTGGGATTGTGCAGTTGGGGCAGACAACATAATTTTGTTTTCTGTCTTACTTGGTTCCCAGACCCCTGAATCAATCAGTGCTGGGACAACTGCTGAGTAGCACTACAGCAGAGGAAAGTGGACAGAAAATGTTTTCAGTTGATGATGCCTCTCTTGAGGATTCAAGAGAAGAATAGGTATCATATGAGCTAACTAACTTCCACAGCAGGTATCTGTAACAAAAAAAAAAAAAAGGAACTTGTAGATTATCTATGCGACACACTCCTGATCTCACTATATTCTCAACATCTTGTGTTAAAGTGAAGAGCCTTAAAAGATTGAAAACCACTATGACGGACTGAAGAAATAGAGAAATCAGCAATATGACTAATATCCCACTGCCGCAAATTTGAGAAGACTTTGGATAAATCAGTAGGACAGCAAAGATTTCCTAACCTGTTTCAATAAATTTATTTCTTTTCTTGAGTCTCAAACAGGTGGTTTTAAGCCTCTTCATGCCCTATGCCTGCAATCTGGGCAAAATCTCAACCTGGAACCAAAGTGTTCTGGAGAGAGAAAGAATTCATATCTGAGAGTGGGGGTTCAGTGCTGTTACTTACATTCACAGCCCAAAGTAAAACTGCCTCTGATCCTTATGAGTAAGTGAAAATGTTTTAGGAATACATGCAAATGGAGATTGCTTTCAAGCAAGTTCAGTTTTAGCCAGAAGGGTTGCTAAAGGGACTCAGGCTAATGGCACCTAATTTTTTTTCCCAGGACAGTAACTGGAAAAAGATAGTCTTCTCTGAGGACAGTCTGAGTTTAGGCTGAATAAAATGAAAATGAACAGCACATAATAAAAAATGATCTGTTGACTTGTAACAGAGGCAACAGTTCTTAGGAGAGACCATAATTTTCTCAAGCCCTGAAGCTCTAGTAAGTAATGGAAAAATGGCGTAGTAAAACCATGATTGTTGTTTTATTTGAATAAAAAACCACAGCAAATCAGTCTAGTTCAAGAGACATTGGAATTGAAATATACTGATGTAACTTTACTGAAAAGAAGTAAATTGAGGTATTTTAATTATTATTTCTTAGGCTCCTCACACTCAAATAATGCAAGTTTTTTGTTGAGCTTTATGTTGAGGGTGGGCTCTAAGGGCTCAGCAGTGGGGGCTGCGGGGGCTCCGTGAGGGGAGGCCGGGCCGGCCCAGCCGGACACAGCCGGTTCCAGCCGGTTCCAGCCGGCTCCA
>VZRO01007096.1:305827-337953 GCA_013397915.1 Daphoenositta chrysoptera | reverse complement strand
AGGGCTCCCCCACCAGACACAGCCGGTTCCAGCCGGATCCAACCACCACCGCAGGGTGCGGCTGAGCCCACGGCCCAGGGCTGCCCCAGCCGGACACAGCCGGTTCCAGCTGGATCCAACCACCACTGCAGGGCGCGGCTGAGGTGTGAAAAGGATCGGTGTGAACACCAAGGTCAGTGGAGCAGGAGGAGCAGGAGGTGCTCCAGACACTGGAGCAAATATTCCCCTGCAGGCTGTGGTGAAGACCATGGTGGAGCAGATATCCACACAACCCATGGACGACTCCATCCAACCTGACCTTGAAGGCTTTCAGTAATGGGGCGTCCACAATTTCTCTGGGCAACCTGTTCCAGTGTCTCAGCACCCTCACAGTAAAGAATTTCTTCCTAAAGGCTGTTCGAATGGAAGGCTTTGAGCTGCTGTGTAAAAAGCAAGTAACGACTTCTCCCAGTTAATGAACTCAGAGTTCCTCTGAATACTCAGAGTTCCTCTGTAAAGTCTTATGATTGAGAAAATATTTTTTAGATTAGCAAAATGCTAGTCTATGTAGATGATATGTAGATTATATTATACACTCAAATAACAATGTTTTGCGTTATAGATAGGACATGGGTTCATACAATCACAAATATCTGTCCTCTAAATCCATGCTGGCTAGAATAATATACAGATAGATTGTAAGAGAGCATTTTAAAGACATATTGTTAAAGTAAATTCAGTTTGCAGTCCCACAGGTACTTTATCCTAACAAAAATATCCTCTATTCCAATAGCTCCACTTAGACAGAAGCATAAAATAATTTATTGTGGGAGCCTCAATTGTGTGTTTATTTATTGTAAAATATAGTTGAAACACATGCTGTGGCAATTGGTAAATCTATTTAATGCCTCTTTATAGAGCAAAGCAAAAAAATAAATTGGTTTTTTAAAAAATACAGCTTCATCCAAATGTATATGAGCTTTCTGTTGTGTCTATATAACCCACATTTTGGGTGTTCAGTGTGATGAATAATCCAAATTTTTTGCTGCTCAGTTTAATAAAACACTTCATATAACCTCTTCAGAATGATGATCTGGTTTTTATGACAGACTGAACTGTTTAACAGAACTAGGTTAATTATAAATACTGTCAGGTGTATGGTTAGGAAACTGTCACCTTCCTCACACCACTGAACTATTGTAATATTCATTCACACCACTGGAAAAGAATGGAGGTGCAGATATTCCCTTAAAATTTTCCCAGTGCAGTCCAAGCACTGAGATAGATACGTGCACGTGAAGGATAGACTTCACAATTTTTAATAAGAGTGTTCTAGACTACATGGATATCATGTGTGTTCATATATAAATGCAAATATAAAAACATAAATATAAACCAAACATGAGTATCTGGTAACCAAAACCTTTCTAAAAGGGTACCACAGTCGTGATGGGTTTTTTTCTTCTCTTGAGACATAGACATGGGAAAGATATTGACCTTATCTTTCTTAATAATGGCTGATTGAGCAATGTCAATACTTTTTTTTATTACTTTCATTTTAAAGCTATTTTTTGCATAGTTCTAACCCAAATTACTACATGACTTAATGTAATTTAAATAAACAAAATCTTTAATTTAATTTAGTGTTGCAACAAAAAGGGTAAACGGGAAGTATTGATGTACTGAGAAGACTTGTAAGCAGATACCTGCACAGCATGGTAACATTTGACTTGCAGATATTCTAATGATGGATTATTCAACAAGTGCTGAAAAATTCTTAGTAACAACTATCTCTTCACAAACTACTAACTTGCAGTGTACTTTATTCTGAATCAAAGAATTGGTGAAGGAGAATCATTTATTATTACAAGTAATTTCAGGTAGGAAAAACAGTGATATAAGAGTTTATGGGTTTTGTTTGCAGAGCCCATGCTGGAGTTCATCATACCTGCAGCAAGGATGGTAGAAATCTTTTAGTTTCTTATATGGAAGTAGAAGATGGACCCAGTTACTGTAACCAGCATTACCTGTTGCTCTGGGACCTGAATGGACTCCTGGTTCAGCCCTGTCTGAACACTTATTGAAGGTTAGTCTGTGTGAGTGGTTCCTGACACCCTTCTTTTTTCAGCTGTCTCAAGGAGGTGACGTGTTTCTGGGCCTGTTGACCAATGCACAGTCTGTAGGGAGAAGGAAAGGGAACATTCTTGCCATTTGAGATGCAGTAGTTTAAAAATCAGATCCAGTAAAGAGATCCACCTTTTATCACATGCCACCTAGAAAAAAAAGCAGATCATGAGAGAAAAATGGGGCTTTAATAATTTATTTTATTTGAAAATAAAGTGTATGTAAGATTGGATTACAGTGAAATGTAGTTACAGGATTTTTTTTTTCTATACCACAATAAGATATGATTGTATTGTTTGTATTAGTTTATATTCAAGTTCTCCCGATTTATTGTTTTAAATTTTGGAAGAAATTCTCCACAGTTGTAAGCAGGGCAGGGCAACGTGGTTCCTGTTTATAGTTTTGATGGAACTGGCCTTTTCTTGCAAACTATTACATTCATATTTTTCCTTAATATTCTCTGGGGAAGTTTTCGACCAGCTTAACTAAGAATTCTCTGTAACCACCCTTTTTCTTGAAACAGTGTTAGGTACAAGAGAGGACTGGGGGTAAAATGATTAGAGGTTTTTACTACTCAAGATTAGCTTTGTCCCTGACACTACCTGCACATACAAATGGTCATCTGTTCTGCAAATCACAGCCTGAAGTAGTTGCAGGGCAACCAGATATGAGGAACAGTTGATGGCCAGCTATGAAACATGCAGTTTGAGGAAGAGTTTGTTCATCACGTAGGAAGTCTGAAGCAGACATGGGACAGAATTTTTCAAGTTAGCTTTATTTTCTTGAAAAACCTTGCATCTTGCACAGTCAATGTCTGCTGCTGAGGCCATGTTTCCCCACTGAGCAGCTTTGTTCACTGCACAATCCTAGTAATACTCCAGGTACCATAAATAATGGACTTGAGATACTGCCCAGGCCCCACTGCTCAAAAAACACCCTGTGGATCACATTATTAAACATTGTATTAAAAACATATAAACCAAAAGGTAATGCCTACAAGCAATATGTCCAGTAAAATTCTGCACATCTTGCCTGTAGGATAACACACATACAGTCCAGGTGCCTTTTGACACAAACTACCTTCAGTAGGGAGGTAATCCTTGGATAATTTAACAACTGTTCTCAACTGAGTCTAGATGAGTTATGTGAAGAATGTCGTTCTTTACAGAGAAAATAATTTTGACATAAAAGGGTGATTGTCACCGAAAGAATTAGATATCAAGATAGCAGGGTCAAAATCAAAGTTTCTGGTGAAAAATTTGGAGGAATTATAGGGTCTTAAGTAAAACTATTGCAGAATAATTTTACTAATCTCAGTCTAGAAACTGTCAAGTCTCTTTTCCTAAAACTTTCCATTTTGAGACACATATCCAACACAAGAAATTTCAGCCTGAGTGGCTAAAGATTAGCAATATAAGTACAAATGAAAGCAGTATGCTAGCATAGGAGGAACTAAGCAATCAAAATAGAAGTATCATTGCATAAACAGATAATAATATGTCATACTTCAGTTCTAGGGATGAAACCAAGGAGTTCTGTTTGTGCAGCTTTCTGCTATGCCTTCTTTTGAGGAGAGAATAAGGTTAACCACAGTGTGACCAGGGCCGTGGCATTGAAGAAGGGACTTGGAACTGCAGGGTTTGCTGGTCTGCAGGAAGTCTGAATGTCTGCTGAAGATGAGAACCTGCAGAATGGAGCCCAAAAATCTGATATTTTATAGAAAAAGCATTTGACCATCCTGTCACCCCACTGTGTCAATTCAGATGACTCTGCTCTGCATATATGATTTTTCAGTATATGCATTTGATACAGATATTAGATAGGTAACAGTTCTGACAAAACTTGTCCAAAATAGTGTCTGTTAGGATCACCTTTTGAGTTATCTTTTGTGACTCATCCTTTATTATCAAACAAATATATTCTACATATTATTTCCAGACTGAAAGTTGATGAGGGAATCATGTATCACGGTTTCTAGGGAGTTGAATCTGTACTCTGAAGTCAAAACAAAGTTCTATGGATTGACACAAAGCTTAAAATCTATCACTTACACAGACTAGTGATTGGATGAAAAGTGACACTGTGTTTTTAAAGTGCAGATGTGTTGACTTCAGCTGAGGCCGTGTCTGCACACAAAGCACTGCCAAAATAAAGAGTATAGTCTGCTGAAATTTCTGCTGACCTTACCATGTGCAAAGATCTGCCAGTTTTTGAACTTCAGCCTTCACTCTTTTTAAAGGGCAGCATCTGGACTAGCCAAACTGAAGAGGAAGTTTTTGTAGAAGGAAGGATAGATATTCTTTTCCCTAAGTTTTATTATTAATTTATGAAATGAAATTACTTTCTGTTGGAAGTCCTACTTCTTTGGTAGAATTTTGGAGGAGGCTGAAACTCAAAAAAGCGAATAAAACTATAAGAGGAAGAAACATTAAGATATATGTAATTTGAATTTAAAATGTATGCATAGTTTCATTGAAGACATTTGAACAGACATTTGAAAAAAATGCTACATGAAGTAAATAATACCTCTACTTAATTTTTTCAGTGGAAAAAAGAACATAAGCATGTGATATAAAAGGTATTTTTTCCATTTTTAATGTATAAAAAATATGTGTTTATACATGCTGCAGATCCAATTAGCTTGAAATTTCTGGGACAATAAAATCTAAATATATTTCAAATAAAAACCAAATAGCCAGGTAGTTTAAACAAAATTTTTATTAACCTGAAGGGAGTAAAAAAAAATTCCTTTAACTACAAGTTCTGCTGTTTTCAAAGTCTGTATCAATATTGTGGTATTATTCATTAGAACGTGGTGGTTTTTTTCCAAAAATATATCTTGGTTCACCGATTGAAATCTATATTTTAAAATTTTGAAGGTCTCCAGCAGAATTCGTTAGTACAATACTAATGCAACAGTTAAAAATGCCCCTCTGACCTGACAGTTGTGTAATCAGAATAAGAAGGGAGGAATGTGATATGTGGAAAGCCTGGGACTGCTGCAGTCATGACAAAAAAACCTTGTCACAGAATGTGGTCCAGTGATAAACAAGGTCAGGTTAGCATACCCTCTGCCCATGGAATATTGTGCTGATGTGTTATTCCAGGTCTTTTACAGCTATGTAGTTTTCAGTCATTTAAAAACAGAAGAAATTCCATCAGAAAAAAATGCATATTTAGTAGATAAATAAATGTGGAGCAAAAGAGACAAAAACCAGATACACAAAAATGTCTTTGCATGACAGTGAAAGCTGGGGTTGAAAATATTGCCATCTCATACCATGCATCACTTCTGAGTGCTTTAAATGAGAAGGAATCTGGGTTCAGCTGTCCTCCTTTGGATGCTGTCTTTCTGGGAGCTTCTACTTATTGGCACAGGGCTGCATATTCTGGACTCCTGTGAGGGAAAAGAATTGTTATCATTCCTCAGCTGACTGTCTTATGCCCTGTGCACAGTGTGACTGAATTGGCTGAAATCAAGCAAACCTTTCAGAACGGGTCTTTGAAAACACAACACTGCAGAGTCAAAACGATGCCTTGTGCTTTCATTACACAGAAGGATTATGCACAATTCTACGGATGTAAGGTGCTATGAAAGTGAGTTCAGAGTGGGTCTAAAGCCCTTTTTCTGTTTTATCTTTGCTTGTAAAAAGTGAAATTATCTTGTGTTTGATTTTTTGAAAACAAAGAAATACATTCACTAAATAAATACATACATTTGTATTTCTCAAATTCTGTCATTTTTTGCTCGGTTTATTCCGTTTGAAGAGATAAAGCTGCTACTGACTTCATTTGGAAGCATGTGTGAGTCAATCAAGGAGCAGTTGGTGCCTTGTATTCTTTGGAATTATTAGCAGTAATTGACTTACTGTTCAGGAATACTATCCACTTACACCACTCTGTAAATTCCTCTGGAGAAGCAGTTTAATCCAAGTCAAACCACAGTGGCAAAAACAGAAATGTGAAAAACAAAACAAAATGAGGTATATTTTATTATGGCAGGTACTTAAGATCATTATATGAATGCATCACACAGGCACCTCTCCTCATTCCTATATTGCAGTATGAGAGACCCCTTCTTCCCCTAAACCAGGGAGAGGTTCTGCCTGTCCCCATTGGAACACACACCAGGTACTGGAAATGGCCTTCATGAGTCTTCAGCAAACTACAGCTCTTGAGTTGCAGGCTTTCCAGAGGTTAGTCTTTTTAATTCTTTCTTGAGAAACACAAATATCAAAAGACTGTGAAACTATGGGCAGGTGATGATCAGTGCCTGCAACTCTTTACAGGTTTCACACAAATACAGTCAAGTGCAAAATCAGATATGTAGAATACCTTTATTATGCATATCTTTCAAAAGATCACAGGTAGCCCAAAGTTTCTTTCCTTACTTTTCTTTTTTACTGTGTATACATGTGTCGGGGGTTGGAGCTGAAGTTAATTGGCAGTCTCTCAATCCAATGGCGCTTCTCTGATTTTGCATATTTAAACCTGCTGGAGGCGCAGGAGCAGTTTCTTTGAAGAAGAGGTGGGGAGGGGGACAGCTCTGGGCCCAGCCCTGGGGAGCCGGGCCGAGCTGCCCTCCCCTCCCCCAAATGCCAGGGCAAGGCGTTCCTGGCACGCATCGGGTGCCCCCCCTCCCCAAAGCTGCAGGTAGCCAAAGAGCAACTGGGGGGCTGCAAGGCCGAGATTGCCAAGCGGCTCCCAAGATCTGGGAGGGGCTTCTCCTCCCCCCATTCCACAGGGTCCCCTGTGGTCCTGGAAATACCGATTTTCAGTTTTTTCAGACTGAAGAAACTATTAAGCAACTGGCAGCATCAAAGGAGAAGAGCTTTTCCTTCAACATAAGCTGTTCACCATGGCATTACAAGTCAGAGGAAGAAGGAGAAAGTAAGTCAGGCGGAGTGAAACGGAAGATGGCGGCGGAAAGAAGAGGGCGGTGCCATGAGGCGTGGGGAGCTTGAACAGATTCTTTTGCAAAAACGTGGTACAGAACTGTAATACCATAAACTGTTTATCCATTTAAAGGACATGGGGGGGAATTGAGAACACCCCATGTTTGGATGTTCAGTGCAATGGACTGTCTCCTGACTGAACAGACTATTGCGGTAGCAGTTTAGAAACCACGCAGAAGCAGAGAGGAGACCTCTTTCTTTTCCCTTGAGTTTGGAAAGACTTTTTAAGAACTCTAATATTGACCAGAAATTCCATCTTTGTTACCCTCCCTGCTCTCTCCTGGGAAGCCTGTGAGGAGGCTGAATGTCCCCAGTGTGATAGGGGGTGGGGGAGGGGTGGTGCTGGCAAAGAAAAGAATGTGGTTTTTTTCTTTTTACTTTCTTAGTGTTCCTTTTTCTTTTAATCTTACCTAGTAACCATAAACTATCTTTATAGTCTTTGAAGTTTTTGAGCCTGCTTTGTCATTTCTCCTAATTCATATCTCACAAAAACAAATAAGTGAACTAAATCACAACTACAATTGGTGTTTCTGCTTGGTTAATTTAACCCATTACAACATGGACATAATTTTCAGTATTTTCTAAATTTTATTTCCCTTCTCATTCTAGTTTCACTATATATATTTGCATTTCAAAAATCAATTAAGCATTTATATTGATTTATTGAGTATATAAAATATATTGGATAAAAATATAAAGACAGATACATTGACTTTCAAAGACCATCCTTATTTCTTTACAGAAATAAGTAAATGAGATGTTGATGAGACTTTTGATACTGGTTTTTAACACAGGTAGATTTTCACTTGTTATTTTCTGAGGAAGTTTTTACCAGTACATTTAAGAACACATTCCAGTGGTTTTAGTTCTTTTTTCATTTGAGGATTGATCCTGCTTGTGAGCATCACAGTACTTTTCAGAAAGTCATTCACATGTATACTTATGGTCATTTAAATTATTTTTAAGGTCAGTTGATTATCTGAGTATTCAAAGGTATGCATGAACTTTGGTCTCTTGAAAAGCAGGATCCAGCTTGAAAAATTCCCCATAAAATCGAACGTTGTATGTCAAAGCTAAAAATAGTGGACATAGGATCCATCAGTGCAGTCTAGCATAAGGCAGATGATGACCAGCCCAGTGTGGCTTGGAGGTCTCTGAGAGGTGCCTAAGGTCAGAACCCCACAGTTCTATTCTCAGAATCCATGGTGACTTCAGGGTGTGAATGGACAAAATAAGCAGCTTCTTTTTACTTGCATGGTTAATAAATCTGCTAAGGCTGACAATGTTAAGGGTAGAGCTGTTGCCTAAATCTTCCTGTGAAACAGGGCCTAAATCACAAGTGAAACAGATGAAGATCTTCTTCATCTTCCGGGTCTTCTTCTGCTATTTCGGCACTGTGGAAGAAGAAAGGAATGATATTGCTCCAACTTCGAAAATACCAGGAAACTGTATGATTTCTATACTGTCTTCATGTTAAACATAGGAATTATTAGCTTCCAATTTTTCTGCGTAATTACTACAGAGACAGATCTATTTGCTTCCATTGTGCAAAATATATGTGTTAAACTGAAATTAAGTATTTGGTTTTATGTTTCTCAGATACTGTTCATAAATTCAGTTTACAACTGAAAAGAAGGGAAGGGTTAGTAATTTTCCACATGAACATTGATTTAAATTCCATTGAAGTATACTCTTAAATTATGTTTAAATGTGTGACTCTGAAAATTTAAATCCTTTATTCATTATTCTATATGCTGGGTTTTAGAATCTATTCTCCTAGAAAGACTTTCTAAAGGAAAACAAGGCTTTATGTTTAACTTCATTCTTTATGTATCTTCTTATTTTGCTACTAAGTCATGCTTCTACCCTTTCACCACCAAATTTCAAGTGCTTCTTCTTCAGTTCTGTTACAGCTCAGGACTCTGATTTTGCCTTGAATCCTGTACTTCAGGATTTTCCCTTCTTTTGTTTTTATGTGTAACAATCATATCCACTCTGGGAAATCATTCATGCTTCTTTTCATCCATTTTACTTCTCATCAACCTATTTTGACTTTATTCTACTGCTAGCCACCACTATTCCATTGACTTCAGTAAAGTTTAAATTGGCCTCAGAGGAGCTTTGCTGAACCTTAGAAGTTTGTCACAAGATGAGCTATACTAATATTCAAAGCAGGAGAAAAAGCATATTAACCCTCTCAATAATCTGTTTTGTGACTAAGAGTGGACAACAGACAGTTCCTTCTGAAGCCTTGAGAGTCTGTACACAGACCAAGCTCCTCTTAGAGCGGAGCTGGATTTTTGTAGCCATCATGACAGAAGGAGGAATGGTCACTTTTCTGTAGCACAGAATATTTGGCAGAGACCAGACACCCAGAAATAAGCACTGTAATAATAACAGTGATAGTAAAGGTCTCATTAAAAACAAAAGTACTTAGGCACAGTGCTTTCTCAGTAAATGATTCAAGAGAAGGCAGAGAGCAAAACATATACCAGTACAAGGCAGAATTGGTTGAAAGAGATTTGTGACCTATAACATTCTTAGAGGAAGTGTTTGGTGCAAGTGAGTCTGGGAATAACTGGTGATAATGAAGGCAGACTAGACCAGAAAGCAGAGATGGGCTCTTTATAAGGAAAAAAGTATGAAAGGCCTTGGAGAATGGAAGAGACGAAAGCTCTTGTTTCCTTTCCAAGTGCACTTGATAACATTAAAAGTCTTTTAATATAAAGACTGATTTTATTGCCACTAATTGGGACCGGTGTTCAGTTCTTGGAAAGCAGAGGAAAATTAAGAAAACCATAGGAAGAGAAAAAAAAAGACATCCCTAATCCATCTGCCTGGTAGTATGGCTTAGCATCTCTTAAAATTAGTCTCAACTCAAGTGAAAGGGAAAGCTCACACCCCTGTTTCTGAGTATATTTTTCATGGTATAAGGAAGAAGTTTAGTATAACCACGCATTATGAAAACTTCATTTTTCTAATGTTTTAAGATGAATAGAGGTATTTATTTTCTGTAAGAAAGTTTTTTCTGTCCCTTACAGCACATATTTGAGTAGAGCTGTATGAAGCATTTCTGCATCGATGAAATTTCTCAAAATAGCACACAAAATTCAATTAGCACAACACAGTGCTAGTGATTTTGGGGAGGCATTGTGGAACAATTTAATTTTCTTTTATAAAATACCTCCCAGTGTACACATACCCCAAAGTCACTTAAACATTTAAAGTGATTCCTACCCCTGTCCAGTATATGGTAGGCGAGAACAACCTCACAGAAATGCTAATGAAATGCTTCCCCCATTCTCTTGCCCAGAAATGAAAGGAAAATAAAATTCTGTGGTGTTTCTATGACAGCAAGGGTAACCCTAGTATGGTTTGGACGTGAATTATCCTAAAGATAGGTACACAGTGAAAAATCAGAGAAGGTAAAATTAGAACAACAGTACTTTTAACAGTCTTTCATATAAGACTATTAAAAGAAGATAGAAAATTGGCACAAAATGGATATCTTTTGAAGTGACAAACTAAGCCAATGAAACATCTATTTTGGTAGTCTCAATTGTACTGCCAATATATGCATAGAGTCAACAGGAATATTATGGAAAACCTAGTGATGATACAAAGACAACAGTTTGGTGGAGAACAGTAGAAGGAAATAGACACCTATAAAACACAGGTAACTGGGTTCCTAAATATATCAGCATATCATTGTCATCATACAGAAATGAAGGATACTCAGATTGCAAATTTCAAAATATAGGTATGGTGACAAATTTTTGTCCTGCTGTTAAATATTATATTCCATTGAAAGCTATTTACAGTATGTACTTTTGGACTTTCCTATTAGTATTTTTTGCATGTGAGCCTTTGTTTTCCATACACTCTTTCAGTATTAATCATTCATTTATAACCACTCTTGACTCTTTCTTTTTTTTGGTTCTTTAATCAGCTCTAGCCACTGCTTATGATTTTATTCTCAATGCTTTTAAATCTTATACTTAATTCCTTTCCTTGTGCTTTTTCAGAAATGCTTTTCATTTCTGTTGAACATCCACACTCAGTCTGTGGATTGGTTTGGGTGTTTTAATGTGATAGTAATTTCTTATTCTCTTTACATACCACACTTCTTTAAATCTTTCCCTTCCTGATCCTCACTTAGTTCTTGTGCTTATTATACTGGTCTTAAAGTCCTACACTTGCTGTACATTTGTTTAGCAAGAATTTATTCCTTCAGCCTGAGCAATTCAAAACAGATTCCCTACTGAGTGTCATCTTAATTTGAGAGGGAGCACTCCAGGGCTTACTCTCCACTAACAAGCCCCTCTACCTGGTATTTCTCTTCAAGCTTTTAATATTTTACTCCAGTTTTATAGAAATTTAAAACTTGGGAGATTTACCAGTAAATTAAAATGGTTCAGGTTTTTTGTCATTTAAAGACACTATCCTGCATTTCTTCTCTAGAACATTTTGTGAATCAAGTCTAATGCTATTTACACGTTTATATAATCAGCTTTGATGCATGTTTGAAACATTATTCTATTCTACTTATCCTTAAAATATCTGAAAAAAATCGTTTACTGTAATTTTACAGCACCAGTAAAGAGCACAATACACAATACACATGTAAATAATCTACTCAGGACCTACAAACTTTAGTGTCTGCTGCCCACCATAGAATACTACTGTATCATTGATCCATGTATGGATCCAAAATAGATGGATTTCAGCCTTTACTGTTGTTTGTGCTTTATGCTGAAAACAATAAGATATAAAGGGGAAATTCATACTGGAAGCTGAAGGTTCGGATACACATTTTGAATAATTTTCGCTGCTGTTGATCTGGCAGTTGAAAACTCTGGTAATGTTTATATATGCTTCCTTAAGACATTTAAATTTAATTGCTTAATCTTTTAACTGTCTCTTTTACACTACATTTAGCCTTTTAAAGTCTTTCTCACGCTTGAAAACATGTTGGTTGTCACTTATTCAAAAGTACTTGAAAACTGGACCTTTTTTCTTCCTTTTTGTAGCTATGCAGAATGTTTAAGATCCATGTGGCAGTAGACAGCCATCTAAAGCTTGCAGCAAGTAGACCAATTATGTGGCAAAGGCAAGAATTAATTTGTGATTACTTTGCAGGATTGGTGAATTCCTGCTTCATTTGGAGCTGAGGGAACTGGGGTCTCCAAAGGAAAGAGGGATTAAGGAGACAACTCAGAAACAGCACTCTAAAACAAAACTCCAACTTCTGCATCGTTGCATCATCAGCAAAACTCATTACAAACCACACACAAAACGGTGACTTAAGAACCATTACAGAAAACAAATAAGCAATGAAAAATTTCTTACGTATTTTTTTGTAGAGCTGAAACAGTACTGAAAGTACCATAACCAGAAGACAATGTATTCAGGCTTGAATGACAGCAGGAATTTAGGAAAGCTGTAGTAAGCAGAGGGAAACTTTCATTAGAGGGGAATGCTCTGACAGAATGTGCTTTGTGATTTGGAAGCTAGCATCTGAGAACAGGGAGGAGGAAAGTTCAGATTACCAAAAGCTGTATTTAATACCAGCACAGAAATATAATTTCCTCATTGGTTATTAAAAAAAAAAAAAAAAAAAAAAAAAAAAAAGAAGGTTTTTTGAAGGAAGATCAAAAAGGAAGAGTTTGTCTTCAATTCAGATATAACCAAAACTGAATACACATACTCCCCACACACACTGTTTCCCAGAGTAAGCAATGAGGCATGTAGCAAGATGGGAAGGAGTTATGGTTTGAACCTTTTCTCTCAGCTTATACTTTGAAATGTAGCCTGTGGGACCAGAAGCATTGCTGAACATTTTTTCTGCCCCCTATGGTCAAAGAAAATATAAAAAATAGTATGTTTCTTGTTGCAGTTTGGTTATTTTGGATACTGTTAAATGGTTTGTTCCCAGTTTTCCCCTTCCCCTGTTGGTCTCACCCCAGACCCCTTCCCCGCCTTCCCCCCTTGTCAATCTAATTGTCAATCTCTGTGAGCAATCCCCTATTTCCAGAGAGTTCTCACCAGTTCTATTCCCCATTGAATGATGCTGTTGTTCCTCCCCTTGAGCCCTCTCTGGTTGGTTCTTGCCCTGAGTGGCAGCCCCTGGACCCTCCTGGCTTGTGTTCTGACTGGCCAATTTTTGTATACGCCCCTTGTTCCCTCCCCGCTTTTTAACCCTGTGAAAACCTCAGATTTTTAGGATTCGATCCCTGACTCTCCCTTCAATAAACCCCTGAGAGCCACATCGGATCTCCGCCTTCTGTATTTTGCCCTTCTCCTCCGGCGTGCCCTGCCACCCTCTGCTGAGGGATTTCCTCCCAGCCTGTGCAGCCTGGCTGGAGGCTCTGCTGCCCATCCCGCTCTCGGGGACTCCCCGACTGCTGGGCGAGACAACTGAGGGTTTCTCCTCTGATTTCTCCCGGCGAAGGCTGAACCCTCAAGCCGCCGCGCACCCAGAGTTTCTGAAAGCAGCAGTGCTATTGGCACCCTGTGCTATTACTCACTTGCTCTTTGAGCCCCACTTTAGTTAAAGAAGCCAAAGAAAATCCTTAAAGGACGTCCTTAATAAAAATGGAAGAGACAACTTCAGTTGAATAGTTTGCTCTTGCTCTGCTGGCGTTTGTAACTTGGAGGGATCTCCCCTGACAGCTACGGCTCTGAGAACTGTGGCCACTTGTTACAACTCACCTTATGTAAATTAGGCACACTGGTGAACTTTGTATCAACTCTTCATTTATGTCACCTACAGGTACAACTTCTCTTTTGTCTCCAAAAAGTGTTTGTATAAATCAACACACTATTTTTAGTTGTCTAATCAATAATTCAGGCCTTTGTTTTTGAAAACACAGAACTAGTGTTGTATTTGCTTTGAGGCAGTAAATGCAGCTAAAACAGTTTTGCAAAGAATTGGAGTGGTTGCAACCGACAATGAGCCTGGTAATTCAAGACTTGACCTTCATTTGTCAAAAACTCTTGAGGTTTCATTTGGGGGTGTTGTTATCAGGTGCAGAACACTGACAGAATTCTGTTAATAGCCATCTGGTAACCTATGGGACTTTTACATAATCCATAGCCTATGGAACTGGTATCATTAAACCTAAAATACCAATGTGCTGACATGTTTTCATATCTGAGTGATAATTTGAGCTTTCTTTCAAAGACAGAATATCTCCTCTGTTCAAACAGCAATTCAGTGATCCACTGGGTACCTGAGATCCATTTAATAGCCCGCTGAATAGTGGTGTTCAAAGTAACCACAGAGAAAGTGAGAATTACAGAATGAGCTGAGGCTATCTTTTAAATTATGTAAGTGATCAAATTTTGTCTGCCTCTGAAATGCAAGATGGTTGCAAATCTTTATTTTAAAACTCACGGTTAAATCTACCAACCTATCTAGAAAATCTGTAGTCAATCGTGGTACAAAAATGCTGTTTAAGAAATACAAAAAATGTAACTGTCAAAACAAGATGTTTTAATCTGCTTAGGTGCCCAAGAACAGTGGCATTGCACAACCACGATCTATTGTCAGCAGTTTATTCAAAGCTATACACTGTCCTTGTTCTGCATTAGCAGGTTATTTCAACAGTTCTGTATGCAGGTTAGAATCAGCACATGGTTCAGAGAATCAGTATCAGTGCTTTGAGAAATTGCCTTCTCTCCTGTGATTTAAAAAAAAATATATAAATCCAATTCTGTTCACTGTCATTCAGTAACCAGATTTGCAAACAATTTACATTTTGCCTGGAGTCAGATAACCCTATCATTATTTAGTCTCTTTAAGCACAGACAAATATTTAGATCTGGAAGTGTATATGGGAAAGGGCTGTGTAAAAAACAAACAAAAAAAAAATCAAAGAAAAAGAAAAAACACCAAAAAATCCAACTCGATATATAAAACAGTTGCAAATACTTATAGTTGTATAAAGTAGATTTTTTTTTAGTTGCTTCCAAATTTGTGGAGTTGTTTATTCTTCCATGCAAAATCAAGCAAAAGGAGAAAAGATGAACAACCATATGCAAAAGGAAGAATGTTTTTTGAAAAATAGGTCGGGATTCCTCAGTTGCCTTAGCACTGAATTTTTTTTCAGGACCATTTTTTCCTCATTCTTCATAACATAAAATCCTACACACTGAAATGTGATTTTGTAAAGCTCTCATATTCTTAATCCATCAATCATTTTCCTTTATCCGATCAGCATCATAGCCATTCACTTATTGATACCACTGTCTTTCTTCTTATATCACTTAGGTTTGGATAGCAAACACACCTGAGTTTCTTCTTTTGTGTAGATCCAAGTGTTTTCAAAATGGTCTATCATCATCTTCTTGGCTTTGAAGGTTATAAAGCAGAAGTGAGCTCGTTCTCTTGACTACTTGGCCTTGTTGAGCAGCAGCTCAAGCACTAGTGATTAAAGCAGGAAATCCTCAGCTCTCCCTTACATGCAATGGTCCAGGCTGGATTGGAGAGGGGACGTGAATCACTCCTTATACCAAGTATCCAAAAACTGGATAGGAAGAAACTGTTCTGTAAAAAGAAGTGCTGCATCCATAGACACTTTGGAAGGATGGCATCAATTTATTCTTTGGCTTCTTGTTGTGTCAGTGTAGCTCTATGTCACCTTTCACAGTAGAGTATCACTTTATGAGTTATAAGATGTTGGTTACAGCTTGATTGAGGTTTAAAGTTGTAGATATGTCTCTGAGAGCAGAATTTTGCCTATTCTTACTATGTTGCTAAGGATCATACAGAAGATACAAATAATCCATTTTGATTACGAAAGGATGGATTAGAAGGAATAACAGAAGAAAAAACCAGCATTTTATTTGTGCATTTTCTAATTTGGATTCCAATTTTTTTTCTAATTTTGGATTCCAATAATTTTCTAATATGGATTCCATTATGGCATAAAAATCCTGAGACTCCATAAAGCTACATCTACTATATAATTTTTCAGAGATAAATCATACTTTTATAATTTCTACATTAGCATATGGGTTTTAATCTTCCTAAAAAAAAAATGTCTCTATATTTCAAGTTGATTAGTGTGAAAGCTCTTACCTCCCACTGCTCAGATCCGGTCAATGATTTAACAATCAATTTAACAATTTAACAATAGACTCTTGATCAAAGTGCCATCAAGCTATTATCAAACAATTTTCTTAAGCCAAATTCTGTGAAAAAATGGTTGGGGAGAGTTATATGATAATTCATCATGCATCTTTGATCCAGGAAGTACTCGAGTAACTACTTCAAAAACTTTCTGTGCTGTTAGAAATAGTTTTCTGCCCTTCACTGAATAGAAGTGACTGACACTATAAAAGGTTTAGAATACAAATCCCCCTTTACTGAGAGGAATATATTCAATTCCTTGGTTTCCATAGAGCTCAGGAATGCAATTTTAGCCATTTTGATGAAGCACACAAGATATAATCAAGGGCAGGAGGTCTGTGTCCCTGCAGACTTACCTTGGTTGATTTGTACACAAAAAATTCTGTGAGATAATCTGTCTACAACCTGCTGTAAAAGATGTGACCTTCTCTTTCTTCTCCTCTGATCATGTGTTCCCAACCCTTTTGTTATACTGGATGGTTTGGACTAGCTCATTGATATGGTGCAGCCTCACCTTGAATGCAGTTTTGGTCACCGCAATATAAGAAAGGTGCTGCACTATTAGAGAGTGTCCAAAGGAGGGCAACAAAGATGGGGAAGGGCCTTGGGGGAAGCTGTATGAGGAGCAGCTGAGGTCCCTTGGTCTGCTCAGCCTGGAGAAGAGGAGACTGAGGGGAAACCTCACTGCAGTTACAACTTCCTGTGAGGGGAAAAGGAGGGGCAGGCACTGATTTCTTCTCTGTGGTGACAGTGACAGGACCCGAGGGAATGGCCAGAAACTGTGTCAGGGGAGATTTAGGTTGGATGTCAGAAAAAGTTTCTTCACCCAGAGGGTGTTTGGGCACTGGAACAGGCTCCCCAAGGAAGTGGTCACAGCACCAAGCCTGACAGAGTTCAAGAAACATTTGGGCAATGTTCTTGGGCACATGGTGTGACTCTTGGGGAGGGTGCTGTGCAGGGCCAGGAGTTGGACATGATGACCCTTGTGGGTCCCTTCCAACTCAGCATATTCTGTGATTCCGTAATATAGTCAGAAAATTAATCTTTCATTTTGTGGGTTAGTTGCCCATCAGGTTAAGAAGCTGACCATGTGGCTGCAAAGTGCCTGTGTGATTTTGTGTGTCATGCATGTGCCTCATGCTCTCTGTATTTCTTTAAGCGGTATTTGTCTATGGTAAGCAAATAGTAGATCTATGGAACAACGTAGGTCATCCTATGCTTTTTCTATTTCTATTTTCTGGAAAAGACAAGAAGCAGAACATTGCAGTTACCCAACAGGTTGGAGAAGTCCTTTTGGGAAAGACCTTTAAAATATTTGGGGAAGCAACTCATATGTATTGCACAGACAATAGCCTGGTTGCAACAACATTCTTGTTATCAAACATATCTTTTATATCAGTCTGAAAGAATTTTGAAATTATTTGAAAATTATCATTCAGATGTTATGGTATTTTTTTAGAATCATAGAATCAGAAAACGGTTTTTGTTAGAAGGGACCTTAAAGGTCCAACCTTACCACGGGCAAAGATGCCATTCACTAGACCAGGATCCTCAGAGCCCCATCCCACCTGGCTTTGAATACTTCAGGGAATGGTGTATCCACAACTTCTTTGACCTGTTCAGGTGTCTCAGCACCAAAAGAGCAAATAATTTCTTCCCAACATCTAATCTAAACCTGTCCCTTTCAGTTTAGAACCATTGGCCCTTGTCCTGTCACTATCTACCTGTATAAAAATTCCCTCTCCCTCCCTTTTATAAGCCCCCTTAAGGTACTGGAAGGCTGCTGTAAGGTCTCTGAAGCCTTCTCTTCTCCAGGTTTAACAACTCCAGCTCTCTCAGCCTGTCTTTGTAGGAGAGGTGCTCCAGTTTTCTGGTCATATTTTTGGCCTCCTCTGGACCCACTTCAACAGATCTATGTCTTTCTAATGTTGAGGACCCCAGAGCTGGAAAGAGCACTCCAGATGGGGTCTCATAAGGGCAGAGAAGGGGGAAACAATCCTCTCCTTTGCCCTGCAGGCCAAGCTCCTTTTGATTTAGCTTAGGCTGCAGTTGGCTTTCTGGGCTGCAAGTGCACCTGTTGGCTCACATCAGCTTTTTTTTCCACAAGGACGTGCCTCCACCTAAACAGAGATCCACTGGCCACAATGCCCAGGCTGCATCTATCCAGCCAATTTTTCATCCACTAGATAGTCCATCCATCAAATCCATGCTTCTCCATGTTCAGATGTAGGGAAGATCAGCTGAAAAGAAAGAGCCAGGCATACAACTTTAAGCATTTCCTTTTGGACTGCTGTCATAATCATTCTCTTTTTTGAAAACACTGAGCATCAATAGCATATGATCACATGTTACATCTGGTGTTCTGACAAGGAAAATCTATGTGCTATGAGTTTTGGTTGGGAAAGTTGATGTTTGGCAAAATGTTAAGCTACTGAGGTGAAACATATGACCATATATTTAATATTAAAGAATAGAAGAAACAGACCTGGAGATATTTTCATGTGAGCAGAGTTTGCAGCTGTGCAAAGCAGCTTGAAGAAGCAGGAGTTGACAGTTAAAATTATTTTATGGCAAATACTTAATTTTTTCTGACAAGATCACCTAAGCATTAATACACCATCATATCAATAACTGAATAACTCTTATTTTTCAAATTTCACTGCAGTCTATAATCAGTAAAAAATCGATGGCACACACAATTGCAGTGGGTATGAGCCTGGAGAATTTTGTTGTGATTTTTTTGTTTGTTTATTTAGAAACTTAGGAACAGAATTGCATTTTAAAATATTTCAACAGTCTGTCAAGATTAAAAAAAGTTGTGCACAAAATCTTCCACAGAACAAAAAGAAATGGGGAAAAAGTGCCAAGTAATCTCTTTGCTATTTAGCATTTCAAGATGGAAAAGATTTCTAATCTATCATGCTGCTAAAATGAAATGGTAACTTATTTCTTCATGTATACAGAGAGGCAAATATTCAACTATTATTTTCAGTGAACACAGAAATAATTTGATATGTTACTTGAACTGCTTTTTATTTAAAATGCTGAATACTGTATGTATTCTATAATAAAACATTCAGAATTTTGGGACATCTGATAGCTTAAAAATGTTATGTGGCAGAAAATGTCAGAGGAAATCATTTTGGAAGCTACAAAATTGGACATTTGACATTGATATTCAATTCTGACAATTTCAAAAATCCATTACATAATCATTGCTGGCAGATGATTTTAAGAAAAGATAAAACAGGATAAATTTTAAAAATAATTTTGATTCACTGGCATAATGAAAATACTAAAAATTAGACCTTGAAAAGACATCCAAAGCACGCAAACTAGTAAATTCCCATTGCCCTGCTGGAGGCACGGTAAGCTAGCTGTACTAATGGCAAATTCTAAATACTTGCTAAAGTAATAGAATGAGACAGTCAGATATAACTAATCTTTCATAAATTTTGATGCTGTCCCAAAACAATATTATCACAATATGTTCATGGTCTTCACTAGAAAACGCTGATAACCTTGAAATTTTCCACGAAAGAACGAGGAAGTTAAACCATTTTTTTCTGTCTACACATGTACTGTTATGAAAGTGGACAAAGAGTGGGAGGAGCCCAATGAGGTTGATTTGAAGGGTATCACCATGTCCAACTCCATCATAGTTTTGAGTTGTACCCTACAGGTTCCCTCAGAGAATAGTTTTGAATATACAGAAACACACTTTTTTTCATTACAACTCAACTGTAAAGCTGGATTCTGACTGTCTTAGAAACTGATTTCCCAAATGCCCTCGTAGTTGTTTTTAGAACTTGTTTCCTAACTTGGAAAAAAGTGTTGGCAAGGTTTTTGTATAAAGAGAGAGAGATGATCACACAGGAGGGAAAGCAGAGGACAATCTCTGTCAATACTTTTAAATATTTCTCAAAGTTTGAACACTGTGTTGGCACATCAGAGAGTTTCTCTGCACTTCCCAGATCTGTTTCTGAGTAATCCAATGAGTGAGTATTTTCATTAGGAAGGGACAGGTCTTTAAACCCATGATAAAGCACCCTCATTTCAAAACTTGTGGCATTATTCAGCAATTCCTATTGTGCTGTAACTCTGTGTGCTGCTTAGATACATGTGCATGTCAAATGTGAGACCTTAAGCTTCAACACCTTGATTATTTTCTTCCACAGAACCACCTTTCTCCAGCTTTCACTTTGGGGCCAGGCACACCAGTCCTGATGCCTCCTAGACCACAAGTCCATGATCATTAATATCAGACCTGTGCATTGACAGACTGCAGCAGGACGTGTCTGATCCCCTTCACCATGTATCTGCTGAGTGAACCAGAACTTGTGTCATGGCGTTTATTTCAGCTTTATGCTTTTATACCTGCTGGGAGGATAAACAATAACTGATCTAGAAAAAAGGAGCAACTCCTGGTCTGGCATGAGGTCTGCTGATATAAAATTAACCTGTCATCATCTTCTACAAACAGTATAGAATGAGCAGGGATTATATCAGATTGGCACTTTAGATTGTGTGATTGCAGTGCTTTCAAAGAGCGAGCAGGAGCCTTCAGAAGGGGCTGGGGGCTGGGGACGGAACTGATGGAAAGCAGCTCTGCAGGGAAGGACCTCTTGGACAGCAAGTTGTCCATGAAGCAGCAGTGTGCCCTGGGGACAAAGAATTCCAGTGGTATCCTGGGGTGCATTAGGAAGAGCATTGGCAGTAGGTCGAGGCAGGTGACCCTGCCCCTCTACTCAGCCCTGGTGAGGCACGTCTGGGGTTTTGTGTCCAGTTCTGGGCTCCTCAGGATGAGAGAGATATGGAGCTCCTGAGGCAGGTCCAGAAGAGGCTATAAAGATGATTGAGGGACAGGAGCATCCCTCTTATGAGAAAAAACTGAGGGAGCTGGGCCTGTTGAGCCTCCAGAAGAGATGACTGAGAGGGGACTTGTCAATGTGTATGAGTATCTAAAGGATGGGTGTCAAGGAGACAGACCAGGCTCTTCTTGGTGGTGCCAAGCAATAGGACAAGAGTCAATGGGCAGAAACTGATGCACAGGAAGTTCCACCTGAACATGAGGAAGAACTTTACTGTGCAGGTGACCAAGCACTGGAACAGATTGCCCAGAGAGATTCTGAAATCTCCCTCACTGGCAATCTTCAAGAATTGTCTGGACACAATCCTGTGCCATGTGTTCTAGGATGCCCCTGCTTAAGCAGGGAGGCTGGAGCACATGGCCCCCTGTGGTCCCTTCCAACCTTAACCAGGCTGTGATTCTGTGGAAAGGGATTTCCTGTGTCGCTGAAATAATCTGAGCTAGCTGCTGCTTTTCACATTGGGTCCACTGAAGCAAGCCTGTACGAAGAAGTGGGGAAATTACAGAGACACTTTCTCAACTCTGCTACAATGAAAGTTCCTCAACTGGGAACTCCATTAAGTTCTGTGACCTTCTGCTCTTATTCCTGTGCTCAGCTTTATGCACTGTAATCCCATAAAAGGACTCCCATTTGAAGGGAGACACAGGTATTGAGAACCTGATTGTGTCCTTTACCTTTCTTCCTCTCCAATACCGTCTTCGTTTCTGTCCCATATAAATATGACATCTTTTGTGGAAACTGTCACTGCAAGCAAAGATACACTGACTTTTATTCTTGCATGTAAATAAATACAAGCTGCTATTCTGATGTGCTTTTACAGTTTTAGAAAGAAACTCTGAAACTAAAATTCTGATTGTTCTCCAAAGGCACTTCATAAAATTTTATTGGTTGCATCAAAATCATCAGAAATAAACTATTTAGTTTAGAAACATATGGAAGTTTGCATCACACTAAAGAACTCTGCACTTTTGCTCCTGTTCATGCCAGGATCTACCTTGGTTCTGTAGCGCTGTGTTATGATGTACACAAACTGGCACATGATACAGCTATTAGACATTCACTTGAATAGACCAATACGGATATTCATTATCATAATGAAAGTGCAGATGTGAGAAATTTCACATAAATAATACACCCAGATAACAGTTACATCAGCCTTATTTATTAATTTACCCTTCTTTTTGTAAACTCAAAAGAGGAAAAAAAGTGAAAAAAAACCCTTCCAACAAGCAAATAAGTCATGGTACACTTATGGCCTTGAAAAGATAGCAATTATGAACCTCAAACCAGTACTTTCTAGAACAACTTTGATCATTTTTTTAGGACGGAAAGCTACCATTTTACAGGTGACACAAGTAAAGTGAGGTGACCCATAATGTGCAACAAGATCTTTTGGTGGGTCTAGTTTCTGAGCCCTGTGGCTTTGAAGGCTGTGATTTGTTGTCTCATGCAGATTTTCAAGTCTCAGGTGAGATCGCTGTGCAGGGAGAAAACAAGAAAAGCAGTAGCTGCTCCAAAGCATACATCTCAAGTCTCCACTCAATCCTGGGTTTTTTCCTTATCAGGTGATATTTAGGCTGTGCAGTTAAATTTTTAGTCCACGACTACTGCAGCAGCCACAGTTTACTGCCTACTGCAAGCTTAGAGTGCACAATGCAGTGATTCTCCTCTTTGCTTTCAGGGGCTGGAGGCAGCCTGTGCCCTGGAGTACAGATGGGCAGCCACGAGAGATGGCGCTTTGGCTTGATGTAGCAGCAGCTGTGTCTGCTGAGCTAACCCCAAAACTAGCTAAGAGGAAAGACTTTCTAAATTACTGGAGTTTCAGGCACTGCTTTTAGAAGCTCCTCTGAGGTTACAGGTAGGAATAATTTGTATAGAGTTTTCACCATGGATGTATTTGAAAATCTAGTGGGAACAGTTTTTGTGTGTTGCTAATTTGGATGTGGTTTGGAAAAGTAATCCTAGTGACTTCTGTTGTCTGTTCTTATCTCCCTGTACGTAATGAAAATTGATTAGCTCAGTGCTTTGATCTTAATGATTTTCTTTCCAGATATATTTAAATGTGACATCAAAGCTGTCCAAAATACCAGACCTGATATAGTTATCACTAGATTGCTTTAATGAAAGTAATAAAAAATTAAACTATAAGATTTTTTTATTCTGAGTGTGCCTGGAGGCAAGCAATAGAAACACCTGATAAATGTGAAAGAAATCAATAAACAGATACCTACAAACTTAAATAATCCAGAGAAAAAAAATAATGGCCTTTAATCATTTGTTAACATTTGGAAATCAATTAATTCCAAATCTTTCAATTAAATAACTGCCTGCTTAGTAAGTGTATCTAGACATACACACTGAAATTATTTGGGTTATGCAAGGACCATAAAGCCAAGGGAAACATGCTTTTCTATAAGTGCATTATCATTGCATGTGTTGTGATATAACTAGAGAAACATTTTAATCAAGAGGTGACAGAGGGAGGACAGCCTGTTTGTTTCTGAGGTTCCAGTTTGGTTTTTATCAGCAGGATGGCTTATTTTTCTGAAAATACTGTTTCAGAACAGTAGAAACTATTTGTCAAATTGGTCCTATGCTTAGAATACAAAAAATTATGAAAAGTCACAACGGTTCTACAAATCTCACTTTTCAAGTTTGAAAAACATAGTGAGGCTTCTTTTTTTAATGATTTTATTTCAAATTCAAAAAACCCTATTAAAAAAAAAAAAAGAAAAAAAAAAAAAGGTGCCTTATTTAGCCTGGCAGTCAAGTTACAGTTCTGGACCAAAATTGGAATTCTTTAACTAAATCATCCTGGGATTGTTAAAGGGGAATTGTAAATGAGAATATTGCCATTCATATCACGAAAGTTCCAATGTGAGTAGGCTGTAATGGGAAAGATACCTATAATGTAGATGCCTGCACCTGAGGTTTGTGCCCTAGGCTGTCATTGGAGGAACAGTCATTGTGTGTGAATCTCACTGTAAATTACATTTAAAGTTTGATTAAATAGGTAACTTCTTTGAATGGCCTTATCTCTCCACTGATTAAAAAGAGAAGAGAGGCAAGACTGTTAGGAACGGTGAGCTGAATCCCACCTGAACCACTTATAGTGGCAGTACCACTCATTTAGCTGATCATTCTCAGCAGAAATGTGTGACAATAAAATGTTAATCTGTGATTTTTTTTTTCATTTAAGTTATAACTGACTGACCCTTGCATATATGGATACAATATTTCAGTTTGGCCCTTGCAAACTTAACCCTGGATTGACTGTGTTGTCAAAACCAGAATCTAAGGCATTCTCAGAATTTCAGTCTAGGTCCTCAGAACTGGGAATGCAAGAACTAGAGGGAAATAATGTGTCTTCTCTGTAGATACAACTGCAGTCCCTTAGCTGGTAACCCTGTCCTGTTGCTGTTTTACTCCTTTATACCTTTAGGCAGGTGAATCAGGTCTGTGGTTTGTATCACACGGCCACACCAAATCTTATTTGCATGATCAAGCTGAAAATAAGTTTTTAGTTTCACAATACATTTCATTTGTGGGAAAAACCTACACTGATTCTCATTCCCATCAATATTCTGCAGTTTACTCATCACAGATGGGTGAAGAGTGTACATTGGTATGTCAGAGGGTGAAAATCAGGTCTGGATCACTCACTGTAGTGAAAGAGAGAAATTTATTGAGCCAGCTTTTCTACTCAGGAAAACAGAGTTTGTAACCACATTCTTCAAGAGTGATTCAGATGGCAAACTGCCTGTTCTCTGGAAGTGTATTGCTGCCTTCATTTTGGTACATTTCTTTTCCTGGAAGCCTGGAATCTTGGTCATGTGCCAATTTTAGCACAGTATCCTTCATATTGAACATTGCAGTACCTAGAATAAAAATTTCCAGCAACATTTACCCATTTTTCTTCATTCAGAGAACCGTGTGGTTTAGAAGTCAAAATACTTACATTTCTTTAGCCTGTGTTTCCTTCAGTTTGTGCCTCTGTGTGTAGGTTTATGTGGAAATGTGCTCCCTAATTATCACAACCCTAGAACAACACAAGGTCATCACGCAAATGCTAGAAAAAAATCTCCATTAAATATTACACAGGAATAACTCTTCCTTCCAAGTGTTAATTGAGCCATATAGCTAATTATATGAATGTAGGATTCTTTCATAAGAACAAATACCAAGAGTATGCCTGGTTATACAACTTGAATAAAAATTTCAAATGTGTTTAAACTTCACTGTTCTCTGTCTCTAATATCTACAGACAATAAAATCAGTGACGAATGCATATGAAAATGAAACTCTTACTAATTTTGCATACAGAGCAATATCAAACAAAACCAAATAGTGCATTCAGGCTTCCTGAGGAACACCACACTGAATAAAATATAGGCTAATGCAGTAAAGACCAGAGTTCATCTTTTCTCCCACAGACTGATCATGCATAGTAGAATGCTGACAGTTTCTGGTTGTTGATGGCAACAACTATTCTGGATGTTGAATAGTCCATTATCCATAAAAAAATAAGAAATATATTAATATTCATGATGGATCAGCTCATTCCTAAATCCCAGTATTAAAGACATCAAACTGCAAAGCTTCTTCTTTTTTTTTTTTTTCTTTTACTGTTTTAAAATTTGTATTGGAATATAAAAAGGGAAATATAAAGGGTCAAATGTGCTTGGCAGGCAACATTCTGCAGCAGCCCCCTCAGACCAGTGATGCACAACTTTGCTTCCAGGCTGATTGAGCACACGTAGGGCAGAGGATCAGGAGAAAAGATTAGCCAGTTTGGTTTCCCAGGCATTTCCAGAGAGTGAGAGCACAGCAGCCCTCTGCATCTATTTGACCACAGCAGCACATGTGTATTCATCCAAACTTGGATGATAATTAGTAATTAATCCTTTTGTTACTAGAGATAACACATCTTGCAGCAGGAACCAGTCCATTTTCTTTCCTTTTATTGATGCTGCTTCCTCTCAAAACTGGCAAGAAAAACTTACACTGTCGTTAAGTTATTGTTTTGTCTTTGCTCAAGCAGCTCAGAAGGACAGTTTACTGAGGACTTAGTTTCAGAAACACTTGGCAGTGGTCAAAGCTGAGAAGAATCAGACATGTTTCTGGTTCAAGTGTAAAAGCCATGTGTTATGGAACTCTAACGCATTCATATTTAGCCGAGTGATGTTTTCCTTTCAGAGAACTGGCATTTTATTTGTTAATACCATGCAATCATTTTCCTTTTGTTTGTTTTGCTTTGGGTTTTTTTCACATATTTATCTTCCTAGAGCAGTTTAAAAGAAGGAAAATATGGTTATGTTGTTCTCTGTACCATGGTTACCATGATTCAGCAGAAAAAGGTATAATGCATTCAGTTAATACAATGTTCTGCTACTCATCATTATTGTGTAGTGATTTTGCCTGTCCTTAGAAAACATTGCACAGCACCAATTTGTATTATACCACCTCTTGTTGTTTTCTGTGGGCAAATACATCACACCAAACTGCCATATTGTTGCAATCTGCCCAGCACAGATCAGAAAAATGGTAACTTTTAACCACACATGGTCAACACAATCATAGGTTGTTGAATTTGTGGCCACACAACTGAGTGAGTAAAAGTTCAGATTTCTATTTCTGGAATATCTACATTTTAGAAAAATAGCATGCTTCATGATTATATGCCTTCTTAATGCCTTTACTGTGAAACATAATTTATAATTTTTTTTCAATACTTCACAATCTTGAGAATTTTGTAGGTTAAGAGGAAATTCTTTAAGACAAAAAATATTTCCCAAAGTATGTTTCCTGCTCATAAACATCACTGACAGCTGTCATCTTGTATGAATAAGAAAACTAGGTTAGACTCAGATTTTCAGTTTGGTCATGAAAAGTTTAATTTTTTAAACAGAAAAAGTTTCATTTCTTTTAAATCCTAACCAAATTAGGAAGATATAGACCTGCTTTCAGCAGAAGTTGATTTGTTCTTTCTATATTGGAGCTAGCTCAAAAATTACGAAGATTGTAATTTTTTTTTTATTTCAGCTTCAGTATACTTGTGCAATTTGACAGTAAAATGGATATTTCTAGCTGGTCTCTATTAGGATGGAATTTTTGGTCTACCAGCCAAAGAGTGAGGATTTGTTCAAGTTTATGTTTGTGTTAGGAGTAGACCCTATGGAAAATACTCCCTTCTGCATCTACTTTTTACCATTAAGATGAACAAGGTCTCAGCTCACAAGCTATGATCTCAAATGAATATAATATACAGAGTGCAGTTTGCAGTGGAACCACAGGAAAAAAAAACACCCTAATTTTTTTCCTTCTTTCTCAGCGACCATTTCTACAATTAGGAAGAAATGCATAACAAAGCATCTTAGTTTTTTGTGTGTGAAGTAATTTTGGACATTCCTGTGCCCGTCTTAATTTTAAGTGCAGCTGCATATGATGCAAAAGTTCATTTGTGGGGAATCCATTGCAAAATGATAATTTTATCATCAGCATTACATTCTCCAGAATACAGGTAGAATCTCCACTCTTTTAAAGGAAATAAGAGGAAAAGGAGAAGGAAAAATTCAGTTCTTCTTTTAAATTTAGACTTGCCTGGATTCAGTTTGTGAGGAGCCCACCAACATGAACAGAGAAGCACAGCAAAATTCTGCACAGTTCATGCCTGTTGTTCATGCTGCGCACATCTCCAAGGTTACAACATAATGTAGAGATATCTCAGGAGTAATTATTATTAAATCCAAAAAAGAAAAAAAAATTAATTAAATGCCATTTCATTTTGTCCAGAACTAGATGCGTAGATGAAAAAATCTGTTTTGAGCTTTGAGATTCATCTTTTTGATTTTTTGCTGGTACTGTTTCTTTCTTCTTTTCCTCACAGACTATCATTTCTTCATCCTTAATCAGAGTAGACACATCTATAGAAAATAAAAGCATTTTTTAATTTTTTCCATAGATTCCTAGCCATATGGAGAGCCTATTTATTGAATTATTACAAAACAGTCTTTCTAAATGTAAATTTTAATTTTGACATACACTATGCATAAATTACCAGTAAGTTGACTTCAAGAAGAACGATGCCTTAATCAATAGCTGTAAATCTATGCTAAGATCTTTACAGCACTTTAAACTTATTCATGCAATTCATTTTCTTCAAATTATTGAATAGCCTCCAAGCACTTTCTAAGCACTGACAGTAAATTTTTTGTGGTTTCCAAGTCAGTACCTTCTGTGCAATCAACAGTGAGTCTTGCCCTATTGTCATTGATTCTTGCTACTCTGTTGATATCATCAAGTTATATCAGTGTTATATAGAATTCTATTGTTAATATAGTTTGTTTTTTACATTGAGACCTTGAAATTTTATTATGTTTTTTTCCAGAGTTACTGAAAAACAGAGAATTGACTCAGGACGAATTCAAATATTCCGAAGGCTCCATAGCTAAGGTAGATGTTTCCCCAATCTGTCAAAGGAATGATAAAAAATAGGCTGTCAGACATTACTTGATTTCCACCTAATCATGTACTACAGCAAAAAGATGCTCCAGGGCTGGCATTGCTCTTCCCTATGTGCACTCATAGGTAGACTGGGAGATCTGAGACTGAAGGACAAGTGCTTTCATCCATGAAGGAAGTGCAAATTAGACAGCAATACAGTGCACACAATCTAGAAGTCAGCTTTTGCAGCAGTAGAATATATAACTTCCTTGTCCTACAACTAAATCATATGCTTTTTAATATTCCAGTGTCAGTGTTCTCTCAGCAAGGGTTATTATGGGGTCAAAACTGTGGGAGACAGTACTGTAATCATATGAGAATAATTCACTAAATTAAAATATTGACTTCCCTGTTCAATTCACTAATGAGCTGTAATGGCAGAGTTTTCCACTGTGTGTCTTGAGTACACAGCAAAAAATCTGTGCATTCAAGCAAACAGGAGATGTGTTGCCTCAGTGGGAAAATAAGATGTTCTTGATCTTCTCTCCCCATGTTTTAAAGACTCTTAACAAGAAACTTTCTATATAGTGATTTAGGACTGTGGTGGGGTTTTTTTTCACCCTTCGAATGATATTAATATTTCAGTAGTGTGCCAAGTGTAGTTCTCATTTATTTTAAAAAAATGAAACACTACCAAGTGAATTAGCAAACTCTGCAAAGTGCTTGCTCTTTAATTTTGTACTAGAGACAGATATAGTGTCCTGCCAGCCATCAACTCTACTTTTCCCAACCACAGTCCCACAAATTTCAATGTGACATAAGAAAGGAAAAGGTTTTCGTGGTCTGTTTGCATTGCTATTTTCACAGAAAATCTAGCTCACACTTCTCACAACCTGAGCTGGCTGTCCAGGAGTAGGGACTGCTGCAGACACTGTTTGTATGCATTAATGGAGAATGGTGATTCAGCTAAGGAAGTCTAGTTCTCAACAGAGATTTTTAGTTCAGCACAATGTCACACCAAAACAGATAAATGGCTCTGTTTTCAGAACTGTTCTGCAGCAAATCATGTTGTAGGAAAAAATTATCCTTTTTGGCCTTTCAATGAGCACCTAAAAATATTCCTGGCTTAGGAAATCCTTAAAGGCTTTTTGAATAGTCTTCCCTGTCTCTAAGACTTTACCTTTAAATACAATCATACTTCTATGTGCGTATCATTACCTAGTGATTTCAAGAGACATTTGGTCCAACCAGTGTCAGGCAGAATAGATTTTCCCCAGATGTCTTATATAAGGCATCAGCTGAACAACATGAATGATAAATAAGTTTCTTTATGCAGTGAGTGCATTCATATTCTGGGATTTCTGTTCTGGAAGGCACATAGAAACAGTGATTGTTTGCTCTAAATATTTAAATGTTTTTAACTTTATAAAATCATCTGAATCTCTCATAAATCATGGCTATGATAAAATGAGGGAGAAAAAAAAGTAGCAGTTTTCAAAAGAGGTTGTTGTTTCTTTTTCACTGAGTTGCAAAATTTTGCTCTAACTTTATCATAAATGATAAAAAAATACTATGAGAACATGAAAGAATTTTCCAGCATCATGAATATCAACTTTAATTTCCCATTCCTCATTATTAACTGAGTCATTAGTACGTTGATATACCAGAAAACTAACTAGCAGTTGTCACAGTGGCTTCAGGCTTGAACACCAAGGGACATTTTCTAGAAGCTGTATCTACTAGTAGGAACCCATGGTGTGCTGCTGCTGCTGGTGAGGAGCACCTTCTGGAGGCTGAAAGTGTTGATCTGACACCTTGAAAGTTTTTTTGTTTTTTTTTTACTATGAAGCTAGATAAACCCTGAAACAGGTTTTCCAGATTGATTAGGAAGTTTCCACCTTTGGAAACATTCAGTGTTTTGATGAACAAGACCCTGGGCAACATGATTTAATTGTGCCTGTTCTAGGTGGAGATTTTATTAGGTAACATGAAAAAAACCCTTTCAGTGTTTTTTCTGTGTGGTAACATCCCTTTCTTTGAGACACATTGTACGTTTAAAGAGAGACAATTGCTTTGTGTGAAGCTACAACTCTCGGCTAAAATCCCAGCTCTCCTGAAATCAATGGAAAATACCTAGTGAATATTCAGGGCCTTACATGTCATCATCACGGACTGTAACGTTGGTGTTCTGTGGCTGAACACTGCAACTTTAACCCAAGATTGTGTAGTGCTGCTCTTTGCTGTGACTGGTTGCATTTCTGTGGGATTGCTGCATAGTCATTTCAGAGCAGGCTTAAATTCCTTACTGCCAGAACCAACATCGAAAAAGTAAACAACATCTTGTTAGCATAATCACTTCCTCTTAGAAATTTTCTTGATTTGGCACAGCAAACTGTTGGAAATCTGCATCTTTGGTTTCTACAGTTGGCTTGCAGTTGCAAAAAAAGATGATGCTTTGAGTCTGTGCAACTAGACTAATGGTGCTAATGACACCATCCTCCAGCATATATGAGGGTTATGGTTCTGCACTATTTGCAGAACAGCAGCAGCACTGATTTTTCTCTGGATTTCTGATTCTTCATCAATATGAAAGGAGGAAATATCCTCTTATTTCCCCTTTATTCTCTTTTCTAAGATGAGAATGTACCCTGAGCAACAAAAGTATGTGCATGGAGGAATGCCATGGGGGTTTCAAAAGGGGTCTTATGTTCTGGAAACTACAGTTCAGCACCATGGAGCCTTCACAGAGCGTGACTTTTTTCTAATAAAGTTCAACTTTCTGTATTTCCAAGAGTGTAGGCACTAGTCCCAAATGTTTCACTGAATAGATATTCATTATTGCTTTTCTTTGCATACGAGCTACACAGACAGGTGTGAAATAATCTGATACTCACTGTAGTGTGGGATACGATTTCTGTAGCTGGTAGGACTGAACTTTGATGAGGTTTCAGCCCCATCATGGGCTTAGAGTCCAAAATGTGGCTGGTCTTTCCATCCAAATACCTTCTTGCTTCAGCTGTTTTCTCATAGAGATCTTTAGTATGCTTAGTAAAGCTTTCAAATGTTTGTATACCCGTCTGAAATCTGACTGCAAGATAATAGATGCAAGGTGGTAAGCTGTAAAACAGTGGAGGAATAAAGTTCTTTAATATATTTGAAATAACTTGTTAACTTGCTTCTGTTTCAGTCTTCTGGAATATACTGTTTTCGTCTAGTAGATCAGCAGAGACAGTGCTGTCAAAACATAATCTTAGCAGAGCTCACTTTCCTTTTTATTTTTTTGAGGCTTAATTAAGAAAATGCAAATACAACGGATAGTAGCTTGCTAATTGGCACACTGTTTTCATTAAGGTGTGAAATGCTTTCATGGAAAAAAAATTATGGAATATGTAAAAGATCTGCTTGACATTCACAGACAGATTCACAGCTGTGAGAAATACTGGAGAATCTAACTTGGACTGACTCCAAGTGTGAGACACTTCAGCTCCAAGAAATGTTGAGGGCTTCTAGCCCTCAGTGCCCGCAAGAAATATTTTTTTACTTCTTAGATGCATCAGGTAAGGAGAAGTTTGAATTCCAGTACAAATTATAATTATTTTTACATTATTATTATTTTAAGTA
>VZRO01007096.1:263056-305818 GCA_013397915.1 Daphoenositta chrysoptera | reverse complement strand
TTTCTTTTTTTTTTTTTTTTTAACTGAGAAATTAGCAACAAATGACCATTAGTATATTCTTGGGGAAATGTCTTTTATGCAGAATTCATCAGAGAGGAGATAATGCTACAAATTTATACTAAACAATGTTTTATTATGTGACTGCAAGTTATGACCAAGCTCTGTGGAATTCATATTCTAAGAATATTTCTAAAGTATACGCCAGAAATGAGAATAGATGAAGAAACATCTGTGAATTTGTGAATCCAAAAGAGTTGAAGCATAAAATAGTTGCAACATAACTGAACTGACTGTAGAGCAAATTCAAAGCAAGTCTTGGTTAAGTGATGTCTAAATAACTTAGGCATTTAAGTTTCAGACACAAAAACCTGTATTTAGATCTCTTCTCCTGATTCAATGATAGTTGAAAGTCCAGAGTATCTTGACAAGGCATTAATCAAAGTCCTGTCCTGCTAAAGATACTCAAGCCTGTGTTGGAGACACCATCTCTGAACTTTGTATAACAGCACAAACTCTGACATTCAATTATCGTTTTCCAGTTTTCATCTGTGGTTAAATATAGGCTTGTACTATGAAGAAGCAGACCAATATTTCACCATGGTTAGGCTTCATTTGCCTTGAGTTGTTTTGACAAGTTGAGCAGCAATCCATAACTACAGGTGTTTTTCAAGATCATAACTTACTCTAAAGTCACGATTTTTTAAAGGACACAAAAGGGTCAAAATAAATCTCTAGCTACGAGGTTGTGAATGGGTGAGAGAACATGGTGCTCAACACCCAGGCATGCTAATGTTGCAAACCAGTGTTCTGCCACTGCTCTTCATTTGTAATGCATCAGCACTATTCAAGTTACGGAGTACATTAATTTGATTATAATTAGCTTATTACAGCAGAAAGAAAAAATCTAAAATAACACTGCTGTCCTGTGAGAATTTTGTGCTTGTAAATATTAGGCATTCATGGACTGCTTAGGGGTTTGTGGTAAACACTGGAAGTATTTGACAATTACCAACTGCATCCAATTTGGTTGGTTCAGGCTTTGTTTTCACTAATACTTTCAAAAAACAACAAAAAAACCTTCATTGTTCTTATATAATAATGATTTTTCATTATTTTCCCTGTACAAAAAAATGCAAAGCTATTTTCTCTTTTCACATCAACTCATCTTCCAATTTCTACCCTATTTGTAGCAGAGAAGTAACTTAAATCAGGCAAGCCTAGCAAGGTCAGAAAAAAAGTAGTCCTACCAAGGCCAACAGAGTTAGTTCAGCAGAGTATGTTTCAGAAAGTTATACAATAAAAGTTACTTAAAAATTAAAATAAATCTATAAATATAAGTGCAAATTTGGAAGAAAAGAGAGGAGGAACTTGCAATAGCATTACTGGTTAGCACATAGCTAACAGACTTTTTTCTTATAACACAGAAGAAACAAAGATGACAATAATTTGAAGGTATATGGGGAAAGAAAATATGACTCCATGCAAGAAAGCAAAAAAATCTCAAAGCTTGTATTAGGAAGAGGTATTAAAAGGGTTGCATTTTATGATCTAAAAGACACTAATTTAAGGAATGTAGCAATCACTGCAATGGAAAAGAAACCAAGCCAACCAACCAAAAAAACCCAACAATCCCTGGAATGGACAAAGCAGAACATAACATAAAACAGAACATAAAAAAGTAGGTGTATAGCAATGCAGTACAGGGAAAAAAAAAAAGTCAATGACATTTCAGCATCTTTATTTCAAAACAAGTAGTCAGTTCAAGGCTTTTTTTCAAAATCTCTAGTTACCTCTAAATTTTTGCAAGGAGCATTTAAGCTTCAGGTCAGCATGGAGGGGGAACACTTTTTCATTCAGTTTTAATTAAGTAAAATTTGGACATCTTCCTTCAATTCAAACTAAAAGTCACCTTTACATGATAATATTTTATATATATATATATACACACACACACACATATATATGCATGTATATATAGGTATACAAAATATTTGTTATAGTGTGAGAACTTCGGAGAAAAGTAGTAAGTATGACCAGAAAACCTAATAAATGAAAACGTTATTTCCTACCTAAGAGCAATTCTGTAGCTTTATAAAAATTACCAAATCTTTAATTTAGCAAATACCTCACTATACACTTGCTTTTAAACCTTGTATATATAGAAACTGCTTATGTCCCAAAACACAGAGATTGAAACCACATGCAAGGCTTTTCTAGGTTAGAGCACAAAAGCCCATCTATTTAAAAGTATAATATTTGGTTGAAGGTGATGAAAGAATATACAATGGAGCCAATGCTATTTCAGTGGTATCAGTAGGTATATGAAAAGATATAACAGGAATGTGTAAAAAGCTGGGTAGTAAAATTATAAAATGAACTTCAAAATAAGGTCTGTTAGGTCTTCTTTTGCATTACCAGCTGTGCAAGTTTCCCAAAGGAAACATAGAAATCAAATCATTTAGGAAAGAATCTAGAATTAGTAGGTGCCTACACTGGGGGGAATAACATTGCCTTGGTATGGAAATCATTGAGTTGGCTCTGCACTTCTTACAGCCTCAGTCACTAAAGAGGTGCCTTAGTACTTGGGGTATTGTCAACACCTTTTAGTCTTAAAAGAAAAAATCTACGATTTATTGCTGTTGATAATATTCTTGTCTGATTATTTATATAAAAAATTAGATCAATATGTAAGTATAGAAGCATATATTATTAAATACTCCACTTTTTTTTTTTGAGGTAGTGATTGAGTTTTCAACTCTTTAGATGGAAAATTATGAAGTAGTACCTAAGATTGCATTTCAGATAATTAACTAAATCTTAATAAATTGCCTAAATGCAGATTTGTCTCCATGTTCACTACCGAGATACTTTTTTGTAATGGACCAGTTTATCTGGTTGATGACATGTGGGGATTTATTCAACCTTTCGGGGGATGTTGTGTATCTCTTATTTTCTATTTTCATCATCAGTGTTCTGCAATATTGAGAAATTACTTTAAATGAGGTAGAAAGTATATCAGATCACACAAAGAGACTAGACTGTTTTCATTGATCTCTCCTGCTAGGCAGGATTGTGTGGGGCTGCTGAGAAAGATCTTAGATTCCTTTAGCAAATATCTCTGGCTAATTGCACTAAATGAAAAGTGAAAACCTGAGAAAAATCAAGGTAGGCTCAGTAGTCAAGCTACAAAAAGAATTTAGGTTATGGCTCATGGTGGAATGACTGGCTCTCTTACAAAGGCTGGAACATGGATCTTGGGCACAGACACAGTCATCATCGGGAATGCTCTTATTAGGGACATTCACATACCTTAACTTGCCAGCTGTAAGCCCAAATGCATATGCTGCTTCTTAAATACAGAACACCATTGAACAATGTTTCCAGAAGAGAGAATTTTTACTGATTTAGAGGCTGGACTTCAACTAAACTGTTCTCGGTTACAGTGTAAAATGTAACCAAAAGCACGTATTCTATTATCTTCACAAGCTGTTAAAGCAGGTGGGGCAGTGTTCGCTATCTCCTGCCATGATTCATCCCTGATAACTCCCTCAGGGAGCTATCTCCTTTTAAAGGGGAATCAAGGACCCACCTCATGACTCATAGGATTACATCAGCCCCTTGTGAGATGCCCTGCCCAGGGGGAGGAGCCAAGCATTCCCACCTGGATATAATCTTGGGTCTGGAACAGCATAAACAGCCCTTACTTACAGGATTTCCAGAGCATGAGAGCTACTGTTGGACCTTCAGGCGAAAAAACAGACCTTTCTACAGGATCACTGCTTCAACAGGACCACTTCATCTGGACTGTTACCACCACCCTGACTAACAGTGTGTCAGGTTGTATCCTGACTCTGTCAGTGTTGTTATTGCAGTTATTTTAATTTTCCTATGAAGTTATAATTCTGACTTGTGATCTCCCACTGGTTTGTTTTCAAACTAGTACATAAACATAACCTTAATTTTCCAGCCTTGCCAGCTGAATACATAGAGGAAAAATGTTTTAAATCCTTCCTTTTCATTTTCTGGGGTTTCAGAGATTTATAAAGTGCTCTGAGCAGGTAATTTTCTCCACTCAGGATTTAAAGGTCTTAATCTTCTCTTCAAGGCACTTCTTTCAAAGTATGTGGGTGACTGGTAGGCTAAAATAATGACTCTGTGACTTTTACTGGTTTTCTTTGTTTGTGGGTTTTTTTGTTTTTTTGTTTTTTTTTTACTGGTTTTATATTTTTGCACTTTGCACAAGTGTAGGATACAGGGTGTATGGTACTGGAATACACCAAGCACTAAATCTTGTGATCAAGGGCTAAAACTTGTGATTTTCGCTGAAGGCAGGGAAAAATCTCAACCTGCAAGACTGTAATTTTTTCTCTTTGATCTCTTTTTCAACCTATATATGGAAGTGTAAGGAACCCCACAAAAAATCTTGCAGTTGTAGGACTGTCTGGGAAGTCTGCTGTATGGTTCATACCCCTTGATCACATGAAGTCCCCACATCAGGGGGTCCTGCTCCATGTTCTTTCTCACTACACAACCAAATAACAGAGGTGAGGATCAGCCCCATCTTATTCTCCAGGTATTTTAGAGTGAAGCAGCAGTCAATGTTTTGATAACTCTAAAGCTGCATTATTTAGCCCCTTATTCATTATGCACTGAGGAGCTCAATTTTCCTGGTCCTGGTGGAGCTTACGCTTGAGACAGACCCTGAGCTACCCAGTCTAGTGGCTGCCCCCCTCCTCCCCCCACCCTCAAGCATGCCATGAACAGGCAGTTCGAGGTGGCTGGGAAATATGACTGTCTTGATGTCAAATTTATGGCAACATGATCCTTAGTGGAAGATTGCTAAGGCAATCATTTTTGAATACTTGTTGTCCTGTTGAGGCTGCAAAATAGTCCCGATTTTGTGGCAGTTTGCAGCTGGTAACAGCTCTTGCTGCTCACCCAGTGGTTTTGAAAAATCTTGCTACTGCTTATTATTTAAAGGTTCTATGCGACACTAACAGTTTCTACTTTGGCAAATATCTATGTTTGTAACACAAAACTAGCAGTTGTCAACGGGTGGAACTGAGAGCTAGCCAAGAGCTTTCACAAGGCTTTTTCCTGGCTAAAACTCTTGGCCTTGTTTCCACCAGCTAGTGGCAACAGTTCATGCACATGATGGTCTGAGCCCAGTTAGGCATCGACTGATATTAATTCGCCCACTGTCAGTGCTGAGTGACAGAAGGGATTGAATTTTTGAGTTGCAGTTTTCTGACATACATCCTACATATTTTATGGTGTTAAGCATAAACCCACAGAAAGACACACTAACTTCAATAGTAAGATATATTTCTCAAAATTAAATTTCTACTTAAGATTTTTTCCTCAAATGCTCCTTCTTCATGATCAAGATAAAAGTCCAATATGTAGAAGGCAATACTCTTACCATAAATCTGTAAACAGTCTTGTTTAGGCAATGAAAAATAAAACACATAGCCCAAAGGATATGCCTTTTAGTGTTGCTTTTTAATTTTGTGTGATGTCCCAGAAGGAGCTACTCCAGTGCAACAGCCTGTTATATCCAAAGATCTCAAAGTGATGGAGAAATATATTATGCCTCACAAGATTCCACTAGACTTCCTCAAAGGTGGGGGAACTGAAATACAGTTAAATAACCTGCCTAACATTATATAGTAAATCAAATGCAGGGACAGAAGTCCTTGCTTTTAGTCCTACAGTAAATGCAAATATGGCCTCTGCTTTTGTTGCAATGACCTCGTGGATTTCAATTTTCTTTGGAGATTTCAATTTTCTAGTTGTATTTGGGTTTTTCTAAGATTCAATTTAAAGCTAACATCTGAAAATTAATGGAAGACAAGAAAATTTCAACAAGAAAAAAATAAAACCAAAATTTTTTTTTCCTTTTTTTTTCTTTAACTTCAGGCCCCTTCCAAACAGGGGCATTTTAAGAATCATCTCCAATTCTCAGCCAAAAGAATTCTAGAAGAAAAGAGAGTTTCCAGTGCACAATAATATCCCTTTGTTGTTTTATATGTCAAGTTTATGGAAGTGTGGTTTCAATTTCCCCTTTAAAAACCAGACCAAGGAATTTTGCCCCATCTATTCCTCTCTCAAACATTTCACTTGACTTTGTGGGCAGCTTGTGAGCTGTGCCTGTTGCCAGTGCCTTGGCAGTGTATGTGCCTTTGATCACCACACTGAGCTTGGCATTGCCCCAGCACAGCACCTCACACTGTGTATTTTACCTTCTCTGCAGCAGTGTCTACAGCCAAGGCACATCCGATGGGGCACATGGACAAACACAGGATGTGTGAGAACAGCAAGAATCTGACATTTTTATTAACATCCTTTTATTAACACCCATCCTTAACTAAGATCCTTCTCATCTTCTCTTTATAATAGTATCTACCTGGTACCAAGAGTGGAGTTAGGCTTAAAAATATATTAAATTGAGTCAAAACAATTAAATGGAACAAAAGTGTAACCAGAGTTGCAAGGAGAAAAAAAGTACAAGGAGAGAGCCAAATGTTTTCTGGAACTTTTTCTTTAAATGAATGCTGCCAATAGTGGAAATGGCAAGCCTTCCTTTTCTGTAGAGGTAAGAATTGCTGAACATGCTACGGAAATGAAAAGAGAGTTCAGGTAGAGGCTGTTGGATTACTGACAATGTTTGGAGTACTACTTTAGTAAGAGAAAAGTATTTCAAAGACCTTCAGGACTGGCATGAAGGGGAGAAAGAAAGAAAGGCAGGGCAATTTGTCCCATTGACTAGACACTGTGAAATGGCACAAGTAGAATCAAAAGAGGGATTTTCTTTCTCTGTGAGCAGGACAGAAGAAAAGCAATTTATTCCTTGAGAGTGAAGAGCTGTAAAGAGGGTATACATACGAATATCTGCTCTTGGAAAGCACTTGACAAAATAACCTTGCCCTTGTGTGAAGGAATACCTCTGTAGCCAACAGGCTGCATATATCTCAGCATGGAAAGACACTGGAATTTCACAGAACGATTGAGGTTGGAAAGTGCCTCTGGAGATCACCCTGTCTAACTCTGTCACCTCTGTCAAGGAGTGCTGCCCAGAGCCTGTTGCCCAGTGCAATTTGTTAATATTCAATTAACAAAAATAACAATACGTGGGGTCCCATGGTCAGGTCTCCTGTTCTAATAACAACAGTTTGGTGACACATAGACAAACTTCCTAAAGAAGAATTATCCTGTGCACTTGCATGAAACCAGCCATTGAAAAAGCATTCAAAAGAGATGCATTTAACAAACAGAATTATTCCTGCATGTTTTGATCATTTGTGTTCTGAAATTTCTTGGTTTAATTTATTTATTCATTTACAGGAGAGGACCTATCCAACTGAAGGAAATGCAGTTTACAAACCTGTGGCTAAAGGTGGTAAGAAGTGAGTTTAGAGATGTATCTGGCGATAATATTTGAGCTGATGTATGCATGTGCTGCAGAGTGATGCATCTCATCTTCTTCTCTATTATTGCATGTTCTGTGGCTATTGACTGTGATTTGTTGATATTTGGGAGGTATTAACTCCCAGCAGGACAATGCCAACAAAAAGTGAAGTAGCAATACAACACTGTAAACCCTCTTAATGGTCATACACAGTGTATTTTGTAGTAATCCCGAGTGTTTGCTACTAATGGCTTGACCTTTTCTCAAGATTCTGATCTTTTGGGGATAGAAGATGGTGAGAAAGAGAATACAAAGGAGGAAAGGATCGTGGCACTTGTCTCCCCGTTTGTTCTCAGTGGAATAACCAGATTTATACAAACCTAGCTGCTGGCTTTTTTGAACTTTGCAGCGAGGCAGCTCTCCTCACAGGCCAGACACATGCTTGGTCATTTGGCTGGCTCACATTTCAACCCCACTGACATGGTTGCTTATATGAAACAGACACACATGAATGAAACCACAAGCCCATGGCTGGAATTTCCCTTAAGATGCCTACAAAAGGCAACATCCTCAGCAGGCTTGTGGATGCACCCATGACTGCCATGTAAAAGTAATGCCTTGGCACTGGGAATGTTTCTTCTTGAGTGCCCACCTTGGGGCAACTCTTAAGAGGACTTTATTCAACTGACTTCAAGGCCAGTGCCCCCTGTCCTGGGATATCATTCAGCACACTGGGCTTTCTCCAATATCCAAATCTCAGTTTTCAAATCATTGTTCCCAGTTGCACCACTTACCAGTAACTGTGTTTATGTCAAAATTGTGAAGTTTATCTGTACACTGAACAAAGCTAAAGCATCTTGCTTCTGATGGCAAACCAAGATATGATTAGACTATTTATTTTACTGAACTGCTTCCATTTTTACACTTCTTTTAAGGGAAAACACACAAGTCAAAAAATGAAAATTAAAATTTAGAAAGGCCCATGACCAAAGGTGTAGAAGAAATTAATTTTTAGGTTAAAACATTGCATTTATGATATATATATTCTTATTTCATTTTTCGATGTAAACAATGTAAACAAATAATGTAAACCATGGGACAATGTCAAGATGTAAGAAAGGACTGTATGAGCATTTTTGTTGATATTCATTTGTCATGATTTAAGCCTGGACAGCAACTCAGCACCACACAACCTCACTCTCTCTACATTAGGATGGGAGACAGAATCAGAAGGATGAAAGTGGGAAAACTCATGGCTGAAGGTAAAGTTTAACAATTTAACAGGTAAAGCAAAAGCTGTGCACGCAAGCAAAGCAAAGGAATTCACTCCCCACTTCCCATGGGCAGGCAGGTGCTCAGCCATTCCCAGGAGAGCAGGGCCCCATCACACACAATGGTGATTTGGGAAGACAAACGTCATGACTCCAAATATCACCTTCCTCCTCCTTCCTGCCCCCGCTGTAGATACTGAGCATGATGCCATACGGTCTGGGATATCTCTTTGGTATTTGAGGTCAGCTGTCCCAGCTGTGTCCCCTCCCAATTCCATGTGCACACCCAGCCTGAATTATCAACATTGTTTCTAGCACAGATCCGAAACAAAGCCTCATACAAGCTGTTGTGAAGAAAATCAACTCTGGCCCAGTGAAAACCATCACTCTATTTCAACCCAGTAAACTGCTTCTGTGGGCCTTGAGCTTTCTGGATCTCAACCAAGATGTCTTGTGGAATTTACAACTTGCAAAATTCCATCATTTATCTGCCTAAAAAAATATTTTCTTCAACGAAGCCATTTTCTTTTACTATAAAACAACAAAATAGCTACTGAGGCACGGTCTAAACTTTGAGAAAAGAAGTCTTACTAGCAGGAAACTTTACTAGCAAGTTTCTAGAGGCGTATCTGAAGAAAATCAATAGTTAGGAAGCAGGATTAATTGAAAAGAAAAAAAAAAAGCAATTCACATGGCTAGTAGCATACTATGAAAATATTCTTCCCCAATTCTGATACTGTATTGTCCCCATGGCCTGGCTGAAGCTGAGTGAAGCTTCAGAATAGTGGCTGCTTGTAACTCATTGAAGGAGAACTCCTCCTCAAGAAACCATGAACAGAATATTTAATTTTTGTCTCTGTTGCTTCTTTCATCTGTTTATTTCTCAGTTGTACTATGTCCAAGACATATTCATGTGAGTCTTATGAGACCTTTTGAACAGTGTGTGGAACATGAGAACACTGACCTTATCTTGTGTGTCTCATTTTCTGGCTTTGTCGAAAGGTTGGTTCAGTAACTCAGGTAACTTGTCAGAACTAGGTCATCACAGGGACTTGTTAGATCTTAAATAAAAAACATATCCCGAGCTGTACTGGGAAGTGAGATGTTCTGCCAGGGTGGAAAACAGTGCTTGAAATAGCATTCTGATGTGACTTATGATGATATTGAAGTGCACTTAGCTGTTGAATGTGATGTGTGTAAGTCAGTATCCATATGGACTATTCAACTTTTGCAGTACTTTAAGTGTAGTAAGTTTATATCCAGTGTGTACTTTTAAAAATACATATGGTAGAAGGTATGTGTTCATGAAAAGGATTTAAAGTCTTTATTTGACTGAAGGGTTGCATGGATTTTAAATCATAGGCTGGATTATTAATTACACTGATGTATGAGAAAATAACATGACAGACGTTTATAGCAAATCACAGCCATCACTTACCTGTGTTTTCAAATTCTAGATTAAAAGTCAGTGAAGCCTGTGTTTAGACTGTAGTCTAGTTCTTTCAAAAAATTTGATATTGGAGATTGTTTGCAAGATGGATCATGACACTTCATCTACCAACAGTTGTTACTGTTATGTATAGTTTCCACAGCCTTGTTCACAATCTCATAAACAAGGAAAATGAAGTAGGTCTATTTTGGGACAAAGATCTATAAAAGACTAAAATGCAGAAAAATTTAAAAATAATGTGTTCTGCAATTTGTATTAGACTGACTTTATCATTCAATTTGATTTGAGTAATTAATCCACTGAAATGATAAGTCAGAGAAACTGTGAGTCAGTGAGGAAACCCAGATTCATTTTGTTATGATAATGACTGTCCCATAACCCTTTTACTATTTTTCTGTTCCCTGTCCTCTTCTGTGATGAAGGATACAAATAGAAGTATAATATATGTTAAATGATAAAACACAGTTCTGGATTTTATCCTTAGCATTCTCCAGCCATCTTAAATTTAACAGGAGAAGGGGGTTGAGATGCAGGAGCTTTAAGTTAACTGATCCCATGCAAAGAACAGAGAATGTGTCTGTCACCGTTTTCATTTGTGAATTTTATGGCCAGGTTTTGGCATTGGGGCTGGGCGGCTACAGGCATGCCTTCTGGGAGAAGCTGCCAGAAGCTTCCCCAATGTGTGACAGAGTCAATGCCAGATGGCTCCAAGAGACCCATCATGTCCAAGGCTGAGCCCATCAGTGATGGTGGAAGTGCCTCTGGGATAACATCGTTAAGAAGGGGAAAGAAGCTACAGCACAGGAGAAAATTGCAGCCAAAGATGAGAGGAGTGAGAATATGTGAGAGCAACAACCCTGCAGATCAGTGAAGGAGGGGGAGGAGGGGCACCGGAGTCTGGAGAACAGATTTCCCTGCAGCCCTTTATGTAGATCATGGTGAGGCAGCTGTGCCCCTGCAGCCCATGGAGATTCACCGTGGAGCAGAGATCCACCTGCAGCCTGTGGAGGACCCCATGCCAGAGCAGAGGGATGCCCAAAGGAGTTTGTGATCCTGGGCTAAGCCCATGCCAGGCCAGGCTCTTGGCAGGACCTGTGGTCCCATGGAGTGGGGAGCACACACTGTCAGGACTTGTGATCCTACGGTGGACCCACGCTGGAGCAGTCTGTCCCTGAAGGACGGCACCCTGCGGAAGGACCCACGCTGGAGCAGGTCCTGAGGAGCTGCAGCCTATAGGAAGGGCTAATGCAGGAGAAAGGGCAAGCACAGGAGAAGTTCTTGGAGGACTGTCTCTCATGGGAGGGACCCCGCAGTGGAACAGGGGAAGTGTGAGGAGTCCTCCCCCTCAGAAAGAAGGAGCAGCAGAGACAACCTGGGGTGAACTGACCCCAACCCCCATTCCCCATCCTCCTGTGCAGCTTGGGAGGAGGAGGCAGAGAATTTGGGAGTGAAGTTGAGGCCATGTCACAATCCACTTGGTAGGAGGAATGATGTTCTTTCATGATAAATTTTAGTCAGGCTGAATAAAGATACAAGTCCACATGTCAGGGAACTCTCATGCTTTTATTATATAATGGTCTTAACTCCTGCCTTGCTAGGTACTACCTAGCCCATTCTCTCTAACAGGTAACAAATATGTAATATGAAATATCTTATCATCCTAGAGTAATAAATGATTTTGCTTGAAGAGGTTGAGCCACAGTCCTCAAAGGATGAGTGCTACTTTTCTGTTTGTCCCTGCATGGACAAGAAAATCTCCTGGCCATTTTCCCCCTACCCAGTCCTTTCTATTAACTTTTCCTTCTTGAACTGGGATTTAGCACAATATGGTCAATAACAAGACAATATGATGGGGGCAGGGGAAGCTGTGGCTTCCTAAGCATTGGAGGACTGCATTTTTTGGAGTTAAAACTGTCACAGCTAAACAAGTATGTCAATAAAGGTCCAAGCCATTTTCAACTCACTCCTGTCAAGATCACTAAGCCTAAATTTCACAGGTCTGGAAATTGATCATATTGATATTAACATGTTGCCTATCATTTGATGTTTCTTGTACTTCCTGTGCACTGGTGTTCTCTGTTGAATGAATGCCCAACACCTGTGAAAATAATGGATTTGTCTCTGGTTTGCTCTCTTTAATGGGTGTATACGTAAAATCTAATCCCTTACTTCTGAAATTAGCATATCCTAAGTTAAAGAACAGTCTATTGTGCTGAAATAAAACAAACAAAATCTTTTTATGTATAGAATATTCGTATGAAGAAATTTCAAAAGTTAAAATATTGTAGAAACAAACCAATAAAACAACACTGTAAATTTATATATTCACACTTCAAGGGTGATTTATTTATCAATTTTCTAATCCCTTCAAGGAAGCAGCATAGCCCATAAGCAACAAACTATTGGCTTCAGAATATGATTAATTTGACCAATACCAACAAGGACTCTTGTCATAAAATTTTGCAGTCTGTGCTCATCTACATTTAAAGCTAAGCTTTGACCGTAATCTTGTGATGTATAATTTGGGAATAATGGAACATGAGTTACAATAACTCAGCAAAATATGTGCCAGTGGTATTCTAAGCTAGACCAGCAGAAGTATTTATTTGTGTGAAAAAGAATAAAAGAGGTTTATATAATCCTATAGTAAACATCTAAAATGGAAGATAGAGAAAAAAGAAATCCTAAGTTACTTGTCAGCTCTGACAATGCATGCTTGAGCAAAAGTATTTCTAAGGCTGCAAATCTCCTTGCCTAGTATTTGACAGGTTTGTGAAGGGTAGTTAAAGACTAAGTCCATCTGAAAGCAAGGAGTTAAGTCAAAAGCTTTGGATTTCTGGCACTCCAGTATTCTTTCAGCTAATGCAGCTCAAACAACCAAGTCAGGCAGCAAACAGAAATTCTCTGACATGCAACTACTGCTGTAATCATAATCCAACACAAGTAACAAATCAATCTTAAATTGTACCTGCAGTTATTTAGAAGATCTAGCAAATGTATCATAAAGCGTATATTTATGAAAAACAGTTTAAACCATATTCTTGACATCAAATATTGTTTCTGTTTAAGACAGTATTCCAAGGCACTGCCTTACTGAAACACGGGACGGAGAAAAGCTGTTACCTTAGCTATAGATAATCGTATGGGAACCTGGGTGTTATTAAAGCAAGGAAGAAAAATGCGGACCTTGCAAAATTATTTTCTTTTACATATCCATATCCCAACCTGCTGCTTTTTAAGGGCAATGATGGTAAATTTTGAGATCAGCTGCTTTTGCATGCCTTCTATTATCTGTTATAGGTGAAGCTGGCAAACATGGTCTCTGACCTGTATTGAAATGACCTTAAGAGAATGACAAAAGCAGTTGCACACTTGCAACTGATTAAATGTGAAATACCAATTTCTGCTGCTGTTTCTTTCTTTGAAGGACAGTAGTTGTCCCACATTAATCTTTCATTAAAATAACAATCCTTCATTAAAAGGGTAATACTCTTTAATTCAGATGAAGAACAATGGCTTTTGACAAAAAAAGCTTTCTTACCTGGTTTATCAGAATTCACTAAGTACTGCCCTTAGTAACTCCACAACTTAGCCATTATGGATATTTTAATGTTATTAATGTCAGTGTTGTCTTGTTTTAAGCATCAGAAGAAATCAGCAGCTCAGTGAAATTTTAAAATTCTGACTAGCTTCATGGTGGTACAGAAAAAAGTCTGATTAGCTCTCACCATGATAAAACTAATTCGTACTCTGCAGTTTTGTCCAACTACTGGTGCTAATTTTGTATAAAAATAAAATCTACTTTATTGCATAAAACCAGTTTTTTCCAGTCTGTCTTGCAAACTTTATATAACTTTTAATTTTGATGCATGCACGTGAACTTTGCCTTCTGATCTGAAATCAGTGCCAGTGCCTGATTCATCAAAACTCTGGCAAATATTGCAAACCTCTTTTCCTGAACAACTGTAGGACGGAAGGATGATAAAGGGCACAGATGTTCTGAATATTTCTGGTTTCTGCTGATCTGTTTTTCTGTGATTTTTTTCCCAGTCTTTCTGTCGTCATTATGTGAAGTCTTTGTTTTCCCCTGCAACCAGAATGATTGTCTGACACTGCAACCTGCCTGGAGGTTTGTGACCTCATGTTCCTCTCTCTTCCCACTTACCTAGCACAGCAAGTTCCTTGCTTCTTTGATTAAGGGGTGAACAATTTATTCTCTGTGCATACCTTTTATACTGCACTTTTCTTTCTTAGTCATCTTTCATGAAGCCCTAAGAGATATCCCAAGAAACTTCAATCACACATTGAATAAACAGAGTACTAGATGTTCTTTGCAAAAAGAGGAAAAAAAAAAAAAAAAAAGAAGATTACAGAGTTTTGGCTTGCTTTCCTTCTGCTTGATGTGGAACTAACATGAGTTAAATGCTTTTGAGTATTATTATTTATTGATTCAGGCAACTCCTTCACAGTCAAATGAAAATATAGGGAAGCCAAAAAATCCTAAGTCTTGGTGTCTTATACATCTATTGCCAAGGGAAATAAATCACAGTTTTAAATTTCACCAAAAGGAAAGATTTTGCAACAAGCCTTACCTATGGTATTGCTATGTAATATTTTGGCTTTGGTTTTGAAATTTTGAAGTGCATATTTAACTAAAACATATTTCATGTTGTTACATTTGTCAGCTAAATTTGAATTGGTATGCATGAGATAAATAACTTCTGGTCACAATGTGTATTTTACCTGTCTCCCAAAATTTTTAGAAATAAACCCTTCAATTAAAATTGTCAGATTTCCATAATAAATTTTTAAATTTATGTCTTGTTTAAAAGGCATGGGTTTCTATCCAGCCATCATTTTGATATGGAAATGAGTACAGAATTTACACAATGTTCTTGCATTAGAAACAGAAAAGTAGAGTATTGGAAGCATCCAAATTTTTTTTCATAGATGATAGCACTCCCTAAACTTTATCTTCCTTTTGCAAGTGCAGGAAGAGAGGGGTAAATGAACCTTTCAAATAGTTTATCATTCTTTCTACCCATATAAATTTGTGCAAGCATTGCTTCTTTTCAGGCAACAAATAACTGGTATTTTTGCCATACTTCACACTAAATTGATGCTGAGATTTCAGACATATTTGGGTAGCTTCCATTAGTTCTGTTGTCACTCTGGGACTGAAAAGTAAGCCACACACTTCTTTTGAGACACAGTGTTTTATTAAAACAGCTCTGTTAACTGACAGATGTGAAAGTCACAGCTATCTCTGACAAGATATTACATTTGGAGCTCTGGTCTCATTGAGGTGAAAAATGGTATGAGTATTTAGTAGCAATAATGACATTCGGGCTGGTAGGTGAATGCAGCACATGCACCACATTTTTCTGTGCCTGACTATCCTCATTAAATAATAGGATCATTATTTTACATTTTAATTGCTAAGTGAAAAAATACTTTTTTAATTGGCACAGAAGCACTAAACCCATGATACTCTCCTGTCAAGGAACTAGGAGTAAGTAAGACTGATTTTTTTTTTTTACTTTCTCAGAAATTACATTGAAAGGCAAAACATATTTGTAGAACATCATTCATCTATTAACTATGAGAGTCTGACCATGACAAATGATGCACTGCATACAACATCTACCCTGAGTAAGTGTGAGTGTTCCTAGCTCTTAAAACACCAATTTTTCAACTCTTTTTCAATTTCCTGAGTGTTAGGTTTCTAGCAAAGTGCAGAAAAGTCTTGTTGTTTTGACAAGCCAAGTCCTTTATGCCATCACTAGGCTCTTTGTTTCAGCAGAAGTTTTGTAATACTTATGCCAAATCTTAAAAATAATGCTGTAAATTCCTCTGTGTTCTAAGTGTCACACTTAAATAAACAACCAAGTATAAACAACAAGAAGGTCAGCCAAACTGGTGCAAATTTAAAACCTCCAAATCAAACCTGTATACTTACACATTGATGTGAACTGGTGTGTTTCCTAAGATATGGCAGAAAAATTAGTGAACATGCAAAATTTTACAAAGTAGGATGGCACCATGCAAATGCCTGAAACAATTAAAGGCAAATATCTGCTTTGTTCTGGTCTCCTAGGGCCCTGGCACTTTCTAGCACAGGGCACTACATGAATATATTCAGCATTTCTCTTTGTTCCTGCATTAATATTTCCACTACAGTACTTTGTCCCATAATAACAGGAAAATTTTTCACATGTACAGAAATGAATGAGAAAATGGAATATATTATTTGACTGTTGTATTGTAGGAATATACATTAATTGGACAAGGTTGTGGTATAGCAGAGGATCCTGAGGTGGCTGGTACAAGAGGGCCATGCCTGCACTACTAAGCTAAAGTGTATTCACTGTACCTCACTCAAAATATCCAAAATAACTATGGGCATTAGAGTAATTTCTTCCTTGGAAATATATTAGGATATAATTTTTGAGTTCTTGGGAATCAGATACACCTATAGCTACACTGGAAGCTTATTCCAAAAGTGTGTCAAGGCAGAGTATTCTGCTGCTAGGATGTTAAATCAGTAAAAATATTAACTTTTATCTACAGTTGGTCTAAACTTGCAACAAAGAGATGTACACAGTCTTCTGAAACTTTTTCTTGTCTTTTATACTTCCCTAGGCAAATTAGTCTAAATTAAGTAGTTTGACCTTTGTTAAGGATTTCTTCTACAATGTTTATTAAAATAATGTTTACAAAAAAATTATAGACTCAAACATTTTGCAGGGATTGGTATACTTGTTGCAGAATTATCATGTTAATGGCATCTTGCAATTAATTATCTGAAATTATCTTGCAAGAACTGATTTAAATTCAGGAAAGTAAATTCAGGATAGCTCATCTAAACAGGAATAGTTAATTATGCGCATTCATGATGGGTCCCAACAGGTTCTTAAGGGATTCGTGCTGCAAAGGGAACAATCCTCATTGCATTTATATATAACCCATAAGATGTGTGAAACAAACAATTTGTGCTGTTGATAAGGCCTTAACTATTTTGCAAATAAACATATATAGAAACGTATCAGGGAATTTGAAATTGCTTTGACTGCGTTGTTCAGAAGTCTGACAAATCTAAAACAATCTTAAAACAAAATTTTGCTAAACTTACATTTCATTAACAAAACTAAGTTTACTTAATTTATTAAATTATTAGTAATAATACTAACTAATATTAACAGTTCTTTTATGTTATTGCTACTCATCTCTACCTATATAAAGCTGTTAATCCTTAACACCTGTATCACACATGAGCTGCAAGTGTACAGCAGCAGGGTGCTGGTGCTGCATATTTAGCAGTGATAGGCCATGGATCTGGGGGGTTCTTGGTCTCCAGGCTTATTGGCAGAGTCTGCTCTTTTCATTTTTATTCGTTGTTTTCCAAAATTCACTGCTTGGGTCACTGCATACACATTTTCCAATGCCTGCAATGTGCAACTGCACAGATCTCTGTTTGATGGGTTAGTGGTCAAATTGCTCACACTCTTTCATAAAATGCCCGTACTTTGTGTTCAGCTGTGTCAGCACAATGTTACAAAATATTTACATAATTTTCGTACATGTAGAGTTCAATTCAAGACAAGCTAATATTATTATACCCTAATTAATATTTTTTGTAATTTACATCAGACACCCTTTCTTTGATCGCAGACAGAAATAACTGCTGGTTTGGGGCACAGAATTTAAAGAGAGATTTGGGTATAGCACAGAAAAGAACAACAAAAATGATTGGAGATTTAGGAAACTTGGTTTATGAGAAAACTTGGGCAAAACTGGGATTGTTCAGCCTATGATTTTATCTTTTTTTCCTTCGTACAGCCTCTCTGAGTGTTATTAAGCATGGACAGGGCACTTGCTAGCACCAAGCCTAGCACTGCAGCACCTTGATGCCATGCAGAATGCAGCCTGCACAGGATTTATAGCAGACATAAAGTTTATAGGCTGAAGTCAATTTACAAACACACAGATGTGTGTGACAGCTGGGCCAGAGGACGAAATCGTGAAAGTTAGGAGAATGTTAGGAAAATCCTGAAATCCCAGCTGCTTTGAGATTTCCCTTGTGGTTTGACTGACATCACTATAACCATGTGCTTGAATTCTCCTTTCTGCAGTGAAGTTGAAATAGACATTGAAAAATAGAAGTTGAAAATAGACCTTCTGTGAAAAAAATAATTTTCAATAAACAAGTTACAGAACTCTTGTGCACTTTCACAGTAGCTCTCAGTGTGAATATTGCTGACTGTTCTCTTGGTTGGAGGGGTAGACATGTGTCCAGAGAATCTTAGCAGAATGAAGGCCGCATAGGAGATAAGAACAAGGCCTTTGCAAGCTTATGGATATTTGCTTCATATTTTCTCAAAAAGCAAGTATTTTCATCTTCTTTATATTGTCTTAAGAATCAATAACTGGGTCTGTTCTTGCCTGGGAAGACACTGTAGTTAAAAGCCTCTGCTGTGTTCTGTGCATGCACCCGTGCACACAGACACCTGGCATGATGGGTTTTTGCATAAAAAACCACAAGCTAAATAAGCATTAGAATTTGCAATTTTTCTAATAATTAGAAGCATGCATTAAGTGTCTGGGCTGAGGAACCTTCATCACTGGGGTGTATGACCCTGGATTTTCTATTTGTTTATAAGGACAGGGGAAGAAAGCTCTTTCTAGCATAAAATCAGTATCATTGTTCATGATGAGCAAGTGTTGCCATGTCAGTCTTCTTACAATTCTATCTTTATAATACACAGGGCTTCAGTGAGACTTCCACGCACTTATGTGAGGATAAAACTTGATTTATAATCTTTAAGCCACGATATAAATTAGTTTTGCAGTTAGCTTTATTCCCCATTTTTTCTTCTGTAGGAAGTGGCTAAGTTGTTTTTTAAAATTTTTTAAATTTGAGTGTATTGTCTTTCTGTACATTACCTGGACACCTCTTTTTTTGGAAAATTTAAAAACATTTTTTTACATACCTCTAAATCACACAAGCCCTCTCTTTTTGGAAATGTGTCCTACCCCAAAGATACCCTGGAGCTGACACATTGTAGTCCTACATAAACCTAATATTATTTTTCAAGAGATTGAAATAAAAAAAATGCCATTTACAGTCTATGCTCATATGGGATAGAGATAGGATCCTCATATAGGATAAGCAGATTAGATGGGAAAGGCTAGAGTTTGGCATGTAAATTTTATGTATATTATAAACTGCTTACAGATCTTTGCTGGGTGCATATGAATGCCCGCAGCTGTTGGAGTGCCCTGTACTCTACCAAAGCAATAAGGAGCACTGAGAATTTATTTAATCATTGAATGGTTTGGATTGGAAGGGACCTTAAAGATCATCCAGTTTTGCAATAGGGATACCTTCCACCAGACCAGGTTGCTCAAAGCTCCATCCTGCCTGGCCTTGAACAGTTCTGCACAATTTGCACTATTAATCTAAAGTTTTCACCTCAGAAATCATTGCAGTAGATGGAAATTCAAGTGTCAAAGTAATGAAACCTGTGTAACTAATACATATATTCTGACCTTGCTTTCCAAGACAGGGCTTTAAAAACATTTGCTGCATAAAGATATGTAATAAAATATGTCACCTATTAGGAATACAAATATTTTTCATTGTTCCACTCTATGCTAGAAAATCTGACACTAAGAGGTGGAGTGCTGTTATTACTTGAACATCAATTATCCTACACTCATTTTATATAAGAACCTTTGCAGATTTTGTTCCTTTGTCCATTGTGGTTTTCCTTCTCTGTCAGTTATCTGTTGCTTATTTTCCCCTTTTATTCATCAGTGGATTTCATCTCAGCAATATTGCAACTCTTTCTGAACTTCATCCTCAGTTGAACAGAGGGGATTTTGTTATTTTTTTGTTTGTTTTTCTGTTGTGGCTAGTTTATATTCTATGTTTTTAAAATTATTTTTAAGAAAGACTCATGTTTAAAAGGAAGGTCTACACAAAGTGCACTAAGTACATTTTTATATACTATCTCATGCCCTCTCTTGGCAGTAAAAGTCAATTCTGAATTGCTTTAGCAAGAACTATAAAAATGTAAATTGCTAAGATCTGATTTGGTCTTATTGCCTGAGCTGAGTTCTAACAGCTAAATCTAGAATATATAGCTGCTGAAGCTTATTAATACAGGATAATTTACATATTCAGAAGGATCTTGTTGTAGTCTCCTTTTCTCAGTTAATATAAGATGAATGAGAAAAAGCTCAAGAGGACATCGAAATAAGGTTCTGAATTTGAAATTTTTGCCTTCATTTTAAATTTAGAATTCCTTTAGAATTATATCAGCTTATGGTGTCTCATTCCCCCTTCTTTATTTTTGAAGGGTGTTTCAAAGAATGAAACATTATTTTATTTCATACGGGTTGAAATTCTAGAAAAAATATAATTAAATAAAGAAAATTAAAGCTATTGTTTTTTCTTTGATCCTTAATGATCTAAATAAAATGTAATAAAATTTTCCAATCATATCTCCGTGATGTAACAAGGGAAATGTATATGTATACCAAAAGTAATACTCTGCATTTTTTCAGCACTCTTGCAAAGTTATTCCATTTTGTGCTGAAATATAGCAGAGTAGAGAAAACTGTAGTTTTTTTCCTATATTAATGTTTTGATATTAGATCCTGATCCAGCCAGTCACATGTGTACTCTGCACACAATAACCTTCAGCGAAAGGAATTTGCAAGAGCACATAAAGAAGATAAGAATGTTTATTATTTCACATATTGTATATAGTAGTTGTGCAAATAGTGATATTTATTTCATAAGTGGACATTCTTTTAATTTAAATAGACTACTTAAGCCCTGACAATTTTTCAGTAGAAGCAGGTTGTCTTGTCAGTAATAATCTGATTGATTTCAACATGAGAAGATAGACTCTGCAAAAAGCTCAAGATGTTAGACAAATTTCATGGTCCAATAAACATAAATTTGACGGATGGAACTTGCTGGCATGGGACCTTTTCAATCTTATGATTCAAAATAGATCAGGCATTTGTGTAGATGTTATCTTCAGACCAGCTACCTAGAATGGAATTGACAAACACAGTGAAATCCCATAAACTGTTCACCAGCTGCAGTCAATTATATGGTTTTGGTATTCTTGGATATTTGTGGGGTAGTACAGCCAGCAGACAGAACTGCATGGAGCTAATCTAATACTACCCAGCTCACAGGTCACATCAAAGGATTCCAGTATCAGGCTCACAGCTTCAGCAGAGCTGCCCCACATTTTTCAGAGATATCACTTCTAAAGACTTTGGCGATAAAGAACACATCAGACCTCTAGGCATTCTCAAGAGGAGAGAAAAAGATTGGTAGTAGGCAGAATGTACTTTCATTTAAACCATTTAGTGATTTTTCCACTCTCTTCTTTAGATAAACCTAACTTTCACCATAATGCTTGTTCAGTGAACTTCAAATTAAGTGACTCACTGCAGATCTAACAGGTATGACAAAGTTGCCAATTACAATCTAAATTCTGTGATTCTGCTGTGGTTACTGAAACTTTTGTGTAAGAAGAGACTGTATGATGGGACTTTGCCCTGAGGAAATGTGTTGCCTGTGCACAAAGATGCACAAAATTTAAGCTAAGCCATCTGTACATATGTTATTAAACAAATGAGAGAGATATGAATTCTAGTAAAGCCATGGACATTTAGGTTCACCAAGATTTACAAAAATACTTGCAAAACACTGTAGAGTAAGTTGCTCTAATATTACTGACATAATTTATCGTTTCTCATAATATTAACATTGAAGAGAATACCAGCTAATATATCCTGAAATTCTTCTGGAAAGCAAATATAATCTCTTCCAGATTGGCACTGAAACCACACAAATAATTCACACTTAGAAAAGCAGGGATCTACATTAAAATATTTGGCAAATTTACATAAAATCCTAATTAATTTAGGAAGGTATAATATAATATTTAATTATTATAAAGCCAACTTCAAATAATGAATCATTCTTCCTCTTAACTCACATTTATACCATTTAGTCATTTTATCATCCCTCTACCATGACATAAAGCTAGCTGTTGACTGCTCAGAAAATTGATATAGCAGTAACAAAAAGCCAATAGTGATAAAATACTGCATTTCTTTTATATATTGCACCCCCACTCTGTGGGTATGTCATCATTTCCACAGATCCATTAGATGGTATCAGGTAACATATTTTGTTCTGTAAATTGCACCAAAGGAGTCTTTTGTTATGCCTTCAAATTTTTGTTTACAGAGAAGCAAGCAATCACAAACTCTGTCAGAATCACAGAAAACCTTTGGCACCCCACAAGTCACTCAGAAAACCACATATTACCAGCAATAAGATGGCAGCAGGTACTTTAATTTGACCATGCTTATTCACACAAAGAGCCAGCATTTGTGACTCAGATGAAAAAAACCACACTTGGCACAACAGTTTTTAGGTAGAGAAGCATTCTTTGCTGCTACAGTTTATGGTATCTTGGTTATATCTCATTCTGACACTTTAATTAGAAACTTAGACATAATGCTTTTATCTTTTCTATTCTGTGATAAATGCAAGTAGTTGTTTAGTCGAGTTTTCTAAACATATTCAGACACTTCAAGATGCAGACAAATCTGTAGCAGGATTCACAAAATCTTGTAGAAACTAATTAGGAATTTAATAGCCAGGTGTTTTTGAAAGTCTAATTGGGTGAATATTTGAATTTTTAACAGCCCCTTGCAAATAAATGTCTGAGCTGTATAGGTGCTAGAAGAAAAATAAGGATATTTATTTAATCTTTTAAATTAAATTTCAAATTTAATATCCCTAGAAAATTTATTTATTTTGTTGTTTATGTCTCTGATTCAGATTGCTTTGCTCTTTATGTAGCAGTGCAGTGAGGATCTCCACATGCATTAATGCAATTCAGTGCAATTTATTTTTCATAGGGGCTTTTATACCGTATGCTCTAAACCCATCAATTTTCTGTGTGACAGACCTTATGACAGTGAACAATGAACAATTAAACAGTAGTAAAGAAAATATATTTTATTTTCAGAGTAGACAATTTGTGACATCTTGGGGGAAAAAAGTAATCGTGGTGGGTTGACACTGGCTGGGTGCCAGGTGCCCACCAAAGCTGCTCTATGCTCCTCAGCTGGACAGGAAAGAGAAAATGTAACAGAAGGCACATGGCTTGAGATAAGAGCAGGGAGGAATCACTCACCAGTTACTGTCATGGGCAAAACAGGCTTGACTCGGGGAAATGATTTTAACTTATGAACAATCAATGGGAGAAGAATAATGAAAAATAAAACCAAATCTTAAAAACACCTTCCCCCTACCCCTCACTTGTTTCCAGACTCAAGTGCAATCCATAATTCTCTACCACCTCCCAGTGCTGCTGCACAGGAGGATGAGTTGTGTCATTTCATCACACGTTGTCTCTGCCACTCCTTCCTCCTCAGGAGAAGGACTCCTCACACTCTTCCCCTGCTCCAGAGCAGAGTCCCTCCCATGGTAGACAGTCTTCCATGAACTTCTCCAAAGTGAGTCCTTCCCACCAGTTTCAGTTTTTCATGAACTGCTCCAGCATTGTCCTTTACACGGTGTGCAGTCCTTCAGGAACAGCCTGCTCCAGTGTGGGTCCCCTACAGGGTCACAATTCCTGCCAGGAAACCTCTTCCAGCATGGGCTCCTCTCTCCATGGGGCCACAGGTGCTGCCAGGAGCCTGCTCCAGTGCAGGATTCCAGCGGGGTCCCAGCCTCTGGGCATCCACCTGCTGCACCACAGACCTCCGTGGGCTGCAGGGGCACAGCTGCCTCCGAATGGCCTTCTCCATGGGCTGCAGGCAAATCCCTGCTTTGGCACCTGGAGCACCTTCTTCCCCTGCTTCTTCGCTCACCTTGGTGCCTGCAGAGTTGCTCCTCCCACAGAACCTCAGCCCTCTCTTCCTTGGCTGCAATGGCTTCTGCACTGTACCTTTTTCTCTTGCTGAAATATGCTTTCCCAGGGGTTGTGCCACTGTCACTGATGGGCTCATCCTCAGCCAGTGGGGGCTCAGTCTTGGAGCTGGCTGGTGTTGGCTCTGTTGGACACGGGGGAAGCTTCTGGCTGCTTCTCACAGAAGACACCCTGGTGACCCTCCTGATGCCAAAACCTGGCTACACAAAACAACTGTAGACGTATACTGTATTTCAAGTGTAGTAGAAAACTCTTTTGAGGATCTTCCCAGTAAAAAGGGGGAGGGGGGGAAAGCAATAAAGAAATATTTAGTAAGATTAAAACATGAAAAACCATGTAATAGATTTGGTTATACAGGTGCATATAACTATATAATTCACTGATCGTTAATTTAAAATGTCCTTGTTATACAAATGTAGTTTAAAAGTAGGAAAAATAAATTTGGTGTTTAGTGGACAGGTAGTTTGTCTAGTTGTGGGCAATTGAGTGAAATTTCCTGGCAATATTAAGAGTAGGTCTTGTGGATGGATTTTCAAAAAAATGGCCTCAACTGGCTAATAATTTTTGGGGTTTATATCATTGATGAGAAAGTATCTTTCTGTGAAGGGGTTCCTAGGAGTAAAAATTAAATATTGCAGAATATAAAGGAGATAAATGCCTAAACATTTAAAATAAAGTCCTTGAAAGCAGTGATGGAGTTTCAAATCCCCTAGTATGGTCAGTTCAGTATGTTCTACATTGATATCTGATTACAGCACTATTGAATGCCATAGGAGGATTTTCTTTCAGTCTCTCCTTGTGACTTGTTCCATTCTGTATAAGATATCCACTATATCTTTGGATCAGATTACTGTAATCAATAGGTTTAAAAGTATCTCACAGATAAAGATTTTGAACTAAAAATATCACACCCCATTTAGGAGATTCTCTTTCAGCTTTCTAGTGAAAAATAGCAAGCTGCTGTGTTTGGGGGTTCTTTTTTTCTTTTTCCTTTTTTACTTTTGATCAGAGTGGCCAGAGACTTTAATAACATTTTATTTCAATGCTTTTTTCTGAAAGCTCACACTTACAGCCCCTAATTCCCAGAAAAAAACAGTCTCAAAAAACAATGGCTATGAAAAAACATTTCACTTATTATTAAATCTGGGTGTTTTGAAGCCTCTGACATTTTGTGTAATGTGAAACTGTTCTTCACCTATTATGAGACTATGTATGTTTAACTCTTCAAGTTCTCAGGGAAAAGAAAGGAATGGTATCTTCATTTCTGAAGAGATTTGTCTATTCTTAAATTTAAATAGAAAAACTACCTGTACAAAGCTGTCAAAATGCCACCTTCCCAAGGAGAATTTTGACCACCTAGTTTCTGAGGTTTGCAGATGTCAAATGGTATTTTTTTTTGCTTTCCGAAACAGTTAAAGAAATTTGCTCCAGACTGATGGGCCGCTGAGAAGACTTTAGCAATGAAATAAAACTTGTTCATTGCAGCTGAAACCTGAAACAGATTCCTCTGTGACAGTGTGGATTCTATATTTTGCTAAGCCTGTCTAGACCTGTATTTAACTTGTATTCACAACCTGCAAAATTATTTTCCACAAATCCCGATGAATATTTGAGATCTAAAATGGCTGACCAGAAAAAACCAGCTGGAGATAACTGTTGTAAAAAAGATGCTCTGATAAAGCTCACCCTGAAGCCTGATGGAATGATACTGCCTGCACTGACTGAAGGTGTGCATTATTACAGATATAACCGAAACATTTCCATGAGGGCAGCCCAGAAGTGGAGTAGTTGTGCAGCTACATCCCTGGAGGTTTCCAAGACCAAGCTGGATAAAGCCCTGAGCAACCCAACCTGACCATATTACTGTCCTTGCTTCAAGAAAGGCTTGTACTGGAGACCTCCTGAGGTCCCTCCCAGCCTGAATTATCCTATAATCTTTTAAGTATCAGCCCTGTTTGCACTTTGCAATGGCACAAATTTCTCCATTTGTTCTGGGTTCCCAGCATTTTGGTCTTGTTGCACAGACACCCAAATACCAATTGTTAAAAAAAAATACACGATTTATGGAATTTTGATGGGATAATGCTCAGTATCTTAAATCAGTCAACTGCCTCTACTATGCAGAGATTACCTGGCAAATTACCAGTACACAGTGTGGGCATTCACAGTGCCAAAAACTTTTAAAAACTGTCTGTACTAAGAAAATAACTTCAAAAAATCTTGGCTTTCATCCTTCTATCACAACTCCATGTATGTTGCCACAGTGTTTGTGAAGAATGAATCTTTTATCTTCACATATGTAGGATACACGCTTTAGTAATAAATCTTGGAGCTGAAAGCCTATATGCCTTCACTAGAGATCATTGCAATATGATACATTTAGGCTTCAAAATGTCAGCTCTGAAAAGCATTATGATTTTTTTTAGAATGCAAGTTTACATCCTCTGTAACAGAGGGACAAAGAGCACTTATTCTACTCTTTTTGTAAGGAATGTTGCATCCTTTATAAACACCCTCTTCACCCTGACAAGAAATTTCTTTGGAGATATTTCAATATTTTATTCATATATAAAAAATCCAGTATATTATATGTTCAAAATGAGTTAGTCATTTTTAGCAGAAAAACAAATACGACAATGAGTTTTATGTTTGTGACAAGAAGATAAAACTGTCAAACTTGTTCAGCAAAGACACTGGTTTGTCTCTCTACACGTCCACTCTGATAACTTGAGAGTGGTGAGACAAACTATGGTGTAGATTATGTCTGACCTGACTGGCATGAAGAAAGCTCTGCTGCGGAAAATGCATTTTTTAGATTACCATGTAATACAAACCCTTCAACAAGGAATATTAAAACATAGCTCTCTTGGTAATTTCTTAATTATATGGATAAAATACATTATTTTAAACAACTTGTTGGATATCTATCATCTTTGGGACTATGGACTCTCAAGGTACCATATGCAACTGAAGACAGGCTAATCAAATACATTTTTAAACTCGGTTCATCCTTCTCTATATAGATGAATACAGGGTTGGAATGTTATTGCAGAAAATATTGTATGCTTGCACAGTACTAACAGTTGAATAATACTCTTCCCAATTAATATTACATGAAAACCAAATCCTAACAGACATTTAGCCACAGCCTTTTATATTACTAAAATAAGCTAATTAGTAGATTTTGGAATTCTTTCATAAATAAACATGGGAACTTTTTCTTATTTTAAATTTCCAAGTCATCTGACTTATACTGTTATATCTGAACTATTTCTGTTGCTGTGTACTTGATATCTTATTTAATATAACATATTCTATTGGTTAGCATTACACCTACATTACTCAGAATACCATTTTCACACTGGATAGATTTATTCGTCAAGTTTTATATATGTGTATATGTGTGAGCCATTCACCCTTGACTCTTAATACAGCAGTGAAGTCAGCACTTTTAGGGTGACAGTCATCTTGATCTGTTTTCAGTGTCTGCTTTAGTATGAGATGAATTACACCCCAAAAAGTACTCATTTGTCTGATTAGGTTTAAGCAGGCAAAAGGCAACTGGTTCAGATATAGAGGATCTCACTGTAAATGTGACATTTGGTAAGATGTATCACCTCCACCAAATCCACAACTGACATATATGAATCATATATTCCAACAATCAGGAGGCGCACTTGCAATCTAATTACATCTGTTTCATTCAAAGTAAAAAGACAATAAATTATCTATAGATAAATAATCCAATCAAATAAATAAAACTCCTGATAATTATCAAATCATGTTCAAGTATTTTTGTCCTGTAAAATAAAATAGTAAAAAAAATATTTTACTATGAAATTAATGTAAGGCTAAAAGTGTTTATTTCCTTTCAGTAGAGGGAACTTAGGAATGTATAGGACATATGTGCTTTCCAATTTCATATTTAATTATATTCATTCCAACCATAACACTGCCAGTATCCTGAAGGGTCTCTCTTGATGCTTCATTATCATTCATTTTTGTGTCATTATTAACAAACGTTTTACAAAAATAGTTATCTTGTATTATTTTCCTTAATGAAATCACTCACTTCTTTCTTAAGTGAAAATATCCCATTACATATCTATTTAATTTTTATGACCAAGACCAATACTTAGCCTAGGAATGTCCATGTCAGCTTTAGCAACTAAGAGAACATTTAAGCAGGCATCTCAAAAACTTAATTTCTGTTTGAATGCCCCCATTAAAATGATTGATGAAATCTTTGATGAAACAATAAACACTTTCATGTACGTGCCAAACTCAAAGTGACCAAGATGTTAGGTTGACAGATGCAGTAGATCATGCTCCAGGCCATTTTATTTTTTTCCTTTTTGACAAGAGCTAGTTAACATTTCAATCACCTAGGAATTAGGAGCTTTGAGGACCATTGACCAGCATCAGTGCTAACCATTGACCTTGCCAACACGGTAGCTAAATTTCTGAAGCTGTCTACAGAACTTCCCCATCAGCTCTGCAGTAAATGTCAGTCTCCATCTCTGCACTTCAAACAGGCAGTAAGGAAAATGATTCATTGCACTCAATATCTGAACTGGACACTGCAAAAAATAAAATGGTATGTACTTTGCTTACTTTAATTATATAACTTAAACAGAAAACCACCAACAACAAATTCTTCAGCACTGGATCACAAGTCAAATTTAATTTCATATATACAAGACTTTTCAAAGAAGTAAGCTTGGTCAGCAATCTCTAGTCCTTAGGTTTTGGAGTATCAAAGGAAACATTAAGTCTGAGCCCTGCTGTGGAAAGGTGTTGTGGGTTTATTGTGGTCTGATAGTTCTGCTGGTTAGGGAGTTGAATTTTAGCAGAATACTTCTCTCTTAAAATCAGATCTACTTATAGACTAAAGCCTGCAGCAGGTTTGATTCAGTAACCAGGCAGAAACACCAATTAATGTTGTGGTTTAGTTCACTTATTTGTTTTCGTGAGATATGAATTAAGAGAAAATGACAACTCAGGCTCAGAAACTTTAAAGAGTATAAAGATAGTTTATTATTACTAGGTAGGATTAAAAGAAAAAGAAACACTAAGAAAGTAAAAGGAAAAAAAACCACATTCCTTTTTTGCCAGCACCACCCCTCCCCCATCCCCTATCACACCGGGGCATGCAGCCTCCTTGCAGGCTGCCCCGGAGCGCGAGGAGGGTGACAAAGATGGAATTTCTGGTCAATTATAGAGTTCTTAAAAAGTCTTTCCAAACTCAAGGGAAAAGAAAGAGGTCTCCTCTCTGCTTCCGCGTGGTTTCTGAACTGCCACTGCAATAGTCTGTTCGGTCAGGAGACAGTCCATTGCACTGAACATCCAAACATGGGGTGTTCTCAATTCCCCCCTCCCCCCAACGTCCTTTAAATGGATAAAAGAACAGTTTATGGTATTACAGTTCTGTACCACGTTTTTGCAAAAGGATTGTTTTAAGCTCCGCGCGGCTCACGGCTCCGCCCTCTTCTTTCCGCCGCCATCTTCCGTTTCACCCCACCTGACTTACTTTCTCCTTCTTCCTCCGACTTACAACGCCATGGTGAACAGCTTACATTGAAGGAAAAGCTCTTCTCCTTCGATGCTGCCAGTTTCTTAGTAGTTTCTTCAGTCTGAAAAAACTGAAAATCAGTTCTTGCTGGGTCTGCTCGGGACCCTGTGGAGTTGGGGGAGGAGAAGCCCCTCCCAGATCTTGGGAGCCGCTTGGCGATCTCGGCCCTGCAGCCCCCATTGCTCTTTGGCTGCCTGCAGCTTTGGGGGGGCCCCCCGATGCGTGCCAGGGACCCCCTGCCCTGGCATTTGGGGGAGGAGGGCTCGGCCCGGCTCCCCCAGGGCCAGTCCCAGAGCTATTCCCCGTCCCTTCCCCCTTTCCAGCTGCACGCTGGATTCAAAGAGAAAGTTCCCACGCCTCTCGCGGGTTTAAATATGCAAAATCGGAAAGCGCCATTGGATGAGAGACTGTCAATTAACTTCAGCTCCAACCCACAACAAAGCCTCAAATACAAAAATGTCATACAACCATACTGTTTCCTTAGGATTCAGGATACAATAGTCTGAGGTGTTATTCTGAGAACAGGTATCAGGATCAGAGGCTGCTTGGGTAAAGCTGTCTCCAAGCTCCCCCTGCAAAGAGGGGTTGCTGCTCAGTGCCTTTGATCATTCCATGATCCAAGGGTGGTCAAACATGAGCCAGGTGTGGACAGGGACAAGTGGAGGCAGTAGCTTGGTTTGTCAGCCACTGCACTCATTGGCACCTTCTGCAGCCCTGTGGAAGCAGCTATGGAAATTACAGAAGTGTCCATGGAAATGAGCTATGCGTTAGCTCTGATAATACACTTAGCAAGCCATGGCTTTTCTCACATGGCAGATTTGTGGATACAAATGGAAAATTAAATCTATCCTGTGGATCAGTTTATAAAAGTAACCTTTGTAATATGGGGTAAAAACTTTCTGGTAACAAGACTGTACTTTGACCATGATTACCTACATAGGTAAATACTGTGGTAATGTTTAAAATAGGTAAAAATTTGCATTGGGTTATCGTGTGGGATTGAATTCCAGTACAAGGTGAAAAATACAGCTTCTTTTCCTTTTGTAGAAATTACAGCCCAAAAGATTACTACCCGTGAGTGAACAGGACCAAAATGTATGAGACAAGATATAGCCCAAATGAAAAGGTGCATTTCAGAAGCATGCCTTCCTCCTACATAGGGATAAAATATTGGTATGGGTACAGCTATTATTGCACTTCCTGCCACCACAGAGAAAGTTTATATTTCAGGGAATTTTCAAAGACAAAATAGCAAGAACATGTCAATAAAATATAAACAATTTACTCTGTACTGGATTTTTTCCTTGGTATGTGCTGTCATTTTCTTCAACAAAATGACAGGCCATCAAGCAAGGAATTTATGTTTTCCAGAGTTACATTTGTTCCTTCTTTCATATTTGATATGTAATTTTAAATGCTGGAAGCCTTTTTCTTTGTTATTGATCTCAAAGTGGGGTTTTTTTGGAAGTAGAAATATTTGCAACAAAACATGCTGGAAGGGCCTTGCACTGACAGTCTTCTCTGAGCTTTTCTTATGCTCTAGAAAGAGGATCGTGAGAAAATTAGTACAGGTGAAACATCCATGTAGTAAAGAATATAAGAAATCTGACTTCTCTAAGTTCTTTTGATCCTACAATGCTTTCCTGGAAAGTGAGGACCATCAGCCTTTCCTCTAACTGCTAAAAAGTTTAAGAAATTCCTCTCTGTTCTTCCCTCTCATGCTGGCTGCTGCCAGCATAGTGACACGAGTTCTTTGCTAGTGTGCGCTTGCCTGGCAGGCAGCAATGTTTGTGCGCTTCTCCCGAGAGGAAAGGCTTCTCTGGCTGTGTGCACAATGCTCAGGGACTCCCAGGAGGGGAAATGACCCGTCAGTTTTCAGGACTGACTGGAGGGTCTGCAAGAGCAGTGGCAAAAGCTGACACATCCCAGTAGCAGAGGCTGGGGAGGTGTCTGATCTCTTAGGCAAACAGGTTTTTGCCACTCTAATTCACATTTAGACAATTATCCTCACAACTGGAATGGGCAAAATTATGTTTTGAAATAAAAGCCTGACCTTTGCAGCAATTATGACATTTGCCATGGGGAACGTACCTTTTTCTGAACATGCCTTTTTCTTAGCATTTTTCAAGCCTTGATTACAGTGTATTTGATATAGTCCAAATTTTGTAGGGCAGAGAGAGAAGAAGGAAAGAAAGGGAGAAAGCAATTATATTTTTAAATATATGCTCAAATTAGAACACAAATGCTGCATCTATAGCTGGATTTAGAGATTAAAATTGGAGAGGGTCTCTGAAGTCATTAAGACAAATCCCCTCCTGCCACACACGTTTTACTTTATGTTAGCACAGTAGCATCTTGCTTACAAACAAGCAGTAGCACATTCACAGGCAGTAGCTCTGTTGATCAGAGCTGTATATTATACATTCTTCTTATTACATATCTCTTGACTAATGCAGATGCACTGTGTCTATTATTTCCCTCCTACAGTCAGTGGGATGAAGGAAAAGTGAGTTATGTAAAGCTCGCAGTAATTAAGTTTTCTTGAACTAGTGAGATAGTACATCAAAAGATAGAATGACCACAAACTATAATGCATTCCACTCCAAGCTATTTTCTTTATATTTCTAATGCAAAGCAAGGATGTTGTTAAATTAAAAAAGGTTTGCTTGAATAAATTTAATTAGGTGCACACAGTATGTTCTTGCTCATTTTCAGAACTTTCATGTCTAACTCTGTAGCCCTTTAATTTTTGTTGCTAGGGTGTGGTTTTTTCTTTCAAAGTTTCCAGCTTTTGCTGTTGCATTTACAAAGAACGGCCACTAGAGTGCTGCAAGTATCCATTGAAGCTGCAGTGTGTGCATCTACCCAGTATTTCAGTTTTAGACGTGTATTTAATATATATTTATCATACGTACTTTTTTTTATAAAAAGCAAAGTTTAGTGCTAAATAAATACCTAAAAAAATATTAAATGTCTATGTGTATAAGTTAGTTCAGATTTGATACTTTTGTATCTATGGAAAAGAAGCATATGACTGTTTACCACATAGTTTACAATTCCATAATAGTTTAGAGGATTGACAATTACATTATATACTCCATTGTGATTTAAAGGACTACCAGTTAACCACTGTTAAGTACCCATTTTCTTGTTTAAGCTGTCGTAGCATTATTGATGTAACTAAAATGTGAGTGCCTCAGGTCCGTTAATAGAAGATACAGACAAAACTTGTTCCTGAAGCTTGTTTGAGTGCTAATATGAAAATCATCATAGAAATCTCAATCCTTACTTAAAGTTTTTGCTAAATCTATCAAACAGAACTAGTCCAAGAAGGAGTCTTTGGCACAATTTTCTGTGCCAAAAGGGATATACTTTCCTTCCCTGTGATAAGCCCTGAATCCAGTAACAGAAGACCCACTAATCTCTGACATAACACGGAATCGTAAAATCATAGATTCATAGAATCATAGAATTATGCAATCATAGAATGTTGTGTGTTGAAAGGGACTTTAAAGGTCTTTTTGTTCCAACCGCCATGCCATGGGCAGGGACACCTTCCATCAGACTGGGTTTCTCAAAGCCCCATCCAACCTGGCCTTGAACACTTCCAGGCATGGGGCATCCACAAGTTTCCCAGGCAACCTATTCCAGTGCCTCACCACCTCACTGTCTGTCTATTCTAAACCTTCTCTCTTTCAACTTAAGGCCATTCCCCCTTGTTCTGTTACTACAAACCCTTTTAAAGAGTCCCTTTCAGGTTTCTTATAGGCCCCCTTCAGGTACTGGAAGGGGCTATAAGGTGTCCCTGGGGCCTTCTCTTCTCCCAGCTGAACAATCTCAGCTCTCTCCGCCTGTATCCATAGGAGAGGTGCTCCAGGCCTTGCACCAGCTTTGTGGCCTCCTCTGGACTCACTCCAGTGGGCCCACATTCTTTTTGTATTGAGGGCCCCAGAGCTGGATGCAGCCCTGCAGGTGGGCTCTCACCAGAGCATAGCAGAGGGGCAGGATCCCCTCGCTCACCCTGCTGGCCACACTGCCTTGGGTGCAGCCCAGGAGGGAGTCCACCCTCTGGGCTGGGAGTGCACATTGCTGGGTCATGTCCAGCCTCTCATTCATCAACACCCCCAAATCCTTCTCGGCAGGGCTGCTCTCAACCCATTCTCTGCCCAGCCTGTGTTGTACTTGGAGTTGCTCTGATCCATATGCAGAACCCTTCACTGGCCTCTTGAACATCATGAGGTTTCCATGGGCACTTAGCACCCTCCTTGTTCTTTCCTGCCAGTGATTAGTCCCTTTAGAGCAGCAGCTGTAAGAGTAGTAGCCTGACAGGGAGAGATGATAGGAGCCCCTCTGCTATAGCTTATTAAGTGTTGAGGAGAAGCCAAGGGCCGTCTCATGTTTCTGTGGTTTTAAGGCTGACCTTGGCCCTGTTTGGTACAGCAGAAGCTGTCTTGGTCAGACTCTTTCATAACCAGAAGTTAGAGGAAAGGACTGAAATAAAAAAAAAGCAGACAAAAGCTGCTTGAGATACTACACTTCCGACTATCAAGTCAGCAGTTAACTTATTCTAAAAGAGATATAAAAACATCACTTTAAAGCTAGACAAAGACAAGTCCAAAGTATAATAATACTCACAGGTTAGGAAGGGAAAGATTAAAGGTTGGAAGTCTTATCAGAAAGGAAATGATACTGGGGTGAAGATGAAAACTGAGCACTTCCAGCCTGCTCTGAGGAGTATATCAGGACACAGCACAGAAAAGCGGAAGACTGCTGGGACAAATAGATTAAGAAATGCAGTAACAGTTAAAGAATTGGACAAGCTGGCATTGCAAAGCGCTGTTACAAGAGACAGCTTAAAAAATCCTTGTAAGACCCTGAAAGATGAGGATGACTGAGGTCACTGTCACTATGACGACCAGCAAAATGGACAGAGGAAAAGAACAGGCAAAGAAAACTGAAACCAGAATGATTTGACACACACACATGCTCTTCCTGATCACTCAGGGGAAAAGGAGAGTGGAATGAAGGCGAAAAAGCACTTCAGTGGTAAGCAGAGATGGGCAGGCTTTCTTTTGCCTTCCTCCTTTTGTTGGTATTAAATTCCTTTCCATTTCACACCCTCCATCCTAAATTGGCAGTGTCAAACTCTGCTTAAAGTTAATGAAGGATGTGTTTATGAAGTGTTTGATATTTAATAACCCTTTTAAATGTCACCATGTTCCAGGAATTTCTAATATTGCTAAGTTTTTTATCAACCTTATTTTTTTTTTCACCCTTTTGTACTTATCTTACATGGTAAACTCAAAGACCAAGTATAGAAATGTCTGAAAATCCCCAAATATCAGCTACTGCAAACACATGGATTAATAAGGATTTACCTAATCACCAATGTGGAATTAATCCGTGCAAAACTATGCCAACAGTTTGGCTCAGGAGGTATAACCAGTATGTCAAATTCTTCTTTCATGCAAGTGCATGCCAGCTAATTGACTGATGTCATACTGTTGATTTCTCCTTTCAGGAAATTTGTATTTTAAGTGGTTTCTTATTTTAATGCAGAACATAATCATCAGTGATTGTGGTGAATAAAGGAAAGTGAAAAAAATAGAAATGTTCTATGTCCTAAGGAAGGACCAGAGGGAATCTATTACCCTGATGTGGCACAGAGAGAGGAAACTCTTTACAGCTGCATGAACACCTGTGCAATCAAAGACATCTTGTCTGGGCAAAACATCCACGGTCTCGGGAAGGGCTGGAGCTCCAAAGGACCCAGCACTCTTGCTGACACCCAGGCTCATGCTCTGTTGTGGCACACTGTAACGTCTGATGTCAAGTGTTCCTGGCTTAGGTTGGCTAGGAAAACTGCCTAGCAGAATACACTGTCAGGTTATCAAAAAGTATTTTTTATGAAGCAAGGTAGACATTCATCCACAGGAGGGTTTTTAACCTTTGAAAAGCCTTGTTGTTGCCAGTAGGTGCTCAATGTCACAGAGCACCTACTTCTGGGAGCTGGCAAACCATGAAAAATATTTTGCTGTTGGAAGACTTCCTGAAACAATACATGGCTTTACTCAGCTGCAGCTTTAAGTGCCAATCTGATCTCTTGCAAGAAAAACGAGTGTTCAGACAAATCAATCAAACTGTTGCAGTGTTTGTGCTTAACTTCTGCTCAGAGGAAAGTGGTGTGTTTCCCTTATTGTGCTGTGTCTGCTCCTAGAAGCAGCGTTAACTTTGATCTCTACACTGTGTTTTTCATAGGTAATGCAGAGTCCAGAATGCAAAGGGGTAGTGACAGGAGAAACTAGGACTAGGCAAGCAGAGGTCTTCTCATAGGTTATTATACACTTGAAATCAGTGCACCAATGAAATCATTGTTTAAAACTTTAGGAGATTTTTACTTCCATGACAAAGAGTGACAAGATCTTGTCTATATGCATTTAAGACCCTACGTATATCCTTCTGAATAACATTAGCAATGCATCTGTTGCATTTGGCAAAATACCAGAAGGGGTAGTCTGTTCAGAATAAAAGAAAAGGTTTTTTTTTCTTTTTAATATAGACTACTTGAAAGTCCAAGCACTCTGCAGACTCCTCTCAATACCCGAAGTGGCTTAAATTGTCTGACATCTTAGACACAGCTGAATTTCATTTCAGGTGCACCAGCAGGTGATGGCTGAAGGAGCTCTAAGCAAACTGCATTGCTATACCTAGGCTACCTTGTGGAGAGGGAGAAGGAAGAACCAAGGATCATGAAAAGTATGTTGAGAATTTCATGGTGATTTGCAAGTAAGTCTGCAGACAACACTTTAGGGCCAAAGATGTATTTGTTAGCACTTGTACTGAGTTAGCATCTAAATGTGGATAATTCTCAAAATTGGTTCTATTCTAAACACCTCCCTGTATGCCAAGATTTTAATTGATATGTTTCTTAGTAATGCTCAGAGATAAGCACAGATAAAACAGATTTTTCTCTTTACCCCTACTCATGTCTGTTACCTTCTTTCTGTTCTCAGTAGAGCTCCTGGGACTGTAATAGATGGACCGTGATTAAAAAAAAAAAAATCTTCTTAGATATCCTGGTGTATATTGCACTGAACAATTCTGGAAGATTCAATCACTAAGCAAAAACTTTAGATACCTCAAGTCTCTCTGATTTCCCAAAAGCCCAGTATTTTTCATATCTATTCAGAACAGTGAAGCAAAGAGTATTGTTAGTCTTCATTTTGACCATATCACCTCTTACAGTGTATTGCTTCGCTCATTCTTTCTGCTTTATGATGTAAAACATAATAGGCTTTTTCATTTTCAGGGTCTTCCATGATCTTTCCTCTCCTATCTATCATTTCACATTCACCATGAAGATGTCAACCCTGTCCCTGAGTCTTTCACCCATCTCATTTTTCAAATAATTTTTTTTTCAAAATATCTTCCTTCCTTTTTCCCCAGTGTTTAAAATGAACTCCCTGACAATACCTACAATAAAACTTTGCCACTTTCTTTTAAAAGTCCCTTAAACTTGTTTTTTTTGGAATAACAAATGAAGGATTTTCGCTATAGCTAGGTACATTACTACTATGTAATGTTCTAGAGCTTCTTTACTTCCTCAGATTTTAGTTCTCTGTCTGTCTCTGCATTATTTCTCACTTTCAAATTCCTAATTTCTGGTCTGTGGGGCAAAGACCATCTCTGGTGTTTTCACTAGGCTTAGAATGATGCAGTCCTGGATGTGATGCTGAACTGTGACTAGCAAAACAAACAAACAAAAACAAAAACAAAGGTAGAAAGAGTATCTCTGAAGAAAGAGTTGCTTATGTTGTCTAGGGAAAAAAAGAAGAGTCATTTTCTGAGACACAAAATGCACAATAAATTACCAAGTAACAGTTGTTTACACTCAGAGTGGGAAATGTATCCTCATGTTCCCAATTAATTTACTTCAGCTTTCATGGGTGCACACACCTGCTGAATAGCTATCCCAGAATGCCAGTAACTACTTCAGCAAAAAGCCTCCAAGAGTCTTATAATTTTTTAAGTTTGTATTACTGATTTTAGAGTTGTGTGGTCTGGAAATTGCATCAGAGTTCTAATAGTTTGTTGCTACAATTACATTGGTTTTAATGTTGTTTTTAGACTAGCACAGTCAACTAAATCTCTCTTTGTGACACAGTAATTGCAGAGAAGGCCTGTTGGTTCTGTTGACTGCAGAGTATGGGAAAGACTTCAGTTCTCAGTAGTGTTTTCTGGATCATAATACATTATTTTTCTGAGAAGTAGAAATAAAATTTGGTATATTATATTTTTCTTGCACAGAAACCTCACATACAAGTTGATTTTGTAAGATGAAAAACACATAAATATGCCATCAAATCACTAATCAGGAAATACTAAACAAAAACTAAGGACAAGTAATAAAGGAAACACTAAATGGGGAGTCGGCGATAAGAATTCAGCAATTATTGAACATTTACAGGCATTAATGTGTGATGACAAAAGGTATTTATAAAAGCCATTTTGTTCAAAAAGGATAAAACAAGATTAAAGTACACTTATATTACTAATATAGTACAAAAAAAGGAGAAGTAAAAGCAAATGGTTTTATAAACAAAGGAATAATTTCTTTCTGAATGTACAAATTATTTTACAATTACTCTATTCTTGCAACCAAAAGTAAGAAAATTACTCATGATTATGTTCTACATTCTGCAACATTTTCTTAATTAGGATTTCATTTTAGTTCCATGCCATTAAAAACAGAGCCAACGTTTACAGAAGAGATGTTTGATCCTGCAAACACTTTCCTCATGCATAGGCGCACTGAATTCCAGCAAAATGTTCAGGACCAGAATAAAATAGAATTTTTTTTAATCTGTAGACAAACATAAGCATAATGGAAAAAGCCTAATTCAAAGATAGATAAGACACAAATGGGTTTTTTTGTGGTAACAGTAATTAACACTGAAATACAGCTGAAATAATCTTTGCAATACAACATAATTTTAGCAGCTTGTACTCTTGAAACTTTGTTAAAATCCCTTTTGCTAGTGCCTCATAATATTTTACAGTTCCATTTTCCTGTGAAGATTGGAAAAAATAATGGGGGGTTTATATAAACAATCATAATGTTGAATTTAAATAAAATATGGGGTTTAATACACAAGCGTAACCCAGTCACTGAAATGTTTGCTGCCTCAGCCATGAATTTGTTCTCTAGGATTTACAGTGACGGGACAGAATGAGAGTTTCTTTACTGAATGGCAATTAGTCTAGGTCCTCCTTGTGCTCATCCTGTCTGTCATTGCCTTTCCAACCGGCAGTGAAGGGGTGACTTCATCAGGGCACAAATACAAACTTCTGCTGGCCTTAGTCTGGTGACCCTGAGTGCTGGTGTGTGCCTGGCCCAGACACCACAGGGGCAAGATCCACCAGAGAACCAGCACCTGGAACCAGTGACTCCTGCAGCCCTGCCGCGTGCCGGGTCTGGTACGGGCACACACGGGCTGCTCTCTCCTTCTGCCCTTCTGGGCTGCACCCTCACGGACACCAGAGAGAAATGTGTGTGGCTGCTGGCCGAGCTGGCAAACGATGCTGAGACTGGCTCAGCTGGTTGGAGCATGGTCCTAATAACGCCACAGTTGTGGGTTTGGTCGTTTTATGGGCCGCTCACTCAAGAGTTGCGTTCAATGATCCTTAAGGGTGCCTTCCAATTCACAATATTCTGTGGTAATAAGAAGCTGTGCTGAGCCTTGGAAAGACACTCTGACTTTACAGTGTAGATAGACTTAATTATTCTAATTTTTCATGCTCTTGCATCAGTATAATGGAGGAAAAACTCTGACTCCAAGTCACTAAATAGAATGAACACTGCTTTTTGTTTAAAAAACCAGGGCAGTAGAGCTTGAGTAAATATGATAGATTCATAATTACATTTCACACTAATGACAACAGCTACAAAAATCTATGAATTTGCTTACAGTTATAAACATCCGTTATAAACACCTGTTTAAGTAAGTCTTCCTAGAAAAGAGAAGAGCCAAGACTTAGGTCAGGATGATGTTTAACCACACATGTAACACTTAATTTTAACCTCATGCATAAATGCTTTGTGGTTTTGGGATCTAAGTGAGAAAAAAAGTCAACAAAAAATAGTTGAAATATTTTTCTTTGACATTTCTCTTTTTATCTGGACATATGTTAAGAAGCCCTGCGTTCTGCAATAAAGTATTTTTTACGAAGTCTGTCAAACTAAGCAAACAGAAACAAGAGGTTTTATCTCCTTCTGTAGGAATGACTACACTGCATGATTTATTTGAATGTAACCACTGAGTCACCCTCGCAAAGAACTTGACTGCTCACAAATAAATTCTCTGTCTTTTTTTTAAGTATTATTCTCGACATTGGAGGGCTTCTCAAGTATCACCTTTTCATTAGCTTGTTGGGAGATGTGTCTCTCCTCCCCTGAGCAGTACTTCCAGCAAGAGCAAGGAGAGCAGCTTGATGGCACTGCTGCCTGTGTGGTGGGTCCAGCCACAGGGATGCCTCGGGAACAAAGGACACAGAGGTGCCAGAGGGCAGAGCAGCTGCTGATGCCAGCAAGGCCATCCCAAAGCTTTTAAGTCGTGGTGAGAAACAAACCCCACAGGGGAGAAGATCTGTGTGTTGCTCCTGAGCCCAACACCAGAGCAGGGGTAATTATGGCTCTCTGCCTTATAATTCCACTGCCACAGACTTCACTAATATGCAAATGTAGTGAAGGGTGGCCAAATATGCTCAGGGAAAATATCAACAAGGAGAAAAAAACCAATTCTGAATGACCTGCCAGATCCAGAGAAATTGTACTCCTATGTCTATTACCTGGGAATACTTGGATACTTGAAAGGCCATTACTGCTTGGGAATAATTATTAATGGAGGCTGGTCAAGAATATGAAGGTAAGTAGCAGTCACCACATATCAGGTTTTTGTCCTAGTGATTTTTTCCCCCTCCCTTTTAAGTTCTTAGGAGTTCCATTAAGTTTTTTCTTGAATATTCTCACTTTCATATCAGCTCTATTATTCTGTACTGTCAGGGCTCAAAGGTCTTGAATAGTACCTTACAGTTCTAATTCTTGCAGCTGAAAAGATCATAAAATGAATCGCTGAATGTTGTTCAAAGAGCTGAACTCAGAACTTTAATTTCATGGTGCTGCTTTTCTGAATTTTTGTCAAAATAAACATTGATGATTAAAGTTTTAAATGCCTAAAAATGCCTATTCTCTTTCATATCATAGTATTTACTGTTAGCTTAGTTGTAATTTTGAGTACTATTTAAACACTTTCATTACAGGCAATAAGAAGAAAGGGATAAACTTTTCTTGAACTGCACACACCTGTGCCTCTTTCAGCTTTACTGCAATACTTTTTGCCTTCAGTCTATGACAAGAAGCTGAACCTTTACTTGATCACTCTAATGTACACTAGTTCTGATGATGCTTCTGAAATACATAAAATCAAACATATATACAATATATAAAAATGAATATATAATATTATATAATTATATAATTAATATATAAAGCCTTTCCCAGTTTAAAATCCTAGTTAAAAATTAAATCAGTAGACCAAAAGAAAGAAGAGGATGAAGAACGGGAATAGGCTTTAGCCTAAAACTGACAATGAAAACTGTTGAATAATTGACTACCCAGAAGAGAACTGTTGTAGAAATTTTTGTTGATTATTTATGATGTAGTGCATTGCAGAGGTCCCAAACATATTATCAACACGATTCTGACAAGTGATTTTGAGAAATACAGAAGAAGTAGTTCTTGTTCCTAGAAGTGCAAGTAAAGGGGAAAGATGGGAGGGGAAAGATTTTTACTGGTTTTATTTAAAAAGCCAAAGAACAGAGGCACAGCCAGTATTTGTAACTTGCCTGGGTACAGGCAAATCTGTTTTTTAACAGAACACTGACACTGATTTCCACTCACAGGATAGCTGTTCTCCTTTTGCTTTGCTCCTGGTGACCACAAGTTACAAATTTAGCAATGTGTCCTGGCCTGGAGAAGTCACTGTGTAAAAGAAACCGAACACCCAGGACATGAAACCCACCTGAAGACTGCAGCAGTGTCATAGCCTGAGTGTGGGTTCTGTGGATTGCTTCCCCCAATCACTGCAGATTTTAGCTGGTTATTTTCTGGATATAAAGCACCAAGTAGAAATGGGTCTTCAGAGATTATTTTAGTGGGATATAGCATCAAGGGAGCAGTCGGTGTGTAGCAGATTCCATTATATATGTAGGATGACCCTTAGAAAGAAGTGTATGGAATGAGTCCCAAGATTTGCCTGACCAGAGTAACAGAATGCCAGCAAAATCCTGGAAGTGATAAAACATTGATTTGCAGAGCAAAAAAGCAGAGGTTGACTTATTAGAAATTAAACAATGGATCTTCTGTCTAAGAATTCACAGCATTTATGTTCGTTTTGCTCAGAATTATTGCCTCTGGCAGTGATTCTGATTAAGAATATGAAGGTAAGTTGTTGTCACCATGTATCAGGTTTTTTTCTTCATGATTTTTTCCTCCCCTCTTAAGTTCCTAGGAGTTCCATGAAGTTTTTCTTGAATTTTCTCTTTTTCTTTTGAGCATTACTGTTCTGTACAGTCTGGACTCAAAGGTCTTGAATTGTACCTTACAGTTCTAATCTTTACAGATGAAAAGATTAGAAAATTAATCACTGAATGTTGTTCAAAGAGCTGAACTCGGAAGTGTACTGTGTGTTTTAAGAAGCACAGTGTGGTATGAAGCCAACCTTTAACAAAATAGAATTGCTAAACTTTAATCTTTTTTTAAGAAATGGCATCTTCTTACAGTGTCATCCAGAGAGTATTGGTAACACTGGATTGTGACAATGTTAGGATCACCCCCAATGTTAAAACTCAACCTTGTTTGTAGTAACATGGTGTGGCAGGACAACTACCCCCTGCACCCCCGGCTCTGTGTATCACAATAGCTGGTGCATAAAGAGATAACCAGGGGTGGAGGAGCCCACCAGCAGTTATCTTTGGCGCCAGGAGGTGATTTACAATCAACAGCTTAGTCTGGCGAGCCGATGGGG
>VZRO01007096.1:223129-263019 GCA_013397915.1 Daphoenositta chrysoptera | reverse complement strand
ATCGTGCACTGTATGTCAATCTACTAGTAGTATTTCTTTTGTTTATCCCTGTGTAGTGATAATTTGTTTTTAAGTATTGTCTGTTAGTTTTCCCGTCTATTAATAAATAATTGATTTCATAATAGACTAAATCAGCTATCATTAAAGAACTTGTGGATAGAGTGGATTTTTGAGGTGCTGGTCACTTCAATACACCTCCTGCCTGCTGCCATAGGCCTGGGCAAAGACAGGAGATGAACTTATATCAAAATCCATTCGTGACACATGGTTTTAAAAAAAATTTAAAAACCCAACAGGCTTCTATGGCACTGCTGAGTTTACTGAAGTTAGTAGAGCTGATTGTTAAAGTCAATGTCAGGTGCTCAGTTAACATTTTTATGTAAGAATTAATTTAGTTATTTGCTTTCTGATGGCTATAAATGTAGTACCATTTTGACATGACAGAGCCCCATCTTTACAATACAACAATATATTGAAGAATTTTAAAATGCTCTCACAACATCAACAGTCAGAAACTTGAGTATTGAAATGTCTTTAAGAAGAGGCATGGAAATGTGGCTTGTAGGTTAAGTTGGTTGAATCACTACACCATCAATCTAGTAGACTGTAAAGATTGCTTAAAGCTATTTGAACCCTCTCAGTAATTTCTGTGCCAAAGACAATGGCAGCAAATTTAAGACACAGCCTGCATAGACATAGATTCTAGTAATATGGGGGGAAAAAACTGTATGTTAGAATTTTCACCAGTAAGAAGCTTCAAGCAATTTCAATTTCTTAGATGGTTTTATTTCCTGAAATGTTCATTCATTGTGTTGACTTCGGCAGTGACTAAGAGCAGTGATTATCTTTAATGACCACTGGTCATCTCTTTGGAATGACGGCCCATCTACTTCAAGTACTCAAAAACTCAGACACAGTGAGCAGCACGGTGTATTAATTTAGGTGAAGTATCTGCAACCTGTGCTAAGAGACTCATGTTAGAACAGTTATCCTCACTGCACAGTGTCTTGTCTGAGCAGGTGCAAAGATAGGGATTTACTTGCCAGCTGAAAAGTGGAGGAGGAAAACAGCCAGGTTTCCTAGGCACTGAGCTGATGGACTGATATTTAGACCATCTTTCATTTTCCTTACAGAACAAAAGGTAGCAAACATGTAAAATGTGGAGAACATCTTCCAGCACACTTGCCATCTTTTCCTTTCATTTCACAGTTCAGGTGGGGGTTGAGATGCTCTTCATGGTTTGTGTGATGTGCAAATATTAAGCTGTTCTTCCAGATGAAATTTCACTTCCTGGCTGCACCGTGCCAGAGTATTTCAGAGTTTACCATTGTCTTTAAGCTTTGATATCATAATGACTGTTTTTGAAATGCATGCTTGACATTGTCTGCTGCTGCTATTGGGCACAGAGAAATAAAAATATGAAGTAGTCTTAAGAGAATGGCCTTTGAACACTATATATTCTGCTAACCCTGAAAAGCACATAAGACAAAATTTATGTCATGGGTACATTCAAACTGGTATATTTTGTGTGTAGCTCAAACCTCTGAATCTCTTATACAATACCCTGTACTTGTTTACAGTAGTTTCTGTATGATGCCAGCTAATTGGTATTACCAGCAGGACATAAACAATGATTTATGGTTTCTGTCTGTTGATTTCAATAAAAACAGGAGTTGCTCATGCTGAGGTTTTGCTGTTTGGTTGTCAAAACATAACACAATACTATCAAAAGTGTTAAAATTAATTATGCATCTTTTAAAACCAACCATTTACAGCAGTCAAATTTTAGCTTCCAGATAAAGTTCAAGAGTGCAATATTCAAGTAATAATTTTTCTTGTAAATCTCTAAAAATCCATGACTTTTTATTTTTAAATAACTGTCACCATCCTAGGGAATTACTGAGACCAAAGGAAAAAAAAATTCTCATGACTTGCATTCTTTCCCCCCCACTTTTCAACAAGCAGATTAAAAATTTTAGAAGAAAAAAAGTTTATGGATGCCTTCTCTTACATAGTATGAATTCAGAAACATCCCAGTCTGGAAAAAAAAAAAAAAATTAGGAATTCAGATTGCATTTCTGGAAAAACTATCCAGAGGACACTGCATTCTGCTGGAAGTATAATTGCACAAGGAAAATGTCCACAAAATATCGAGAATATACAGGGGGAGAAAAATAATAAGGCAATATTTAATGAGACAATATTTGAAAAAAAGTGATAAATTAAAGCAGCAGTTCTGCTTTTCTTCCTCTCCCGGTTAATGATTGTCAAGGTCAGCTACAAAGAATATTTCTGGAGAAAAACTAATTTGTTCTCTGCAATTCGAAGGTGAAAAGTAGTATTTTGTAGGATAAATTATTAGAAGATCAGGATACTTGAGAAATATAAGGCACAACCCAAATTGTCAGTGTAAAGTTTTCCATAAAATAAAAATTGTCAGTTCTTTCTTTGTTGTGTAAAACTTCTGCTATTTCTCTCCCTATTCTACTGGTTTGGTGTTCTTTTCTACAATTCTTACATAAGTGTGCTGCCTTGTTTACTAGGTTGTTTTTTTGTAGATGGCTGCTCTTTATTCACTGATGTCCAAAGGGCTGAATCTCTTTAGGGCAGCAGCTGTTTCATACTGAAACTTTTCTGATCCTTTTGTCTCTAATGTTATAATAGCAGTAGCTCACAAACAACATCCTGTAGCCTGCGAGGAGTATAATTGCACATAGAGATATTTATAGCTAAAGCAGACATTTTATTTCTTTGCTTGTTTGTATTTATTAATATGTCTTTTTTTTCCCTTCAGATTGCCTTCAGATTGGCCAGGCCAACCCTTCTACCCTTTGTCTTTCCCTTATAATGAGAAAAACATCTGTTGAACATGATATATCTTTCATTTTTTCCCCTTTGCTACTTTCCACAGCTATTTCCATGTTTGTGCAATTTTCATCATTACCTTGATCTAGAGGGAGAATAAGCCTGCTTTTGCAGTCCAGATACTGCAAATTGATGTCACCAGCCTGTTACATCTCTGCTAGATTCTGCATCATTACCAGTCATTCTTCCACAGTGAATCAAAAGGTGTTGTGAAGTAATCCATCATTCAAGTGACTAGCAGGAATATGTTGAAGTTCCACCTAGACTGGTATGGGACACACAATTTTATGCTGCACTCCTCTTTATATTTCTCATATATTTACTAGAATTGAGAAAACAGCAAATCAGAATATTGAGAAAATGTTGCTGAAAATAGGCTTCCACTTCTTTTCTGTTACCACTTTATGCGACAAAGAGTAGCCCAGACAGTTAAGTGTGAAGGATGAAACCTTGTCAGTGGGAGTTTTGTCACTGACTCTGGTTGGAACTGGAATTTGTTTGCAGTTGTGTCTCAAAATATGAGTGTGGGAAATGAACTTGGAATGTGCTATTTATCTTGGAGGGATTAAAACATCAACCTCTTACCACAGATCCATCAAAAATATGCAGTATCACAGACACCTCTCTTGTATGTCAATTAATTGATGTAAAACATGAGATATCTGACATAACTATTAACCTGTTTATCTAAAAAAATCTCCAAAACCCCACATATGTCCATTTTGGACTTCTGTCACTGAGTAGTAGTGTAAAAAATTAATTCAATCAAGTATCATTTATTTTAAACAAAGCTTTCAAAATCCAAAATTCTTTATATGCATTGTTTAGTAGTAAAAATAAGATACATTCTTTTCATTTCTTATTGAAATAATAGAACTTCTTTTCTGTTCTGTTCAGAACTGTCAAGAGTTTCATGTGATGAGGTTTCCTGCCTTACGTCAAAAGCTTGGGAGAAGATGGTCAGTCCTTGATTCACAAACGAATTGAAAGCAGCCAGTTCACTGTGTGAAATTATTCTTGCAAGGAACAGATTAATCTTGATTTCATGATCCAACTGAGAGTATAATATGACTCCTATCTATACTCCTACTTGAATTGTAGTGTATTTATATTGATTTGTAACAGTCAAAACCAGGTAATGTATCAGTGGTCACACTTGTATCAAACGATTACTTTTAAGAATAATATTTTTTAAAAACTAGAAGGCATTCAGTTGAATGCATGAGAATATAATGTTCTGTAAATGTAAACGTAATGTAAAAATTAAGTGATCAGGACTTAGGTACATCCTATACATTTTCTACGTAGTAAAATTATGAAAATGTCCCTTCAGGTTCTGAGTTTTACTGATAACAAGAAAACTTCACTTGCATTTCTTTAGCATAAATTAAGTATATTTGAAAGATTACTCTTTCAAGCATACAAGTACCAGCAAAGTGATGTATTCAGTCTAAGACCATTTATGCAGGGATTTCAAGCTTTTCCAAGAAACATAAGTAAAGCAACTGAAATGGATTCATTTTGTGCACAGTTACCCTATCAAGATGAGGAGTCAGGATTAAATAAAGCAAAAGACCAAGTGAATAAACTAATTTGGAAATAAGTGCTGGCCAGAGTAACTGTACACAAGATAGGTTTCCTGCCATTCAGTATTTTACCTTGGCGGATATTATGAGCTATTTTAGTGTCTTCCATTGGTAAGCATGAAATAATATTAGCAGGTATTACAGCAAATAGAAGTTATATTTTTATATTTAACAATATATATTGACAGTTTAATGACAGCATAGTGAAAAAGTTTCTGATTTTAAATTATTTTTCCCATCAGTACATTCACTGCATCATGAATGCCACTCTTTTATATACAGAATGGTATCTAAACACTATAAATGTAGACGGATCCCAGCCAAGCAAATATTTAATAATTATGCATTCATTTATATCTTCTACAACATTGGAATCGTTAAGTCAGAAAGAATTTGTTTTATCATCTGTAGTATCTGCCACTCATAATTCAGTCAATAATGCTGAATCCCCTGTAGGACGTAGTCAGTCACCACTTACACACCTGGGGTTAAATCCAACATAATATTTAAATGTCCTTAATACCTGAATTTTTAATGACATTTGCTCAGATATTTAAAACTCTGTTCCATGTATGCCAAGGACGTACATTTTTCTCCCTATCTGCCTTCCAAGGCCAACTGAGATTTATAAACTCTCGGTCTTGGTGCCTCTAAAGAATTTGGTGAAATTTTGTTCAACGCCTAAGGTTTGGTACAATAATCCAGCTACTGAAATGGTTACCCATACTAAGAAAATGATTAATTTAGTTCTAGAACATGAAATTTACAATTCCTGTTTTCCATATTATTTTTTTCATGGACAGTTTATCTATATATAGTGTGTTCCAATAGCCACACTATTTGTTAACTCTATGAAATGCAACACTTTCAGAACTCCATGGAATCAGTAATGCAAACCATAGGGCTCGAAGGCAATCAGCAGCCTGTATTCCTTGCCTAATCTCTTAAACTCCCAGTCTGGAGCTCTTCTGAGGTGAAAGTGTAAAGTCAAAATTTTAAGATTAAGTTTGAGGACAATTTTGTTGCCAGAGAGCTGCTTAATGGTTTCTCACATTTCCTGGGAAAATAACTACATTTCCTAGCTCAAAATTCAAATTCTATTTGTGAGTCTGGGTGCTTGTCTGCTAGACATTTCAATGCGAAAAATCACATTGCTTACAGCATTTTTCTGACTTTCACTGACCTCATGCATGGAATATGGAAAACAGGAACATGGAATAGGAGTGTTGGTGTCTTATGTGAACCACAGAAAAACCAGATGTTTCCAAATAGTATCAACAGAGTAAATTTCTTCTTCAGTGGCTAGTGTGAGAACAGAAATGAGAACACCACTTTATAGTGTAATGGACATTTTGCCTGGGAAATCACTGGTCTCTGTTTCCAATACTGAGTTGGTATTTTACTGAAAAACTTCTTCAGAAAAGATGTGACCTAGGGTCTTATCTCCCGGACGTGACTTGTGTGAACACTCTTTAGCCATTCCTCCTTTCACTTTCCCTCCATCTTAAATTCCTTGCTACACATCAACCAAATTTCAGCAGTAATGAACAATTTTCTCTGCAAGAAAATAGTAGTTTTGAAAGACTATTTTAAGAGTAGATTCTTTCAAGGTACATAGCTAAGAAGTAGCAAACAGAGGTTGAATGTTTTCATAAGGTTGAGTCTCCTTTAGATGCGTGTTTGCCTCTAAATTATTAAACTTTAAAAAATTGGGATGTTGCCATGGTGTTCAGAGTCTGATCCTGTGACTTGTGTTAAGTAGTGTCTGAGAAAACCTACTAAGCAGAGAAGAACTCTTTTCTGAATCGTAAATGGCTTTAGGTGCTGAGCTGTGCAGAAGCAGAACTCACAGTTGTCATTCAATTCAAACTTTATATTCAAAACCTGAAATGCATATTAAATCAAAGCAGCAAGCATTCTGTATTTATGGGGAAAAAATCACTTTCATTTAAATGCCATTTAAATTCCTTTTCTTGGATTTTATTCAGAAAGATTAACCTTGAGTATTATTAGGTTTGACTGGGATCTTTAAACTGTAAAGTAGTGAAGGTAAGTCATATCACACAAAACTGAAGACCTTAAAATAAATTATCTCTTAGCAGCTATACAAACCAGAAATCACATTTTCTATCTATTGATTTTTCAATTTAATTACCAAAAAAAGTATACTAAGAAAAATAGGCTAGGGAAAAAATCAAATAGAAAACCCTAAAGTTATTAAGGAATTGATTCAAATAAGAGATAGGAAGAAAGAGACCACAAATGTGGCCTAATGGAGATTTTCCAAATTAACATACACATCTTGCCATGAAAAAGACAAATTATGGGAGCAATAGGACTTCCACTCATTCCACTTGAGCTGTTGAGACCTAAGCAACTTTTAATGGGAGTCCACCTTAGAATGTTCTTTAAGACTTCCAAGAAATCATCCTAATATTTACAGTTTGGGATATTAAAAAACTGAAAAATACAGATTCTTTTCAATGGCAAAGGCAGGTCTTCTGAAGAGATAGCTAAAGCTTTTTCGCAGTTATTGATTTATTTGCAACAAAACTATAAATGTGTTACAAATACCCACTTTCACCACTGCCCTCTAAAACATCTTACCATGATTTTCAGTTGTGAATTTGAGATGCAATGGATATAAATATATATAACATTTGTACATCCACAAGATGTCACAGAAACTCACTCTTGCACTACACAACTGAAATAGTCATTTATTAGAAAATACCCATTAAGTTACAAGTACTCCTGAATTTTGATGTATAATATGTCAATTGCTTTATTTTACAAAACGATGCAATCTCTTGGACTCTAATAAACATATTTTACACAGAAATTTCATTTTATATTTCCAGAGAGCTACTCATTTCCAGTATTTTTCCTGTGAATCCAACAAACCTACTTACCACAGAAAGTGACCTTTAATAAATAGCTTCTAAACCTTTACAAATATTGTAACTGAATTTCAAAATCAGGAGATCAAATTTTTCCACATAATAAAGATTTTGATGGCTGTATCTGAACGCTTTGAAGCTTTTTAAGAAGTTAAAGGTTGGAAGATAAAATTTCTCTTTACTTTAAAGCCATTTTCTTTCTATCTGTCTGCACCATCTATTCTTCCTACAACACATCTGTCTTATTAATGGCTAACAGTACTTCATGAACTTGTCATTAGATGTCAATTCAACAGCAACCAAATTTTAGCTCAACCACTACAGATTTGTCATGATCCTTCAACTCCTTTTATTCCCTCGCTTTCTAACATAGAAAACTTTAATTCCCGCCCATACCGATCTGTTAACTTGATGTGTTCAGGAAATGTGTTGCTGCATACTTAAGGGCCTGTAGGATTTTCTGCATTAGGGGAGATTACAATGTAAGTTTATATTAGTTTGCTTAGGCCACAGAGATGTCTTGACTTCTCGAACTAAATGGGAAGTCAATGGCAAAGTACAGCACTAGCCATCTCTAAGTTAAGTAATTTGTTTCCTCCACTCCCCATTTCATTCCACTATCTCTTGCACAGTGAAACACTGTAAAGCTAAAACTGTAGTTCTGCAAATAATAAATGGATAGAAGGCTATTACCTTTGAAAATCTCTTGAGTGGAAACATGTAATGCACAAATACAAGCACATAAATCTCACTTTAAAAAAAGTGGTCATACTGATCCCTTTTTATCTTAAAATTCATTAATCAATCTTTAATTTTCAAGTGGCCTACAGAAAGACATGCCTTATGGATCTTCCCCCTTTCTGCTGAGACAATGCTGCTCATATTTTCCCCTATAAGACTTTTTCTTTCAGATGGATAATCAGTGAATCAAGAGTTTAATATTAACGTGTGCTACCACATGAAGTAACAAATTCTAATCATGCTTTTTAAAAAGAATTTATGCAGATTTTGTTTAGAAATTATGACCTTTGTTAAACTGTACTAGTAATACAGTAATATTAATTATGTTCTTAATGATAAGACCTCCCATGTGGTTTTTTTGTTACAGCACTCAAGATTTGCATATCTGTTGATAAGAGATCTTATTAGGGATCAAAATATATATTCATTGTGTAAGTGCACCATTAACAAAGAGCTCATTATCTTCCCTTGATTCAATGTTATTTAGGGCTCTAAGATCTTCTGTAACCAGAAGCAATTCATCTGAATTATCTTAGGGGTGCACCTTTGAGTGAGATCCTTTAGATACTGTTGATCCAGTCACCTACTGAATGTTCATGACATGAGATGCAAATCTGTAACAGTCCACTTTGTAGAGATCATCTCCATATTTCTTGTTGAAACAGGAACACTTCATGTGGCAGAAAATTGCTGAAGTCAGTGTCATGCCATTTGGCCCAGAGAGCTCACTGACTTTAAGAGACATGCAGGTGATGAGTGTATTCCTGCAGTTTTATGAAAGAGCTCATGAAATCTCCATGACTCATAGAAAACACACAGTAATAACAGTGTTCGCTTCTCATCAGTTTCTAACCTTCAGCTTTTTCTCAGCTAGAAATAGCAATGTTACACACTGAAAAGGCAGACAAACTAGCCAATATTAGACCTACCCTGGTGACAAGAAAGCGTGCTGTTTCATGAATGTCATGAATACACAGCTTATGTCTGCACTTTTTCATGCATCAGTCAAAACATATGATTGCTTAACGCAGGACAAACCAACAAGATGTCTCTGTCTCAGCAGTGATTCTGATTGGTTTCGTATCCACACCCTGCAGTGCACAGTCCATGTAACATAACACAAACATCTGATTACTTTTAAGATAATCTAAGATAATATATCTCAAAACAGCAATTCCTTAGTTTCAGAGTGACTTCTGATACACAGAGAACTCTACTTCACAGTTACTCTCAACAACCTGCAATTGTAATTTTCCTAATTCTCCCATTCCATAACTGAGAATTTGACACGGATACAAAACTGGTGTGGCGTATTGATGGTATATATTTTTTTGGAGGAGCATGATTCCAATAGGACATGCATGGGAGATTTTTCTAAAACAGTATTTGTACTTATCTTGTGCAGTTGCTCTAAGTAGGTTTTCACCATCTGTTCAGTCTTTCAGTTCTCCTGCACAACTGTGGATCATAGGACTTTGAATAAAATAACACCATATTTCTCAGCTGTACAATACAACATTTTTTAGCCATAGCTTTAAGAGAGGACTACAGCACAAATTTTTGATACTTCATGGTTATGATTCCATATTTACTATCTCCTCAAACTCTCTCATTTAATCATAGACTCACAGAATATCCCAAATTGGAAATGACCCACAAGGATCATCAAGTTCAAGTCCTACAACAGGACACCACAAGAATCACACCATGTGCTTGAAAGTATTATCCAAATGCTTCTTGAACTCTGTCAGACTTGCTGTTGTGACCACTTCCCTGGGGATCCTGCTCCAGTGCCCAGCCACCCTCTTAATGAAAAACCTTTTCCTGATATCCAAACTAAACCTCCCCTGATAAACCTTCAGGCCACACCTTCGGGTGCTGTCACTGGTCAGAGAGAAGAGATCAGTGCCTGCCCCTCCTCTTCCCCTCACGGGGAAGCTGTAACTGCAGTGAGGTCTCCCCTCAGTCTCCTCTCCTGAGAGGAGGCTGAACAGACCAAGTGCCCTCAGATGCTCCTCATGTGGCTTCCCCTCAAGGCCTTTCACCATCCTCATGGCCCTCCTTTGGATGCTGTCTAGAATCTTTATATATTTCTTATACTGTGGCAAAGCCTGATTGAATTAAGCTTCTAATCTGAACAAAGAATCTGTATTTTAAACAGACATGAATGTTTGGAGACATGTAGTAAACATGCACGCAGACAGCATGCATAGGCCAGCTTATCTTGGTAAAGGAACAATTCAGAGGTAGCACCCTTGCCATAATCTGTGATATCCACGTAACATTGTCACCTATACTGGTGTTTTGGGTCTGCAAGGCCAAGCTTTGGTAGCGAAGGGGCTACAGGGGTGGCTTCTGTAAGAAGCTGCCAGAAGCTTCCTCCATGTCCAGCAGAGACAATCCCTGGGAGCTCCCAAAACAGACAGGCCACTGTCCAAGGCTGGCCAATTAGAAATGATGATAGTGTCTCTGTGATAACATATTCTAGAAGGGGAGAAAAAAAAGGTAGACTGCAGTTGTAATTGTGGCCAGAGAAGAGCAGAGTGAGAACATGCAGACACCAAGGTCTGGAGAGAAGGAGGGGCAGGAGGTGCTCCAGGCACCAGAGCTGAGATTCCCCTGCAGCCCATGGTGAAGCCCATGGTGAAGACCATGGTGAAGTGTCTGTGCCCCTGCAGCCCATGGAGACCCACAGGGATGCAGACATCCACCTGTAGCCCATGAGGGAGACCCACAGTGGAGGAGGTGGATGCTTGAGAGGAGGCGGTGACCACGTGGGAGACCCGTGGAGAGAGGGGCCCACACTGGAGCAGCCTGTACTTAAGGACTGCACCCCATGGAAGAGTGACCCACGCAGCAGCAGCTTGGGGAGGACTGTTGCCTGCAGGGTGGACTCACACTGGAGAAGTTCATGGAGAACCATCTCTTCTGAGAGGCCCTCACAGTGGAGGAGGGGAAGGGCTCCTCTCCCTGATCAGCAGCAGAAACAACCTGTGATGAACTGACTGTAATCCCCCACTCCCTGTTTCCCTTCACTGTTGAGGGGAGGAGGTAGAGCTGGGAAGGAGAGACGGGTTGGGAAGGTGTTTTTAAGGTTTTATTTTACTTCTCTCTATCCTGCTCTGATTTTTTTAGCAATGAATTTAATTAATATCTCTAATTCTAGTCTGTTTTGCCCGCTATATTTGGTGAGTGATCTCTCTCTGTCCTTATCTCCACTCATGAACCCTTTGTTATATTTTCTCTCTGCTATCCAGCTGCAGAGGGGAGGAATGGAGCAGCTTTGCTGGGTGCCTGGCATCCAGCCAGCATCAACCCACTACTCCTGGTAGTTCTGCATTATTACCATTTATTTAGCTCTGCTCTGTGATACACCTTTCAACAAGGACCATGGTTTATAAAAATGAGTTGTTTCAAAGGACAGAGATGAAGTGTGATTGGCAAATATTGTCACAAGCATTTCTGGTATTTGTAACTGCCTCTTCTGCATCAGAAAAAATACCCAAATAATTATTCTGAATTAATGCATTTTTTTATCCTTTTAAATCTAAGAAGTGACTTGTATATGACTATAAAGACTGCCTATATGGTTGGAATGACATTTTAGAAGAACATCTTCATTTCAGCTACCATCTTTGAAAAGCTACTAATTTGGAAAGATTATCACTCAATTAAACTATGCAAATAAATTTGTATGACTCAAATTTAACAAATTTGGATTGTGTTGTGGTTAATTGAAGAACTAACAGTTTTTCTGGAATCAGTCCATTATCAATAAACTTGTAATTATGTGTACATTAAAGACAGTAAACTTCTGAAATCTTCCCGTTGGCTCACGTAGATTTGTTCTTTTTCCAACTAAAACAAAAGATTATTTCTGGGATTTATTCCACCCAAAGTTATTACATTATTTTTATCTACTGTTGCACTTTACATATTTGCTATTCAACCATGAGCAGCTAACAAAACACAAAATAAGGAATGATTATTAAAAATTTTGCTTAAAATTTCACTTGCTTTATAAAAAAAGCCTTATCTAAGTATCTGTTATCCAGCTAAGCTATGATCTGATGTTTTACATCTAATTCATGCAGGAAAATGTCCAGCTTTATAAATATTTATATCAAAGTAATAATTGGAAGAAATGCAGTAGGTATATTTCATCTTCTTAATGGCCGAAGTTTCTCTTTTGTAATGGATCATAACATCTCAGTAGACAACAAAATAGACACAGTGTCTTTCTTCAGAATCTATGAAACACAATTTCCTCTGCTTCTATGCACTGTGCATATCAAATTTCCAACTTTGCATATTTTTTAAAAGCTATGATTTTCAATACCTCTGATTAGTATTGCAGAGATAGATGCTCTGTATCTGCTGTTGTTTCGATTGTAAATTATTCTAAATATCTAAACAAAGTAAATCAATTTAAGTCTTACAGGCACAGGCCACATAATCTTTTGCAGGCTACAATGAAGTATTTGGACATTGTCACTCTTCTAATGGTTAAAACTTTTCTTCTCATCTTCAGCACAAATGAATGTATCATTAATACTTGTGAGTTACTGTTGTCTATTTCCTAGGCTAAAGCTGTATTTTACCTTTAATGACTCATTTTTTGCCCTTATGTTTAACCACATCTGTTATTTATTAAGACTGATCAGCTTAGTAAGCTCTTTCAGGTGCCATGTCGAATTGAAAAAGCCAGGCTTTTATTTGGTAATTTTTCTCCAGGTGGATTTTATATTCCTATCACTATTCCAGTACCCTTCAATTTTTTAGTGTAACTTTCCTAACTATGTAGGAAGAATAAAATTACAAGGTAGCAGGACATCTGCTGAAACAGATTTAAGGTTTTAGTTTATTTGGTCTGCAGCCTCTTGGTATTTAAAGAAATCAGATGATGAATGTAAAAGAGTAGTGTTTCCATACACTTCTACACTGTAGTTCAATGTGACTGATTTCAACTGAACCTTCATCACATTTTATGGAACTGCTGCTTTTTAGAGTAGCTGTCTTTTCTAAAGTGGTCATTAGTATGCTCCATAAGAAAAAAAATAATCTTTTCCTTGCTCCAAAAAGAAAAAAAAGAAAAGAAATTTTTATATATTTTCTGCATATTTCATTACTACCAGGTCACAGCAAAGTAACATACAGAATTCTGAGGCATTGTTTAGTTCAGTATAAGAGAGAGGATTAATGCTACCTTGCTTATTCTGATAGATGTTGGTTTAACCTTCTTTGAGAGATCTCAGATGAGCCCTTGCCAAAACGTCCGTGGACAATCCCTTTTACCATTTTCACTCCTGCACTGTAGAAAGTTTGTTTACCTGTTCTTGTGGTGGGCTAGCCTTGCATAACAGTAAAATGCCTACCCACTTGCTTACTGACTCAGCAGGGAGAAGGGAGAAAATTGGATGAGAAAGATCATGGGTTGAGGTAAGAAAAGGAAATCATTTACCAGTTACTCTTGGGGCCAACATAGACTGCAGCAAAAGTAATTTTTTTTATTGCCAGTTAAAGTAAGATTTAGGTAGCGAGAAAAAAAAAATTAAAATTATAACAACACCTTTCCTCACCCTTTTCCAAGGCTCTATTTCACTCCTTCACACTCCTATACAAACCCCTAATCCGTGAGCAGCACAGGAGATGGGCATTATGGCCAGTACATTGTGGTTTCTTTCTTGCCACTTCCTCCTCCCACTTTTCTCCTGCTCTGTCGTGGAGATTTCCACAAGCCCCTTCAGGAGCTACCCTCCTGCTCCAGTGTGTGCTCTTTCCCAGGCTGCGGGGCAATCTGTGCTCTGGGGATGGTGCCTGGAGCACCGTCTTCTCTGACTTTGTTAGTCCCCCACTTCTCAGTTGTTTTAATGTCTTAAATACATTTCCCCCAGATGCCACCACCTTATCCGTGGGCTCAGCCATGCCCTGTGGTGGCTGGAACCAACGGTGTCCTGCCCAGGTCTGGCCTTTCCTCACAGAACCCCACTGCAGCCCCCTCCTAGGAAAACCTCGATACCTACAACAAATACAGTTTCTTTTCTCAATTTGAAATTGAAATTTTTGCAATGAAAACTTTAAGTCCATTAGTTCTATTACTGCTCCCCACAAACAAGGCTGAGAAGTTACTCCCTTCCCCAGTCTTGTTTTCTAGATCTTCAGAATTCCACACCTTTTGCTTTTCCCAGAAATCACGTTTTTTAAATCACAGTGCTCTCTAGATTCTTCAATTAATCTATGTCTTTCTCAAAGTGCAGCACAACATGGCCCACACAAGGCCTAAGCTGAGCAAGCCAAATTTATGGACTAAAGCAAAGGCATTTTTGGCAGCAAACCCATTGCCACCTTCCTGCTTGCCTCCTGATTCCCCTTCTGGGAAAGCAAGAAATCAGCTTCAGCATGGGATATGATGCACCTTCCAAAACTGCCCAGAAGAAAAGATAATTGTTTCCTCAGCTTTCATTTCTGTAACTGATTATTCCTAAATAGTTAAGATGCTTGGCTGATTCTTATACTTGAGGCTCCAAAAAGGGCAGAAAGCTTTGGAACTGACAGGTGTCTGTACTCTCAGAACTTCAGAATTACCACCACAGGTTGGCACATTAAGAGGCTGAATACTACTTGATTTTATTATTGCAAGATTAAAACTAAAAATGTCTACTTTTTAAAACTGAAAATTCTTGGAAATATTTATATTTTCTTATTTTGATAATGTGCTATGAAACAATTCAATCCTGGTATTCATAGGCAAGTAAGGTTGTCAGAAGACAAGGACATACGTAGAAGTAAATGACTCAACAATTTAAGATAATAATAAAATAAATACCTTCAATGTTTTGAATTAAATAATAGTGATAGAAAAACTAAGAGCATGTTGAAGTAGTTTGTCAAAAATATGTATAACATTACCAAACTCAATAAAGAAATGTACTTGATTAAACCCACAGAGGAAAACATTGTGATATGTATCCTGTTACTCACTGAAGACATGTCTTTTGTTGCCTAGACAGACTGTCACCATGTTCTCATCCATCTTGGTTATTCAGAGGATACAACAGAACTATTGATTTGTGTTCATTCTCGTATTCCCGTGCATAATAATTGCTAAGGAAGGTAAAATTATTTATCAAGCAGCTGCAATGTATTTTTCTGTGTCTGACATTCACCATGCATTTAAATAAGAAAATACCCGGTTATGGTATTCTGATTCCTTAATATGATTTTTTCATTTTGTGCACATTTGTGATTAGTATCCACAGTGCTTCATTTGAAAGCAATGCATACAGTGAAACTTCAAACGCTATTACATATGCCTTTCCTAATTTAGCTCAACTGATTAATTGAGATTTTTTTACACGATAGCTTAACTGATAAGAACAATATGTCTCTAAAGCACACTCTTAAGCAACTTGGAAAGCAAAAGAATCCAGCTGTATGTTTAAATATTTATTTTAACTTTGTAAATTAAAAAATATCTTTTTGGTAATTAAAAAGATCTGTGTTGTTTTCTGTCATGATCAGTGCAAGTGCATATTCAAACCAAAGTAAATGGACAATTTACAAATTCTGATATTAAACAGTTCAAAGGATTAAGCCACTATTAAGTCTTTAAAGCTCAGACTCAGTGATCTGGTATGTGCAGCAGGTACATATTTTTGCAAATGAGAAAAGGAAATTCAATTAATGCAGTTTTACAATACCCTTCTCTTCTTGTCTTACAACAAGGAAGAGTCATGTTCCCAGACAATTTTAGGAACACTTTAACAACGACACAGCAGTTTTAAAGACAGCCTACCTCTCATCCTCAAATAGGTAGAGAAAGTATTACACACAATGCTATTAGGACATAACAAAATCTTTTAAAGTTGCTCAATTTTAATTTCATTAACTCTTGAAAATGGTAGGTGTCTGGTGGTTTGCGTTTGTATGAAGGGAATAAGAGATGGTAGTTTAGAGTAAAGGAGATAAATAGACTGTGTAGCTACATCACTTCTAGTAAATTGAAGCAGCCAAGGCCATTCTTTAGAGCAGAGGGCAGCTGGCTGTGATCACCATGTGCACTTGGACACTGAGCCCGTGCTAACTAGCAACAAGGATGGCCCCAACCCCTGCACCCAGCTGAGCCCTGTCCTGCTGGGAGAGGCTGCTGCTCTGCCCCAAACCCTTCCCACAGTCTAACGGGATGAACAGCCACCCGGCAGTGCAGGGTGCTAGTAACCTGTAGATATGCAAATGCAATGTTTAACTTTTCATAAAATAGTTATGATGCTAACAATCTTGTTAAGCAGACGGAGGTGATATTCAGCATAGGTAAGCAGTGACTCAGGACATTTGTGCTGATCAGTCTCTGCCAAGTCAAACAAATGAGAGTGTTTTCACTGCTTTTTCAGATCAATATGTATTTCATTTTTGGAAATTGCAGGCCTACATCTCAGCAGTTATTGGTGAACAATGTGCAATCCCAGAAAGGAAGTCATAAGAATTTTCAAGATTAAATCCCATAGCTGTGAATTGCTCCTTCTTCTATAGCAGTACTCTGGATCCCCAAGGGCACCACCAGCTCTGACCATCATGGACAGCACTCCTGCCCCCAGGCCTCCCCTCATCCTGCCCATATCAAAGGTCCCCACACCAGTCCCTCGGGTCCAGCAGCCCCTGTCACAGTGATGCCACAGCAGGGCCAGTCTCCAGTTCCCCACAGCCTGGCTCTGCCCGACTATGGATCCTGCTGGATCAAGTCCAGGCATGAGTCCTGCTGCTCCAGGCACACCCAAGGGCCCATGTCCTGGCCTGTCCCTGTTCTTCCCTATGCCCATGCTCCCCAGGTGCCCTCAGTTGTCCTGCTTCTGGCTGGGGTGGTGGGAACGTTGTTTTGTTGCGTTGTCAACTCTCCGTGGGGAGCCCTGACCATCATGGAGAGTACTCCTGCCTCCAGGTATCCCTTCATCCTGCCCACGTCAAAGGATCTGCTGCAAGATATCCCCAGAGTGTTTTCTCCAGCCTAAAGAGCCCCAGCTCTCTCAAACTGTCCTCACAGGAGCGGTGTTCCAGCACTGTGATCAACTTAGCGGCCTCCTTTGGACTCAGTCCAACAGGTCCTTGTCTATCTTGTGCTCAGACCCCAGAGCTGGATGCAGCACTCCAGGTAGGGTCTCCCCAGAGCAGAGTAGAGGGGCGGAATCCCCTCCCTCAACTTGCTGGTCACACTTCCTATGATGCAGTCCAGGACACAGCTGACTTTCTGCTCTGGAAGAGCACCTTGCCAAGTCATGTTGAGCTTCTTTTCCACAAACACCGCCAAGTCCTTCTCGGCAGGGATGCTCTCAATCCATTCTCCTTCCAGCCTCTACTTAAGCTTGGGATTGCCCTGAACTGCCTTCAGGACCAGCTTTATGATCGCACCACACAGCTTGTTGTTGTCAGCAAAATTGTTGAGGGTGAATATGGACATGTTATATATATATATATAAAAATATATATATATTCACACATTTGTATATATATGCACACACACTGCATTTATGTGCACAGTAAACTGTGCATCTCCTGGAGCATAATTATTGACTTCTAGTTCTGGTGGACTTTTAGAGAAAAAGATCTTCATTAAACAAAAATTAGGCGAAGACTAATAAGAATACAATACATTCAATATAAGCCACAACTGTACAAGTAGGGATGGTATTGTGTTAAACTTGTGCTTCAAGCTGAGGTTATAATGAGGTATTTCTAAAGGCAGAAGTGCGTAAAACATATTACAATAGAACTATCTATCTGTCTGTTCTTCCCAGCTTACAGTCCTCTGAGGTTTTCAGTATCCTCAGCATGCATTGATCATTACCAGTAAAAGCTGTGTTGGTTTACTGCTTTGTAAGGAGTTCTCAGCAATTCGGCTTTTAGGTGAAAGTGCTTGAATTTTTTGGCTGAGGTTTTCATCAAAACAGTGACTCATCATAACAGAAAACCAAGAAGAAAAAGGTTCATTACTAAATGCATGGAATCAATCATTGATGGGTAGCATGTTGCAGTACTATTTTCACACTTAACAATGAAAGTCAAGCCAAAACATATTTTTATTAATGTCTGACAATATGTAGCATTCAGACCTGTCTGAGGCTTCTTTTGTGTATACATAAGTGTAAGTGCATTTGCAGTTCTGCATGTCAAATATACGTAAATGTCAGCAAAGACATCTTCGCATGTGTTAACAGCAAAATCAAAACTCTTTTTAAGTTCTCAAGTATACATTTTCTGACTTACCACACATGCTTTTAAAACCCTAGTGTTTCCTATACTAAATATAAATAAAAATATTCACGTTTACAGGATGCAATGCAGTTAGAGAGGGGCTTCGCTTTCTCAGGTACAGTTTTCAGTGGTTCAGCATCACCATATAGGCTTTTTCTATGGTATCAGAAATATTTCCAAGGCATGCAAATAAGTCTAAATGTTTAACAGTTAATATCCCTTATTTGTTCCTGTCTCAATAAACACACTTGAGACAAGAAACTGAATTACTCCAACTACTTGGCATTCCAAAATTCACATTTGAAATTACAATGTGACAGAGCATGCACTGTCTTGACACTGAAGGGGATTTGGTCTTTTCATCCCAGTCTTCCCTGCTGCTTAAAATGAGTTCAAACTACTTTCCCCTAGGGCAGTTTTAACATGATCATTTTCAGGCACTCTGTTCTTCCTGTCACACCCACAGCCTAGTCAGCCCTTTCATGCTAACAAAGCCCTATGCAATCATTTGCATGTAGAAGAGTATCAAATTACTCTACAATTCAAAAATTTCAGAATAGGAGATAAGAGACATATGTCATATTAAATACAGAAGGCAATTGCAACACATATAGTATGTGCGTTCATCACTTTTTTTTTGTTATTCCAATGAAAATGGAAAATTCCTTATCTTTTGTTATCTTCTAAGTTAATCAATCAAACCACATTTTTTCCATTTTTTTGAGTTTAAAAATTAAATTTAAATCTCTTCCTGAAGAAGTTAATCAAACAGTGCAGTTCATCATAATGCCATCTTCTCAATAGAGCTTTAGATGAACCCTTTTTGTAAGGTTGCAGGTTTGCCTATCAGTTGGTACCAACTGACCAGCTTGAGTTAGGAGGATTTGTACCTGCTGTTCTCTGTTTTTTTGCAGGCATTACATGATAAATAATATAACTTAGAGACAAAAAGCATAATTTTTATCCCAGCCCACTAAAAGTACAAATGAAATTTAGTAAATCACACTATTAACACAATTGGTGGATTCCCTATCATTAGATATCCTAAATCAAAACCATCTGATTTTTGGAAATTCATGCTGTAGCCATCCTAAATTATTGGACTCTGTAAAAGAAAAGATTACTATAAATATTAAAATTTTTCACCTTGGAAATCAGAATATCTCTTTTAATGTTCCAACCATTCTTCAAAACAGTCTATGAAAACTGGTTCATATAAACTGCTCGTTGTAGGTTTGCAACTCTTTTGGAAAAGGAAATTATTGATATTTGCGGCAACCATTTTGTAGAGATTAAACTTATAAAAAAGATGGAAGATAAATAGTGGAAATAACTTGGATCTCTGTAATGGAGCCATTCCAAAATACAAATCAGTGAAATCCTACAGTAGTAACTTTACTAATTTGTCGAGTTGCTCCATACGTAGTCTTCAGTTTTGAAACAGTCAGCATGAAGTAGACCTCTGTATCTTGCAAGTAAAAATTAGAAGTTGGACAACATAAAATGCAGAAATTGTTTTGTGTCACAACGTATTTGGAACAATTGTAATGAATGTAAACCATTTGAATATTTGTAAGCTCACATATATTGACCTCAGTGGGACTGGATCAATAGCAGTAAATCAGAGGCCACTGTCCATTCCCCACTGAGGCAGATGTTTCATTTCCTTCTAAGCCTGCTTATGCTAACCACTCTCCTGTGTTTGCCCTAAATGAAACAGTATAGAGAAAATTAATGATGTTACAAAAAAAAATAGGAAACATCCCTATGTCCTTTCAGGAGTAAATGTGCTTTCATGTTTGGAAAATTAAGTGGAATATAAAATGCTTCATGAAATGCTGTGAGAGATCCATGTTTATTCATGTCAGTTGTCCAATGGAGTGAACTGTAATGCTTTCTTGTGTATTATATTTTTTTTTGTCTAAGTTTGCCTCATATCCTTACTAATCTTCAGGACTGAAGAGGCTGCAAGCAGGATCTTCTAGATATTCCTCCCAAATCTTTGTAATCGCCCATGTCCCTTTATCTGATAACCATCTGTCCTGGTTGCAGAGAGGGGGCAGAGCTTAATGCTGTTTTGGCGTGGCCAGGTCACTATTCTATACCACTGACATCATTGCTGGGGGCATGGTTTAAGGGGGAAGGAAAAGGAACGTATCCCCAAAAGTGGAAGCATTTTGTCTCGGTCTCTCCGTTGGGGAGGTTACTGGGATCAGCCCTGTGGACCCCCTCCTCTGTTGCTGCTTATCCCCTTCCCACTCCTGCAAGATGTGGCTTGGACATGTGGTTCTGAAAAAGTACAATACAGCTCCAAGATGAGGTGCTGGGAAGTGTTATTGGTGTGGGAAGCAGCTGCAGAGAACAGAGCAACGGAGGCAGAGCCAAGTCTGACCTGAGCCGAAAGGAGCCGAGCAGAGATGGGTGGAGTGGGGCGGAAGCTGCCTGAAGCAGCAGTGCAGCACAGAATTGAACCAGTGGTGTGTAATGCTCAGGAAAACAAGCGTAGTGAAGTGCAGGTGGTCTGGCTTTTTTGGGGATTTTTCCATCATCGCTTTTCGTTGTGTCCGGCTCAGGGACAGGAGAACTGGCTGTGGGGACCACCTGCAATCTTGTCTTTGGAAATCTGGGAAACCAGATGGAGAATGTGTGGAACCATGTGGGAATAACTGCCATCTTGTCTTTGGCCCAGGGACCATGTAGAAATAAGTTGAGGTGGTGAACACCTTACTTTGTGTGTGTAAAGCACCTTCTCCTTTTTATATACTTTTGTTATTAATATTGCTACTGCTACTGCGCGTTTCTTATTCTGTTGCTGTTTACTTTCAGTAAATTGTTACCTTAACTCATAGTCTCTGCCTTTGTCCCTCTCTTGCTGGAAGGGGCGTGGAGAAGGGGAGTGACTTATTTGGAGTTTAATTTCTGGATGGTGTCAAACCACCACACCACCTTTGCTCTGGAAAGCAAAGGGTAGAGGTTATACCCCGAGTACTTCTCACTACAGTGGATGTTACTGTGGCTGCAGGAGGAGCAGGGTTCAATGCTTAGATTGTCTGTGGCTTTGGTGTGCTGCCAGTCAAAAAGCAATAATGGAAGCCCCAACAGGAAAACAGCAATTCTCCATAGTTTATTGCCCAGTCAAATCTCAAGGTAATTTCCTGGCATCAACCATTGGTATTTTCCTGGCACCAGAATTTTTCCCTGTCAGACTTTCTACAAGTAATGTAGATAACCAAGCTACACCCAGAAAAGGGTCCAATAATGTTTTATAATGGAAAGTGTTTCTAAGTTATCCAAAACAAAAGATCACTATGCACCTGCTAAAATGTATTTATTCTGTAGTACTAGGCTGTCTTGGAACCGGAAGACTAAACAATTTTAATTTCTTTCTATTCCTGTTAGGATAGCACTATGATTCGCACCAAGATTTTGTGATATTATATATACAAGGTATCATAAAATCACATATCAGAGCAATGAGAAATCTTTCTGTTACTTCTCAAAACATTTGAAAATAAATTACCTTAAATATGCATGAATGCACTAACATTTTATAAAGAACTTTTGGGTGCATTATCTACTATGTCGATTAGATTTTTTAAATGGTTATATACATTTTATTTTATTATTTGTTTTAACTGTTAGAAGCCCATTACCTGGTAGCTGCAAATGGTAAAAGCTACCTGTAAATTTTGGTAATATCTGGACAAGACAGAAGTTACACATCCTAAACCCTCCAGTTAATAAAGAGACATGTCACAGAACCACCAATCAGAAGTCTGACCATGCATTTTTCTTCTGCATATTGATTATTCAGACTGGAAAAACTGGGCACCTGGCATTCCGGAAAGAAAAGCTGTTGTTGAAAACTAGAGATTCCCAAAAAGAAGGGGTCCAGGAAATAAAAAGAAAGTGAGAAAATGCAAGCAGCAGCCCAACACAAACTGGCAATACTTTCTACCTAACTGTCCCAGACCAGCAATGATCTGCTGGCTGGGAGGGAAAGTGGACACCCAGCGAGCAAAGCAAATTAGTGAGTAGATGCTTGAGATAGCTGAGTAGGGTAAAAGCTCTAATTTTTTTTTCTTCTCAAGTGAACCATAGTACCTAGGACCAATCTGAGCTCTTGTTTACACTATCTGTATAACAATGTTTTTAAGGATTAGTCCAGCTTAAGAATATAAGTTTAGAACAATATTATGAAAGGCCAGAAAAAGAAAGAAAACTAAAAATTTTATTTAAGTGCTTGCTTTTACAATAAAAGGCTTGATATGGGCTTTGAGATCACTGAAACACACTATTTTGCTTGGCAAAACTCCAGGTATAAAAGACTTAAAGTGGATATAGGATCAATCTCACTGGAATGTCTTAAGTGCTCTCTCTCTAAAACTCTAAAGGAATAGTAAAAGAGAATGATGAAAGAGCTGTTAATTTTAAGACCAGGACCACAGAATAATCCTCACTCAAGCTACTAGATAAACTAGCATTCAGGGCTTTTTAGTTTCATAGGTTGAATCTCTGTTGCTTGGTTTTTTAGTTGCATAGGTTAAATCCTCTGAGATCTGTGGAAGAAGGTGTGCAAAGTTCCCAGGTTAAGATATATTCAGGACAGATATGTTTTTAAAATGGTGTCAAGGTTTGAAAACAAGCCAGTGAGAGACTGCAAGTTAGAAATAGAATTTTAATAGGAAGAGGGAAAAAAGTAAAATAAATGCAATAGTAGAAAAAAACCACTGACAGAGTCAGAATACAACCTGACACCCTGTTGGTCGGGGTGTTGGTAGCAGTCCGAATGAAGCGGTCCTGTTGGAAGCGGTGATCCTATAGAAGGGTCTGGTCTCGGAAGGTCCAGCAGTGGCCATGTAGCTCTCATCCTCTGGGAATCCAGTGGAGAAGGCTGCTTGTAGTGTTCAAAATCTCACCTTATATCCAGGATGGAATGCTGGGTTCCTCCCTCTGGGCGCAGCATCTCACAATGGGATGATGTAATTTGTCAGTCATGTGGCAAGGCTTTGATGGGCCATTAACAGAGTATTGTCCGGAAGGGGTTATCTGTGAGTCATGTGGCAAAAGCCATTAACAGAAGATAGTCCGGAGGGAGGAGGCAAGCAACGCCACCCACCTGGTTTCAACAGTGCATGTAGATGGTGATAGAATACACTGCAACCCAGGACAAACAGCTTTAGGTTGATTCACCAATGTCCAGCCTCAGATCTTTCTGAAGTCACCTGAATTGTAGCTTACAGTGGCCTGAAAAGTTCTTCCTGTGAATGTGAATCACAGATGATCTGACACAGTTTTGCTGAGCTTAGACAGGGAGGCTGGAATCCATCTAGCTTATGGCAGCATATGAAAATTTGTTGCCTAAAACTGTTATAATAAACTGAAGCTCACTTTGCAGTCAATGCTGATAAATAGATAAATGAGATGAAGCCTCTTCTAGAGGTGCTTAACTCTCCACTAAGGAATGTAGCACTAACTAGCTTTAACTCAGGTTGCTGGCTTTGAGAGATATAGTTTATGTCTAAATGAATACCAGAATGTTAAAATACAATCTACTTTTACAAAGGCTATTTTCTATATTATCTAATTTGTATTTTGATAGCAGAGTCTTTAGGTCTCATCAGTATATCTAGATATTTTTGTGCAATCCATAAGTAAGGACTTCTTTAGTGGAAACAAGTAACCTAATATGATGATTGGAAAGCTAAACAATATTAACGTCTGTAGGTTATACTTTAAATCCTGTCCCCTTCTGAAGTGCGCTTATAGGCCTGAAATAAACAGAAGTGCTCATTTCACAGGTATTTTCCTGGTGCTTGGCACCTGAAATTGATCACAGACATCAAACGTTTTTAAAATACAATTGGAAGACCTAATAGTGATGCCCTTTTTTCAGTAGTTGAGTGTCTAACACACTAAACCAGTACATCTTTATTTGGAGAACATACATCTTGAGCTTGCATAGTCATTAGACTGTAAACTCTTATAAAGGAAAGCTTCGTTAAAAATTTCTGAAGAAGCCAGGATCATCAGTATTTCCTGGGCCAAAGGAAAACCAGGATCTACTCTGGCAGTTTAGGGCATTCACTTGAAAGAAGAGACCTGAGTTGTAATCCCTCCTTTAATGACAGTCTCTGTGTTAGGGGTTGAGCATTTGCTCACGTGAGAGGTGGAAGTGCATTGTCCTCTCTAGAAAGTGCCCTAATCATGAGGCTACAAGTCACACACCTGGTCTTTTGTCTGGCAGACATGTAACAGCTGCAAACAGTGAAAGAGATTCATCAGAGGGGATTCTAAGGAAACGTCATTGTAGAAGACAGTGATGAGACCACAATAGTAAGAGTTTGCAAGTCTAGGCTCGTGTTTGGTTGACTTTTCTAAAAATCAGTAAATACACGTAAAAGGTGGTGGAGGCTGTATTCCCCATTAGAGAGGCTACATGGCTGTAACTGCTGCCACCACCACATATATTCTATGGAAATGACTGCTTTTCAAGGAAAAGGTTTTTAAGGGTTTAGAGAGTGTTTCCTGTGACATGGGAACCAGTTGCTGAAGACTGTAAGGAGACAAAGGATAAGACACAGCCTTGTCAGCGACGCACTCAGTCCACGTGGATGCCATTGCCAGCTGCTCCATCCTGCACATATTGCAGAGCAAGCCTGCACACCTCCTGCCTGGCTCCTGCCCCTAAGCAGCAACAGGACTGTGCTGTTCCAGGAACTTTCCTGAAATTGTGACAGTATCAAAAGATACCGGAATTCAAGGGATTGCTTTCTGAAACTGTCTCGAACTGACTGCTAATTAGTGTTTTGTCTGATAGCCCTTTCATAGCTGGATGCAGCTGGATGGAAATAAACCACAAAGGGAGCACATTTTTGTTTATCATTAATTTTTACTTAGTTTTGTATAGACTTGTTAGACCCTGCAGTAATCTTTTTAATTTGTCACACATAGTAAATTCATTTAGTAAGTTTATTCATTCCAGGAGTCTTTTTCCGTTACTTCTTACAAGTCTAGCCAAATTAATACATTTTATAATGAGTTGGATCATGTGATATTGCTCAAACTAATCTGGTGAGCTTCAGCTAATTATAATATTAGATATCACTAAAGTTTAGTATTAAATTTTCCAATGCCCTGAGAGCATTTTCCATGTGGTAGAAAGGCAGGGCTCTGGGAGAACTTGTTTAGATTCTCAAAATCAGGCCAGCCCTCCTGTCGCATTTATGTGAAAAAATAATTACTTCAGTTTACAAAATAAACAATCAGGAATACAAACTTCCCTCACTCTTGCTTTAATACCTGCATCTGTGTTAGAGCAAAATCAAGGTATTTACCTACTGAATGACAGTTTCCATTCCAGGGACAGCAGGGTGTATGGGTTAGATGGAAGTGTAGGTATAAAACACTCTAAAAGTTTTAAACCCCATAAAGCTCTGTATTTTAGGTACAAATATCAGTTGTTTTAAACATTCCTCCTCTTTAGCCAGCAGTAGGGTTACCTTTTTTGTGAGACAGCCAGTGAATCCTTTACTTCTCTCCTAGTCCTTACAGGCTTAAAGCTTATTTTTTTCTTAACAGATGTTAGAGACATCTTTATCAGCAATTTATAGAATCAATGTTTTGGCAATATCCCTTGCAGTTTAGCTACTGTCTTGGTTTTGAGTTCAGGTGCTTTAAAATGTCTCACTACTTAAAGATTGAATAAAACAATTGCTTTTACCTATAAGTTCATCTCCTTAATTATGTTTTAGTGAGTGAAGTATGGTTGTCTCCTAGGCTTTCATTCACCTCCTCACGTAATATTCTTCAGAAAAAGCTTGCTTTTGCCTTGACAAGGATCTTAGGACATGGTGATGCTGGCTCTCTGACAGGAGCTAACAAAAAGACTTCCGAGTGAAGCAGTTCCACTCCGCAGGGTAGACTCTTATCATCTTAAATGTGTGATCAACCGTGACTCCAGAATTTCAATGAGGAAATAGACTGTCACAGAGCTGTGCAAGGGGCTAACCCTGGCCATGGGGGTTGAAAATCTTCAGTTCAAAGGACCTGTGCTTGTGCAGAAATGAGTCATTCTTCTCAGCTGAACTGCAGCACTGGCTGCACAGTCAGCTGTCAGATTGCCGCGCTGGCAATGTTTTCTACATAGATACCTACATTAGGAGTGTTCTTGGAACTGCAATTCACTTTCGGAAACTGGGGGCTCTGAAATCATGCTGAGGTCACTGATAGCTCATATGTACTTAGTTTCTCCCTCTTGGATAGAAGAATGACTGCCAAGTATTGGGGATAGCTCTCACTGCTACCGCAAGCATTGGCAGATGGAAAGGTCTTACAGAGCTATTTGAATACAAATGCAGTAAATAGCATATGAATAATTTTGGCCTGCAGCACCCAGTGGAAGAATAAAGAAAAATAAATTTGGAAGGACAGACCCAGGGCAGTCATTGCTAGGCTTCAAAGCCACTGCCAGTGATGGCTGTAAGCATACAAGGAATACAATGAGGGACCCTGTGCATGCTTATGTCTTGGTAACAAATACACTGTTCCTAGGAGACCCACTGAAAAAAATTAAGGTAACAGAACCCAAGGCAGAGCTTAATCAGGAAAGGAATATACTTCTTTTGGGGGTTTTTTGGGGGTTTATTTGTTTTTTTTTTTTTAAACACAGACCAGACCTGAATGCCTATAAAATAACTGTGAAGAAGGGACTGTTTTCATTTCTGAGGAGTGTAATTTTATGGCCTCGACCACTGGTCTTTTTCCGTTTTTGGCATCTTTTTACCTACAAACCTGTGTTTATCTGTTTTGACTCATGAGGTACCAGATGATTCCTTTTTACTTTTTAATTGGATTGCTTTTATCTGATGCTGCAATAAATTATTTTGGCATAAATACAGTTACTGAATTCCTTTTTAGCTGGGCATCGACTTCATATAGTAATTCACTAGACTAATAGTATCTGAGGAAGTAATAAGAATAGCATAGTCAGGCTATCTGCTTCTTAAATTAAAAAAATGTCTTCTTAAGCCTAAAGCAAGGCATAGACTATAGTGAAAAAACTGTCAAGCAGTCAAAGGAGAGCCACAAAAATGAGAAGACACCTATTGTTTTCTGGGCCATTACTTATTTTCCCTTTTCCCAGTATGTATACAGAAATTTTGAGTAAAGTCTATTTTCTACTCCACCCACCCTGGAATTATTTATTCCTCCTATCAAAGATGAATTTCTAGTCCCTGAGCAGCCTTTAGCAAGTAAAAGCACAGAGTAGAACACCAATACAGATGAAGAATTCAGATGGAGCCACAGTGAGCAACTCACAGGAATTCTAGCTCTTCTCCTCTCACCCCAGTCTGAAGCTCTCTTTCTTCATTTTTATAGAGGCTTTTTAAAAACAAACCTGATAACAGTACATGTTAAATCTATCATCTACCAAGTTACTGATGTAACAAATAAGACTTTGCCCACCATCAAGTGATCAGACTGAATTCCTGCAAATACTGAAAAGATCCTGTAGGATTGCTGAAAAATTGCAAAGAACTTTGGTGAATAGACAAAGTCAGTGTTGGGTAATTGATAGTTCCAATTGCTACTTATCCTTCCCCTTTGTGTCAAACCAGAATAAATTTCTTGTGAAAGGTCAGACGGCAACCAGACAAAATCAATTCAAAGGAATGGGGAACCTGATGAGGTTAAGAGGATTTGAAAAAAATCCACTATTTCCAAGCCAGAAATTTCTTCTAAGGTGCCTAAGAAAGTCAACAACAATTTGATGATTGCAGCACAGTCTCTTGGATAGGGAGGAAAGGGTGTCTCTTTTTAAGCATGCTGTAAGTAAGCATAAGTTGAGGGGAAAAATCCCCAACATGTAAACAATTGGAAACTTCTTCCTAAAGTAAATAAAATCTGATTTACAAATTATAATGTGACTTCTAATCAGAACATAGTCTAGAGTTCTAAATCAGAAATGCAGATAACTTCTCCTGTTTCTATCAAAGGATTTTATCTCTATCTAATCAGAAGCAGCCAACAGATTCATATGTGCAAAGCCATGCACCTTGGGAGAATAAAAGGTAAGCAAGTCGATGCTGAAATTCTATAGCTGGTATCTGGTCTTTCTTGAAGTTTCCTACTTCCAACCCTGTGGAGTATTCCTTGTACTAAATAGACTGTATTTAAACCAGGACAGCTTCTCCAGTTAAACCAGGAAATTTGTAAACCAGAAACAAGTGCAGCTGGCAAAATTTACAGATTTTTTTCCAATGCCCTAATTTATGGGAATATGTGCAGTTTTTCTGCTAAATTAGCAGTTGCTTTCAGGCATCAGATACTAGTTTTTTTATGGTAAAATATCCAAATCTGTGTTAGGCAGAAACACATAACCTCAATATAGAAAAACGTGGATTGATTATTTTTTCCATCAGATGCATTAGTGACTCAAGAAAACCATATTATCAACTGAGAGAGATTAAGTTCTCTGTGTCCTACAGAGCACAATTGCCTAGTTTGGTAAGACATCTACCCTCTCTTGAAGAGAAAGAGCCAGTACATTATTTGGCACAGCTTTTAGGTTATCCTCATGTATCTACCTAAGTTACAGCTTTTAGGTTATCCTTATGTATCTACCTAAGTTCCTACTTTCTTAAGAAACCTCATTTTGTCACTTCCTTACTCCTGTCTTCCAATGATTTTCTTGCATTTAAATGTAGAAATTGCTGTTTATGGTAGAAAAGGGTATAAGCAGAAACGAGCTTAAAAGAAGAAATAAAGTTATTTTGCCACTATGCATTTAACATTCAGCAGTCTCTCTCAGCTACACACATGCTTCTAATAGGTTTATCTTACAGATTAATACAAGAGGATAAAAACGCAGTTTGGTTAGCAGAAGACAGGCAGCCAGGTAGAGACTAAACACAACAAGTCCAGTTATTTAATTTTTCTATATATATAAAAAGAAAAAAAAAAAAAGAAAAGCGAGCAAAGTTACTTTGTAGCTCTGAAAAGAGTTAGAAGACTGTTGACTCTAGCTGAATGCCAGGTGCCCATCCCCACCACTCTATCACTCCCCTTCTCTGCTGGACAGGGGAGAGAAAATATAACAAAAAGTTCATAAGTTGAGATAATGGCAGGGAGAGATCACTCACCAGTTATGTTACAGCCAAAACAGAGCTGGCTTATGGAAATTAGTTAAATTTATTACCAACTGAAATCAGAACAGGAAAATTGAGAAGTAGAACAAATCTAAAAACACCTTCCCCCCCACCCCTCCTAACTTTGTCATTCTCTGTTTCCTGTCCCTGAGCAGTGCAGGGAGACAGGGAATGGGAGATTATGGTTCGTTTAGTTCATCACGTTGTTCCTGGCACTATTTCCTTCTTAGGGAGAGGAGTTCTTCCCCTGCTCCATTGTGGTGTCCTTCCCATGGGAGACAGTCCTCCATGTGAGGACACGAGTCCTTTTCATGAACAGCAATTTGTCACAGCCTGCCCCAGTGCGGGTCCCCATGAAGCCACAACTCCTGCCAGCAAACCTGCTGCAACCTGGGCTCCTCTCTCCGCGGGGCCACAGGTCCCACCAGGAGACTTTTCCAGAGCGGGCTTCCCACCCACAAGGTCACAGCCTTCTTTCAGGCATTCACCCACTCCAGTGGGAGTTCCTCCATGGATTAGGGGTGGGTCTTTGTTCCCCATGGTCTGCACCACAGGCTGCAGGGGAATCTCAGCTCCAGTGCCTGGAGCACTTCCTACCCCTCCTTCTCTGACCTTGGTATCTGCAGAGTTGTTCATCTCACATTTTCTCACCCCGCTGTTCTCTGGCTGCAATTACATCTGCACAAATAACGTGGTTTTTTTCCCCTTCTTAACTATGCTATCCCAGAGGTGCTACCACTGTCACTGATGGGCCCAGCCTTGTCCAGCAGTGGGTCTGTCTTGGAGCTGGCTGGCATTGACTCTGTTGATATGGGAGAGGCTTCTGGCAGCTTCTCAGAGAATCCACCCCTCTAGCCCCACTGCTACCAAAATCTGAACACACAAACCAAATACAAAGACACATGGAATTATTTTTAAAAGTCACTGTCAAAATGACTAACAGCATGACCAGGCCATCTGATATAGAAGTTGAAATTTATATAATGGAAAAGGAAAAAGGATGAATGAAATGGAAATTGTTCTGAATTACTCGGAATATAAATTAATGAAATGATCAATCTGACATAGTCTGATGCCTCAACATTTGTTTTTTTGAAAAAGATTTAAGTTCCAAAAAATAAGTGCCTAGATAAGTCTGCCTGAAGAAAAAAACACAGTCTATTTCATTTTTTATGGCAGAGAAATACTCAGCCTCCTTAATTTTTAAGACCAACACAAAATTAGACCTTCATCCAGAGTCAGTGGAATGCAGTGCTGGTGAATGACAGCAGTACCAGCAGATTGGAGTACATCTGCTACAGTGGCCTTGTGCCTGAGTCAAAGACCATTGTCAATGACAATACTAATATTAAAACCAATGATCATTCAAGTAAGGATGCCAGAAAAAAAAAGAGAAGAAATATCGCTTAAAAATTTAAAAACTTGCATTGATGATATTTTATTTTTCTTTTTTTTTTTTTAGTGGGCTTAAGCAGAGAACTTTTGTAAATATTAAATGACTCAATTAATATTGTAAATATTGCAGTTACTTTGTGCTTGCACAGGTCTTTCATGGTGTGGGCAGTCTGTTTGGTGAAATGATTCTGAAGGTGCTCAGTAGATATCCAGTCCACATTTTAAAAATTTATGTTTTGTTGCCTTGTCATGAGCAAGTTATGTTTAAAACAAAGTATCTGAGGATGAAAAAGAAAATTGAAGATATGGGAGCGGAGAAAAGTTTTACATAATTCATTTTAAATTATTTTTTAATAAATATCTTCAAATTCATCAGGCTATGTATTTTAAAAATTAAAAAATAGTGTAATTAGGTAGCTGACATTTACGTAGTTTGGAAAGTATTATTCTGTGAAGTTTCTCACAAGTTTTTATTTTAACAACTTCTGATTTCCCATTTGTGTACAATGCACTAAATTTATAGAAATGCATAGTAATTTTTTTTTTGTAATTCTGTAAGTTTGACATATCCTTGAGATGTCAAGGTTTCAAATAATAGAACAAAATCCTGTAAAATGAAGATCAGAAGGCTATATTGTTGTTCAGTCATTAAATACAATTAGTTTGATACTGACTGAACTGGGACAGTGCTTAAACATAGGTAACAGTGCTATAATCTATCCTTAAATTTCATCTGCTCTTAAAGAAATTATATAATCATGGAGTTAGATCCTAGAGCTTTGGAATGAGTTATTTCGAAAATGAAATAATTGCAAGATGAGACTGCTCTTAATACTCCGTTTAGGAAAAGAATGAATCATCATCCATTTGCTCCATGGGTGAACTGAGCTTTGCAATAGTTGAGATTAATACAGCCCAGCTCCTGAAATAAAGCAAACCCATTTGCTCTGGCACAAAAGGCAGATAAACTCCATCACTATGAGCAGATTTGACAACATTTGCTGAGCTTTTAACATTTTTGTTCCTATTACTTTATTTGCTCTTACTGGAGCTGGTCAGGCATTGGAAAAATTTTTTCCCCCAACAAACTTGCTAAATGTTTGCCTTCTTTTTAAATTTCCTATCTTTTGATTTTCCTTACCTTCTGCATTTATTATGCACATCTCAAAAAGACCTATGAGGAGTACAACAAAATTCTGGCAAATTCTCCAAAAAAAAGAAACTTTTGGAAGCATTAAATGCCTAACACTAAGAAGCACGGAGAAAGGGTAAGTTTTGAAAGTTTTGAAATTCCTCATGATCCGAAGGTTTTAAAATTTGGGTTGATATTGGTTTTTCTAAATCTTATGGATGCGAATGCTCATTGTAGACTATGGGTATTTTAGCAATCAAAGAGCTTGTATCTAAATGAAAAGCTGTTAATTTTAAAGCCTCTTCATGGAGAACTTTGAGAAAAAAACTATTAAAAAAGCTATTACTGTTCTTTATTCTTCTGAACTCGGAATCTGTCTCCTATTATGCATTAAAATATTACATTCAGATGTGCTCAGTTTTGATCAAATACATTGTAAAATAATTTATAACATTGTGCCATGATTTACAGCTATTTAAATTCTAATGTGATTTTCAAATTATTTTCTGTCTTGTAAACATCTTCTTTTTTATCATTCAGCAATTTTTCAAGAAAACGTTTGTGCTATGATCCAGTAAGACTGAAACATATGTGAAATATTGATTCCATGACTTCTTCAAAAACAGACAAATCTTTCTGAGTGGGATGAATACTGCTTCATTTCATGTGTTGAACTACAATATACATTGTTGAAAGAAAATATTTTTCACGGGTTTTTTTTTGTTTTGATCCATACTGGTGATGACACCTGCATTTAATCCTGAACTAGATACATAGATGATTCTCAAGGTTCCTACTGAAATGTTCTTCCTAAAATAGTTCTGGATAAAGAAAGTGGAGATATTTAGGTTCTTTTAATATTCCAAGGTTTCTCTCTTCAAAGGTCCTGGCAGGTAATGACCTCTAATCCTATATTTAGCATGTAGCATTTTTCTTAAATGGTGAGGCTGCTAGTATTATACACTTGCATTGGTTTTTAATATACAATTATATAACTTTATGCTTAAGAGTATATGAATTTATAAAGATGCTGTATAGCGCCATACCTTTCCCAATGTCACATTTCGTTTTGACCTAAGTTGCCATAATGCTTGACTATGGCTTGGAGAGTTAGTTGAGCTCTTTCTGACCTTTTAATATTGTCAAGTATCTTGAAATTTGTTTACTGGAGAATTTTCTTCTTTGTTCAGTTTGTTGATGAGTTGGATGTCCTGGAGTTTTATATACTTCATTTTAAGAATGCCAGCTGAATACCATCTGTGAGTGATTTGTCTGGAATTTTGCATTTATACTTCTACACTTCTGATGAGTAAGTGGGAACTGGATAAATTCTCTAGAGTTATACATCGTAAATGTATAAATAGGCTTATATTAAATCATTTGCCAAATTTGCCTCATTTCAGTTTTTGCAAAATTGCAACAGACCAATGGATTAATAACACATAATTTTATCTCATTGTCTGGATTTGGGCTTTGTGTACCTGATCAACAAAATAATTGAGATCAAACAGTTGTCTCCATTGTATTCTTCTTAAGGAATCAAAGTTAACTAATTCAAACTGCTAATTAATCAATTACAGAAAATATTTTCTGAACAAAACTTAAACCAAAACTGGATAAAAATCTATGAATGCACTGAAAAAAAACCCCCAACAAACCCCGCAAAAAAATCACCAACTCCCCAACCAACCAACCAACCGATCAACCAAAGAAACCCCACCAAATCCCCAAAACAAAGCAAAACAAAGCTGCAAAAAAGCAAAATTATATTGTATTACCAGCTTTCTTGTATCCATACCTACAAGCTTCATTTTCTTTGCTTTCTAATTCTGATGAAAGCTCACTTGCTAAATGAAATGGTAAAAGTAGCTTGTTATATTCATTATACATTTTTCTATGTGTAATATAATCCTATTTCTGGCTTATATCCTTTTCATCATCTAAACAATTTTATTCTCATTTGGATATAGTATTTTCTTCGTGCATTTGGACATTTACTTAGATCTTAGATAAGCTATATGTATGTATCTCTCATCTTTTTTCTGTAATAAATTCTGTCATTTTATTTTGAGCATGTTCCCTTTTTCTGGGTCTATATGCCTGAAGTAGAATACATTTTGTCATTCAAATCACGTGCACTTTTTGGAAGACTTATTTTTCTGTTCCTTCATCTGTTATATAATGAGAAAGTCCTGAGGACTCTATTGTCATACACTACTGAAATCTGTTGGAATTCATTTGTACTAATGTTGTTATGTACAAGATAGATGCTTACGTCTAATCTAGTTACTGACTTCATATCCAGAGGAGAGAAATCAGATTTTGCATAGGATGACTCATCTCAACCAAAGATAGGTACTTGCAGGTCAGATGAATAAACTCTGTGAGAGCCTGTTTCAATCTCCTGACTGTAAAGCATGTCTGTGGTGACTGGACTAAACTCAGACATGTGATTTTTGCATGTTAAAGCTCTGTGAGACTACCAGCTTCTCTAATTTGCTGTGCTGAATAGTTGGCACATAATTATGGACTGAAGGATTAGCTCAAAGAAGAGTCCTAAGAATCTGGAAACTGTAACTCAATTATTCTAAACCACATATCACCTTCTTTGTACCTCAGTTTGTCCCTTAGTTCTTTTTCTTGTTGCTGTTATCCTTCAAGGCAGAAATTTGTATTAGAGGGGGACTTGCATACTGGGAAAGGACAGTGAGAACAATAAGCAGAAAGGGAAAAGGTAAAAGAAAGGTACAAAAGGAATTATTTTGCATCATGTGCAAAGGAAATCAGAATGCTATGTAAACAGAGGTTTTATATTAAAAGGAATAGCTCTAAATCTTGGAGGTGATGTTGAAAGAGAGATTCAGGCTCATTGATTGAAGTAAAGTTAGAGAGAGCACGTGAATGGAGACTGTGCTATGATCATGGAGAAGATTTTTGTGGAAGTGTTTGAGCTACCCTCAATAGATGAGCGGTAATATAAAGGTCAGAATCAACAGCATAGGTAGAACTCCTAGCGTAAGCAAGCAAAATATAAGGTCTGGTGTTTACCTCCATGTGGAGAGGAGAAAATTATAGTTATGTTATAGAGTCACAACTTCTCTGTCAGTTATGTTATCATCACAAGAAAGAAAGAAGATAACAGACATTCTAGACTGCATTTTATTCTTTGTTGTTTGTTTATATCTAAGCATTTTTTCTGTGTTCAGCTGCTATTTTATACTTTATTATTTTGTTTAAAATTATCTCAAATTAATGATGAAGGAGATCTTTCAGTGAAGTTATGCTATCTTCCATAGCATTTACCCTGAGTTGCATTTTCAGTTACTTCTTCTTTACAACATTTCAAGAATGTTAATATGAACTAGAGCTGTAACATACATAATTTTATTTGATGTGTGTTGTGATGAACTAAGAGCTTGTAACGTGTGTGTCATAAACCCAGTTACAGCATAAGGCAAAATTAGTTTTACACCTGGAACTCACAATGAACTCTCCTGGGGTGAGAGGTTCACTGAGTTTATCAAACTATTTAATGTCTTGAAAGGAAATAAGTAAGTACTGATAGTACTGATATATTTTTTAACTGAAGATGATTTATTTGATTTGTATAGATTAATGACTAATCTGTAAGAATTGTCTCTATTTAAGAAAATCAGTGTTTATTCAGTTGTATGAGTGGAGAGACCAAAACTCTGCTGAAATCAGGGACTTACCACCGAGACCAACCATCTGTGTGTTGGACCATATATGGCTGAGTCTTTTGCTGTGCCTGGGGCAGTCTGAAGATGATCTACAGTCACTTGTGCATTTGCTGATGCACACTTCCCTTCTGGATTACATGGCAAGCTGTTGGCAGTGCCAGAGTCTTCAGAGGAGGCCTTTTTGAGGAGAGGGTGTAGCCACTTCCATCTGGACCCGCCACTGGCCAAAGCCCAGCACATTATCCGAGTGTTGTTACGTGGAAACAAGCTTCGTGCTGATAGCCTGTGTGTCTTCAGCTGCCCCATAATCAAACCATGAAGCCACAAGGTACAAGAACTGGTATCCACAGGCCAGCATGCAGAGATCAGATGGAGCCTGGGTACAGACTGTATTCCAGAAAGGAATTAAATGAACTGTAGTAAAGGAGGTGGGGCCATTCCCTCTTTTTTGCATATGTACTGGTACTTCTTTATTCCTTATATTGTCAATTATAATTCTACTTTCAGAGGAGGAGATGGTTACTTAGACTATAGAAGAAAGTCCCTATTTGTTTGTTAAATGCTCATCTGCAGTTAGTTCAGGAACCAGATAACCCTTACCCATACTATTTTATTTTTCACCAGTAAAGAAATTTGAAAGCAAATTGAATTTCTGAAATTGAAAACTCTTGACTATTCTGATTTTTTGATGTATGAGGTCCTACGTATACTCACACACACATAGCTAACTACTCATTTAAATTATTGTATCAACTTTATTGTGATGTGTCAGAAGGGTAATTCATTGTAATTGTGCTCACACTGACCATTCATTCTACTGCATATTCTCAAAAGATTTAATACTTTTTGAATAAGCATTTGCAAAGTTTGGAGGTTTTCCTTCAATTTTTTGCTTCCATTGCCTTTTGACTTCAGTTCTACATGATAATAAAATGTATTTGGATAGCACTGGCAAGAATACATAATGATTGTTACCTGTTCGCTCTTTGAATAAACTGCAATCTGGTCTGCTGTGATCCACTTCAATATCAGAGTTAGCAATAAAATATAGTACAGATAAACTTCAATTTGGGTTGACACTTCAAACTAAAGAGTTGTAAAATGTGTCTTTGGTTTTTAGTAGCTGTGAAAAAAATTGATCTCCAACTAGCAATGAAGCCATGTTTGATGTCATTAAAGGTCTATATTTCCTGTCTGACAGATTTTAATGCCTCTTTTTTCTATTAATGGGGTATAAGGCAAAATTCAGAAAGGTATCTCAATGGCTTTGCAACCTAAGTATCACTGAAAGTCATTTAACTTTATACGTTTGAAAAATGAACCTAAAGGGAACTTGTTTCTGTCTAGTTTGCTGTAAAAAGATATGCATTGAAACTTGCTGTCTACTCTTTGGCCAGAAAGAAAGAGTTCAATGAATTTTAGCACCTTCCACTGTTTAATAAACTTAAAGGTGTTTAAATCAAAGCTTCCTGTGATCTAAGTAGGTTAAGTACAGTTAAACAGACTAAAGTAACACTATTCTTATAACACCCCAGATGGAAAACCCCCGAAATTCATTTTCCACATACATGACCATATGGAGTGTTTTGAAAGCTACCAGAGCAGGATTACTTCTGAGGGGATGGCTTACATTAATCTTGAAGTTGTTTTAAGACAACACACCTATCACTGGTCTTGTCTCTTTCTGAACTGAGGAGCACCAGCCTGAATTATTCTGAAAAACAGAGGTGCAGAAGTACAATCTGATGCTATAGGTGATCTCTTGAGCAAGACAGTCCTAAGCTGTGTTGCAAACACCACCATTTCTTGCTATGCTGTTAAATGGGAAAGGAGAACTATTCATGCAGTAAATTGAATCAGGGTAAATTATTAATAAACTATCTTAGTTCTGTGCTTTTCTTTGTTTTATTTGTTTGTTTTTTAAGGAAGGACTTATGTCTTCCCTTTATCCCCACACACAATTTGTAGTAAAAGCTGATTGACTATTAAACCTTCCAGTTCTGTTATCAGTCTTCTCTGCTTCTTCAGTGTTTTGTAAGTTTGCTAAAATCAACTATTTTCCTGCCTCTATTCTTTCTCAGCAGGGAGATTGGTTCTCAGATATTTTATTGCTCACTTCTGGAAATACTATAGAATAATAAGGCATCGGTCACCGACATTCTCTACATATTTTTGTAAACATTTGCAGTCCCTCAATTATCTGCGTGCAGAGTGGAAATTGCATAAGTGTTGCCTGCATGTACCTTAGGATTTTGAAAACACTGCAGACCAAATTTTTATATAATGTCTGTACAACACATTCGAAACCTTGCGGATGCGATTATACAGTTATTGCCTTCATTTTTATCTTTCTTCATTCCTTCTTCCTCTGTCAACTCCCCCCAACCAAAGCAAATTGACAAACAAGCAAACAAAATTTAAACACCACAACAAAAAATCTTGAACAGTATTAGGCCATTTACAAATTTATTATTGCTACAACTGTATTTCATTAGAATAAATACTAAGTTAGTAGTATTAGTGGTACATACCAAGAAAGAATGTGACACAGGGGTTGAGCACAAAATGCTGTATGGTACCATAGAATTCTTGTTCTTGAGGTCCTTGAAATGGAGTTTTAACGAGTTAAGATGAGTTAAGCATCTTTTGTTTACTTTCAAAATCAAAACACATTACTGTATGGTCTGTTGGGGGAAAACCCTGAATAAATGTAACCTAAAGTAAATGTATACTTAAAGCTAAATTCTAATTAAAATCAATTTTATTTACCCCAGCTGTAGACAGTTTAATTGCATAATAGCTCTAATTCTGTCAGGCGGGGCCGCGGGAGCTGCAGCGAGCAGCTCCTGGAGCAGCAGCACGGCATTCCTCGACAGAGATCGCCCCTTCCCCGCAGGACCGCCGGGCCCTGCTGCGCCCTCCCCGGCTGTGCGCAGCAGCACCAGCAGACATTTTCGGCGCGGTCCGTGAGCAGCGGTGCCCGGTCCCTGGTGCTTTAATCGCATCCTCAGGGGAGAAGCTGTCCGGCAGCTCCGGCACGACCACGCTGCCGATGCGGCAGCGCTTTAGCGGGGCGTCTCCCCGGACCCCGGAGGGCCGAGGAGCGCGGCGGAGCTCGGGGGAGGCACGGCGGAGCTCGGGGGAGGCACGGCGGAGCTCGGGGGAGGCACGGCGGGCCGCGCAGGGCGGCGGGGCAGGAGAGAGGAGAGCGGCGCCGGGAGAGCCGGGCAGCGCCGCCGCCTCGCGGCTCCNACACGCGGACACACACGGACACACACGGACACTCGCGCCCGCGCTGCCACAGAAACGGGCACAGACGGACACACGGCCGCACACAGACAGACAGACAGAGGCGCACACACACACACGCTCTGACATGAACACACAGACAGACTGTCCTGGTTCGTGCCTGGACAGAGTTGATTTTTGCAGTAGCCGGGAGGGGGAAGGACCCAGAGGTTGTTCTGCTGTGACCTCAGGTCATTGCCGGGACTGGGGCTGCGGGGGAAGGGCGTCTCTTCCTGAGAGAAGAGAAAGGGTTCCTTCTGGTCCGGTAAGCGCGGGGTGGGAGCCGTGGGGTAACCCCGACTCTCAGCGTTTTGCATGAGAATCCCTTGTCTCTCTCGTACACTTTTGTTATTGATATCGTTGCTGTTACTGTTCATTTTCTTATCTCATTGCTGTTTCCAGTAAATTGTTCTTATCCCAACCCGCGATCTTTACCTTCGATTCCTCCAATTCTCCTCTGTAGCCTGCCACGGGGAAGAGGAAAAAGGGTGTGGGGAGCAAGCGGCAGCGTGGTTTTAGTGGGAGCAGTAAATTAGGGAACACCAGCCCTAAACCACGACACGGAGGCACAGAGACAGACAGACAGACAGACAGACAGACACACACACACACACCTGCACGCACGCCCCCCGGCCCGGCCCGGCCCGGCCCGGCCACCCGCGGCCCGCCCGCCTGGCGACAGCCAATGGCGTGGCGAGTCTCCCGCCGGCGGGGCGTAGCCACCAATGGGAGCGGAGGGGGCGTGGCCCAGATGGCTCCGCCTCTCTATTTAAAGCCGCCGGTGGCCGCGGGTCGCTCAGTGGCGGGAGGAGGCGGTGTGGGGGGCGAAGGCGCGCGAGCAGCGGCGCGCGGCGACCCGCGCACGTGCCCGCCCCCGCGCGGCGCGA
>VZRO01007096.1:0-222825 GCA_013397915.1 Daphoenositta chrysoptera | reverse complement strand
CCCCCGGCGGCAGCGGCCACTGCCCCGCTCCCCGCCGCCCGCGCTCGCTGCCGTGCGCCGGCTCTGCCGCGGCTGGTCCGCCGCTGAGGGAAGCGCTCCCCTGATTCCCGGGCTCACTTACACAAAGACAGATGCTGGTGTCTCGTTACACTCGTTATATCCTGTTTTCCACGCTGAAGTAATAAGGTTTATATGGTAATACTATTACGCCGTTAATGCGGCGCTGTGTTAGTCGACTGCGCGATGTCAGACATTGATTGGATATGGCTTATCAGTTTCATGACAGTTTCATCCAGGACATGATGATTTCCTCTTGGTTTTGTGCGGAGATCAGAATACACTGGTTGTACATTTTGTTACTCAGTGTCATTCGCCCTGCTTTCCTTGCTTTAGTTGGACTAGAGATTTAGTTGGACCTCAGCTAGAGGTTCTTTAAAAAGTTTATCATTTAGTCTCTCTTTTAATAATTGCTCAGTATAGTGGTTGACTGAAGGCCTCGTGGTACAGAATTTCAACTTTTGCTGAAGTGTAATCCATTAAGTTTCTCTTACACGTTGTTCTGCTTAGATTTATAATAGTCTTTTTTTAAAAAAACATGTTAAACTTAGAACCTAATGTTAAAAAGAAGTAGTAAAGAATGATGCATAAATCAAGACAACCTATCAAGCTCTTAAATGAGACTAAAGCAAAAAAATGTATGGTCAGGCCCTTGAGAGTCACACATTCAAATGAACTCACATTCAGGTCGCAAATAATTTCTCAAGTTCTGTTTATGACTTAAGGAAAATCATAACTAATTCAAACGTACCATGCTAAGCAGTAAATGTTTTTCCTCTGTCAGCAGTTTTTATATTGTCTTTCCTTAATGTGTGTTCTATTGATTGTGAATGAAGATATCGAGTCCAGGTTTTGTTGGAGTGCTTCTGTTTGATAGCTTTAAAATTCCTACTGAATTTCAGTAGGAATACAGACCCATTTAGTACCCTTTTGTCATAGCTGCCTTGCTGCTAAAGAGGCAGCCATGCTGCTTTTTACAGTTGTTTTTCTAATAATCATACCATAAACAAAGTCCGTATTTCTTTGAGTAATATATTTTTTGCACCCTGCAGTTCGATCTTTTCCCAGAGGGGGGGAGTATCCACTGAGAGTGTGCGTGTGTCTGGGAAAGGAGGAAAATGCAGGAAGGACAAAACTGAAAGTATACAAAGAAAAGTGAAAAAAGGAAAATAAAATAGGTTTTTTTAGGCATCAAGTTCAGGCAGAAGTTGCATTTTGAGCAACTGTGAGATTGAATAAATAATAATTTTCTCGTTCCTTCTCAGCATAAGTAGGACTATGTATTATTTCATTGGATTTTTTAAAAGATGAAGGTGAGTTGTCTGAGAGGATGCTAATGTCAGATTCGCACCAGGTACCTGGCATTATTCTTCAAAACACCATCTGTCAAGCTTTCGAGAGATTTGTGTTAGAGTCTGATATGATGATTATTAAAAAACTTAAACAAGGTAAGAGTGTAAGAAAAGAAAATGAGAATTAATGCACTGGTTGCTGCTGGATATAAATAGAAAGGAAATGTATAGAGTGGGCAGAATTTTTTTTTCTGGGTGCCAAAAGAAAATGGGATCATGGTGCGAGGATCTCTGTAGTAGTGAATAATTTCTAGGTTATATCCATGATGAAACATTATTTGGAGACTCTGGATTTCTGTTCTTTAGAATGTTATGTGCAATCAGCTGCATCCATAACGATGCCAGACAGGTGTTATCTTTATGGTGTGCTAAGCATTTTTGATTGCCAGTACATTTTGTATAAAATGCGTAAGTGTAGATTTGCTTTGGAGTCCAGAGCCTCAAGCATTCACTCTGACTTGAAAGTGCTGTGTTGTCTCATGTTGGCTTCTAAAACCTGAGGTTGAGAACAGTTGTGCTGCTGTGTGAAACCGCAGAAGGGCACACAAGCAGTAAGTATTCCAGAAAAATGCTTCTGATTTTTGACAGGGAATTTACTTGTAAAGATAAGACTTCCCATTTTCCTCCAATAATTTATTTTGTTTGTTTGATTCTGTTGCATGGTTTTTTTGTTTTTGCGTTTTGGTGTACTTAACCAGTATTAAAACAACAAATTACTTACTTTTTTAATATGTAGGTCTGTGTCCTACAGGTTGACCTGTGTCAGATGCATACTTGAATCAGTAGCTATTTATCCCTCACCACAAAGGGATGACTAGAAATCACTTACTTTCGTCTTTACCTGGGTGTGGTGAAACTCCCAGAAAAGGACATTTCCTGTGGCAGAAGATTTGCAGACTTACCAAACAACATAAATAAAGGTGAGGGAAAAGGTACTAGTGCTGCTTAGATACAAGGTGTGGAGACAAAAACCAGTATCTTTAAAAATCACCGAGGAAGTCTGTAGTGGATTCTGACAATGAACCTAGTCTCTAAATGGCTAATCGAGTGCCTTAATCAGAAGATACTTTATTTCCCCATGGGTTATTACCTGTTTCATATAGAAGTAGATCCTAGATGATTGTTGCACTATAGAAATTGAAAAGTCATTTATAAGTCATCTATTAGAAGAACTTGTGAATGACTGGTGATATTTGCCTCAGCCTAAGTTTTTTCAAACTTTTGGAAAATGCATTGAACATCCATATTCTGATAAAATAATTCAGTCAGCAGTTAAATGAAATGAAAATTAAATACCTTTTAATTGTAAGAGGTAGTTGGACTCTAAAGAATAGGCTAATCTCCATTTGTTGGGAAGAGTTTTTCCGTATCAAGTGAACTATTCCGTGTACTAGGCTGTTGTAAGAGCTGGAAGAGAGTCCCTATTTCATGTATAGTTTTAAACTATTTTATTGCAAACTGGGTACCAGTAGTTCTTTTCTCAGGTAAGATTGTTCTGCTTCTAGTCAGGAGATGTCCTGATAAATGTATGAGGTCGGGTAATGCTTGGTCAGATAAAAAATGTCAAAGGTGAAGAGCACGTTCTTGAGCAGTGCCTTTTGTACCCAACTTATGCTTGTAATGCAGCACACTCTGGAGCTCCACGGAGAACTGAGAGCCTCTCTGTTCTGGTGCTGCTTCCTACCATGGAAGAAAATGAGCTGCTTATATGTGTTACTTTTGCATGTATGTAAATATTTATTGCTTTGTGTACGATGTCTGCGATTATGAATATAAAAATAAGTGTGTGACTTTAGCTGTGAAGGTGTGGATGACATAGAAAGATGCAACCAGCTGGAACTGTCTGGTAGTTCAAAACTGGTTTTATATCAGCATTATATTTAATAGACTAAAGTGTCAGCAAATTGTCTATATACTTTTGGGGTCAAGCAAATTATATATGTGTGTTTGTGTATATATGTATGTGTGTGTTTATTTATATGTGTGCAGCTTTGGAATATCTTGCATAGTGTATTCTTAAAGCCAGCTCTGTGTTTTGTAGTATAAACATAAAGGAAAAAGACCTATTGGAACGAGCTGGCCGAAGTAAGAGCATCTCTCCCCATGGAAATATCAGCATTACTTGGGTAATGAGGTAGCTAATTTCTCTCTATATAATGACAGTGCAATTGACCTCAGAATTTCAGCTCGCATTCTGAAGGCAATGAGAATCAGGCCTTTAACTTTAATCTTGAGTTAAGTCCCTAGATCATTCCATGTGGCGTAGCACGAGTTCGTTAAACCTCCAAGTTGAGTAAATTAGATTCATATAGCTCAGCTATCATCCCCATACAGGCTTCTTGTAGGATGGGACATGGTTATTCAAAAGCTTAGCCTTTGCACTTAGTGAAAATTAGTACGGTCTTTCATACAAGCCTGCAGTAGTTGTTCTAGCTAGTAGAAAACTGTTGATATAATGTAATTTCATTCTGCCTTATATTCAGGATTTTAACTAATATACTGGTATATGTGGGTTTGGGGTTTCTTTGGACTACTGGAGATTGATTTTCTTTTCATATAGAAATGCGATAGTTAATTAGTTAGTTCATGAGTGTGTGTTTCTGTTAAAAACCTGGGATGATAATAAGGTTGCTATATGAAAATTATTTGTCTTGGAAATACAGAATATGACAACCATATCCTTAGCCCTAGATGTGGAAAGCTGTTGATGAAGCCTATGACCTGCTAAAACGAGGCCTCTGATACTTTTTAATTTTTATAAATTTTTTCATTGAAAACTACTTGTGAAAATATGCTTGCAAATTTATGAGTTCGCTTGTCTCAACAAACCTTTGGACTAAAATAAGATTAATGTAAAATGTTAACATAAATTCATACATTAATATTAATCTGTGAGTGGTCGCTATTCTGCTTATTGTTTCTTTTTTCCTGATATTTACATCAGGTGAAAAGAAATCTGTATTCACAAAATAGTTGGTATTAATCATTGTTTGCTTTGCTGTCTCAAGAAATGCACTGTAAATTCCTGGTAGATTAACTCAGGAAACATGCTAATCTTCAGAGCGTGTATTTTAGGTATCTTGGTTTCATTAGAAACTAGATTTGTATTGATCATTTGGAGTCTTTTCAATAAAAAGTGCAAACTCTAGATGAATAGAAGATACTTTCTATAAAGTAGTGATGTGCTAGGCATTATGGAGTTGGTTCAAAGCTGACTAAAGTTAATGGGAATTTTTCTGTTGCCTTTAGTGGGCTATCAGGCAGTCCTTGTAATACAAATATGATCTGTTGACTGATATGGCCAAGAGGTTTGTAATCGTGAAAATTGATAGAATATACTGCAGGTATTAAACTGATTTTTACTTTTAATGTTTTTTTAAAGCTGAATTTTTTTGTCATGGTATGACACCATGTTGTGTTCATAACTCTAGTAATACTTTTGCCTTGCAGAATGTAATACAGATGAATCCCAAGTGATAACCAGATTTATGGAAAACAAAATATTACAGAATGTTAGAATGAGTATAATAAAACAACTATTATGTTTCTATTGACCCCAGCTTTTTAGTCGTAAAAGGCAGGCTTGCTTCAGACGAGAGAAAAAAGAAATGATAGATGTGATTTAAAAAATAAAAATAATAAAATTCTCTTTCAGACATCTGAAGCAACTTAGGACCATTTTATCTGTGATCTTAGAAAACATGTACTTTGAAACACAGTAAATTGTTTTGCAAACAGGCAACAATATGAATGCAGTAATTGAGGGTTAGATTCTGATACCCTGGTTTAAAATAAAGATGCTTTGCTCTTTAAGTAGTGCTGTTTGAATCAGTGGAGCTGCTAAAGGTGCAATTCAGTGCAAATAGTAGAATTTAGTACTAACTGCTCAAGGGAAGGTCAGAGGCATTTGCTGAGGCTTATCTGGATGGCCAGAGCCTCATCAACAAAGTGCTGTTTTTTTGGCAACGTGAATATTTTCCTTGAAGGAGAAGAATATTTTTTATTTGTCCTGGGAATTCTTTTAATAAATTGATGTCATATTCAGTCTCCTTGGTGTATATATACATTCACGGTGCAACTGCTGTAACTGTCCATCTCTTTCTCTGTACCTCTAAGTAGACATTTTAAATTCAAGAATTTGGGAAATTGTTAATGTTTGCAGTTAGTACCAAGAGAAGGCAGAATGTCTGGACAGCTGAGGAGAAAATTCCAGTCAACTGTTAACTTCCTAGGCACTGAACACCTGTGTAATGTGTAGAATAGAATAGGCCATTCCTAACCAGGAGGTGGCATGATTGGGCTCCACATGCCGAAATAGAGCTTCATATCCTGGCACCTTCTGGGAAGGGACTAGTCTGGTCCAACAAGATGCATCAAATTCTTCTTCATTGGATGTATACTTCTCACATTTAAGCAATATGCAGACCATATATACTGACAACTAGATTTGCTGGACCGTAGTGGGCCGTTTAGTAGTCTATAAAATCTGATATGATCAGCAGTGACCCGTGCATGAGCCTTCTAGTAAAGGCTACACATCACCTAAGCCACCAAAGCAGTGCCATGAGAGTGAAACAGTTCCACAAACTGCTGAATGTGAAGGAAAATTCAGTGTTGTCACTGCTTTCAGAACATACATTTTTCTCTAAAAGATTTTGAGAATAGATAATAGGAAGAGTGTTTTCATCAAGGATTTGAGGTGTTAAGAAAGCATACATGATAGGGGAAAAAAAAGGCTGGTTTGCAGGTGGATCCTGCTAAGCATTGTGTGCATTCATCTTTTCTTCACCTTCCATTTTTCAGTCCTTGGATGACTACCAGTGCACTACATCACAATAAGCAAAGGAAGCAGACGGTTTTTAAAATCAAGCGTGTAAAGTATGGAACTTTACTGATGCTGCAGTTCAGTCTTTGGCTGTGTAAACAAATAAGATTGTGCAGTCTGACCAGAGAAATGGAAAACCTTAATACTCGTGCAAAAATCTGACGTGCATAGTACATGGAGTTTTGGCTTATACTATATACCTACAATGAATACATTCTAAAACTCCTGTCTGTAAGATATAGACTGGTGCTGAATTTTGTTCTAATCTTTGAGATCTTGACATAAAAAGAGTTTCATAAGAAATATGTGTTATTCTTACTACTTTTAGTACAAAATTTTTCTTCTTTTAGTTTGCAGGCAAAAATAATCCTGGTTATTACAGTCCTTTGTAAATCCTGTCATATTTTAATTAGAATCCTGCTGGAAATGAGTACAGGTCTTTCCTTATCCTAAAAAGGGCTGAAACTAATAAAACCTAGAAGAATTATTCAAGACTTTCAGCAGATTAAAAACCTCCAACTCCCCCACCCCGCCAAAAAAAAACCCTCCTGAAATAATGTATGCCTGTTCCTGATTTCACAGCCTTTGCTGTTGAAAGGGAATTTTTTATTTTGAATACTGAAAAAATTATCAAGCAGGACTTTTAATAATGCTAATACGGCAATATTGAAGGTCATCCACACTTAGTTAAGACGGTAAAAAGTTTTGATGATCATATATGGCTGAATATGATATAACCAAAGACATCTTAAAAACTTCAAATGCTCTGGTGGGCATTCCTCTTGATTGTTCTTGGGTTAGCATGATGCAAAGGCTGAAAAACACTGGGCAGGTCACTGCTGTTTTAGAATTTCTTTGCACCTGCTGAAGTGCTCATCAGATATTCTAGCATCTGTCTCTTGTTGTAAGGGTTACACTGATAGATGTAAAAAAAGTGAAAAGCTTTTGATTAATGAAATACTTTGGATTCTGGCAATCAATGCAACTATTAGAAAAAATGATACTGCATACTAGTCTTGATTAATTAAAACCTGCAGTCTTCCTTTTTGTTCTGCTTTGGATCTGGAAAAAGACTTCTACTTGTTCCATAGTAGAAGCATTTTAGCTTTGCTAACTGGTAAAGGCAGGTGTGTCTTCAGCAAAAGCAAAAGTAGGGATTAAAGCCCCTGACTCATAATCCTTCACTTTCCAAAGAGCAGCATTGCTAATCAAGGAAAAATAGTTTTCCTAAGAGGTTTGAGCACTGGAGAAAGAAAACAAATTCCCTAGTTTAATGTTCCGTGGGATTTAAGTGTGTGTTTCAAAGCTGTCTTCCAAATACCTGAAGTTAGAGAACTTGCCATGAAATCAGGGACTGAGTGTGTATGCTTTAAAATGGCTTTTGGGTATTGAAAAATTAAGTTAACTTACCTCTCACAGTGTAAATTTTCATGTCTGTGTTTCTGCTAATGTATGCTGCTACTGCTGATTTTTCTAAATATTTGTTCATTAAAATATTTGCAAACTTTTTTTGTTTGTTGAATTTTGTCTTTTTTGAGACTGTGGAAAGAACTTTTTGGTGTTGGCAGGGGTTGCTCTGGCGTCACTGTGAGCTCTAGCTGGGGGAAGAGTGAGACTTTATCCTTCCTAAATACTTAGGACTACACTGATTTGCTGCAGCTATGGAGCTGGTTCCCTGACTTTCCCATTTTAACTAAAACTGGTTTTTCTCCAGTTCTCCTGAAAGGAGCAGCACCAAATATAAGTGTCTTACTGTCTCTCCTTTTGTTGTTTGAAGGCCAAAATAAGGACTGATAAAATACATTCCAAGAGACCTTTCTCCGTCCTGTCTTCACATAGCTGTTCTGCAAGAAAATGGGGAGTTAGTTTTGGTAAATGATGCTTATTATCCTGGTGTCTCCGTAGAGCTATAGAGCTATCTAATAGCTTTAGCTTTTGCATAGATACAGATTTGCAACTATTTCACTAATACTTGTATGCAAAGCAGTAGGATTTAGCCCATTGTAAAATTTGAAAGAGCATTCTCCTCATACTTGTAGATCCAGGTAAATACATGAATGATACCAGTTTATTACTATGCTCAAAAGCCATTGGTGGGTAATCCTCCACACTCAGTTCTTACATTGCATGGACTCCTTTTCCTGATCCTACACTCCTGTTTAACAAGATCGTTCTGTCTTTGTAAATACTATATTGCAGAATGCCCTGATTCTCTGTGCTTTGTAAGGGGTTGTCCAGATGCTGTTGCTGCTGTTACAGGAGTGGTTGGTTTGTTCTTTGCTTGCTGCAAATGGTTTTGTATAAACACCAACAGATCAGGCTGTGCATAAGTCTGTAAGAAGGGTTTTACTCATCGGTGTCAAAGGGGTCCGAGGTCAGCAGTGAATATGGGAAAACAGGTGTTTGTGTTAACCTCTTTTGTTACTCTTCTTTTTCTGAAGACTAACCTGGATATATGGTAGTTGAGCTGTGAATGACAAAAGGATGTTCATGCAGTACCAGCTTGTTAAAACACACAAACCATCTGTTCAGCACGAAAAGTCTCTTGCTGCTCCAAAATGTATGAATAATCTGAAATGATATGTCAGATGCAAGGGGGAAGAGAGGACTAAGTTTTTGCTAGAAATATTTTGATTATAATGCTTTTTTAAAGGAATGTTTGTACTGTAAGCTATCCAAGTGCTTCTTATGGTAGAAGTGGAAGGAGATGTTTTCAGCATTAAAGTGGAAATGGAGCAGCTTGGTTTTGACACAAAGCAGGAACTTCTTCTGATTCTGCGTCCATCCAAACACTGAAGATGTCCTGATTTGGAGACAAATAGAAAATAATTAGAAGCTGCTATGAACTTTTGCCTGCAGCATTCTGGTTCTTGATATTTCAACTCTGTCCCTTCTCACAGCCTTTATTTAGAGGTTGGGGTTTTTTTTTAATGGTGAAAGATGAGTTAGAGAGAAGGAAGAATGGGGAAAAGGGAAGAGAAAATGCTGGAAAGTACAAAAAGGAGAACAAAATAATGGGAAGATTGTAGGGAAAGTGGAAAAGGGAGTATCAATAGAGAAACAGATATAGAGAAGAAAATGAAATAAGCGAAGAAAATACAAATTTAACAGGTGAAAACTATTCAGGTACTTTAGGTCTAAGCAACTGATGAAAGCACAAAAAACTCAACATTTAATGAGGACTTCTGGAAGCTTTTAGTTACGTTCTATTCAGTTAAAATGGATAGGTAAAAGTAGTATAATAAGCATTTGAAAATGCTGTTGGTTTATTTAAGAAAAAATAACATGAAATTCAACTATTTCTGAAAAGCTTCTGTTAAGAATTAGATAGGTTTGATACTGTTGTATTTCATGTGTTCAGAGAGATACTGTAGGTGTCTGCCATCCATATGTGTGTTTAATTAGCCAGTAATTAAACACAACAATCTATTTTGCAGTGATTCTCCCAATTTTATTATAAACAGCAACTGAGATCTTCCATGTTAGTAATATTCACAATCCTTTTGGAACGCTATGGTTAGCCAGTTAATAGTTTACTTAGGCTTTTTATTTTAAAACATAGCATTGCAAGATTGAACAGATTGAAGTTTCAGATCTTCGGAGTTCCCTTCTTTCTTTTCATAACAGTCTTCAAACTTTGGAATGGAGTGTACTAGTGTTAGGAGCTCTGAACTTGGACTTACATCAGCTACAATTCACTAATTTCTCGGGCCAAAGATGAGATTATGATGGTGGAAATTTTATTCAGCCTTATGGAATTGCCCAGAAGAGAGTTCAGATGTGCCAAGATTATATTAAGAAAGTGTTCAATTGTGGAGTCTGCAGGAGATCAGAGAGCAGCAGCCCTCAAAGTGATGTGAGCACCAATTTGCAGCCAAGTGTCCTGTGTTTTGTAAACTCACTGCTGTGCTATCCATAAACTGAAATAAAATGTTTGAAGAGGATAAAAACAACTTTGAAGGACAAGTTGTAGAAAGACTGCATGAAGCAGTGGATTAAAAAGCAGTCTTGATTGAGGTAAATTCTGAGGTAAAATTGTTTTGCCATAATGTTGGATTTTGCATCTTGCTGGCTTTCATGGTAAAAGACAACACTTGGAATGACTCAAATTGGGTAATTTAAGTTTGAATTAAGTTTCTCATCTTAATAAATATGTGATTTAAAAATATATATACACATTTTGTAAGACATTGGAAGGCTATGTTACAATTTATTTATTGGAAGGCCTTTCTGGGGAGCTTTAGCACTTGTGATATTACTCTGTAAAGTAAAGGGTAATTCAGGTCCATACACTGGTTTAAAATGAAAAAGTGAAGTGAAAATCAGGAAAAGATGCAATGCCATGCAAGATATGATAAGATTATTACCCCTGCAGCAGACTCTGTTGTAGCTGTCAGAGGCACGAAGTGTGTGACCTAACTGAAATTCGAGGTGAAATGTTTGTCCTCCTGTTGTTTGCATTGGTGTGTAGATATGTGCTGCTTGCATCTAGTTTGTGGGGCAGGTGCAGTCCAGGGTGAGCACCATAACCTGATTTCCTCTGGTTGTACAAGGCAGTCTACTTCTTGGAGTACAGGGCTACTCTCTCCCCTCTAACCCCTGACCCTCTCCCATGCTTCTGTTTCTCAAGAAAACCGGGATTCTTGATAGAGAGAAGCATTGCTGTGTTGTAGGCTTGGCCTAGATGCAGCTGGATGAAGAGCAGAACCGGAGCTCAAAGGATGGACTTCACCAGTTTGACTTAAATGAAATACTGAGTACATCTGGCATTTCCAGTCAGACTTTGGTGTTTGGTCACTTTTCTTTATATAGATTTGCTCACTTTCCTTATATAAATTAATATGCTGGGGGATAGTTTCCTGCATTAGTTTCTGGCAGTGTGAATTTTTGTTGACATTTTCTTAATGATTTGTACCATTCTTTAACAGTGGATCAGAATCAAACTCCAGAACCATTTTAAGGGATACTTTTATTTTGACATTATTTTTTCACATTTTTAAGTTGGGGATACTGACTGTTTGAAATCCATCTTAAGCCATACTTCCATATATATTAAAAAAACCCACTGAACTACAGACTACTACAGAACATTTTATGTCATGTACAGTAGATTAATAAACTTATAAAATTGATATGCAGGATTGTATTATACATAGCATCGTCTCATTAGGTTATTTTTGGAAAGGGAGAGAACATTCTTTTAGGAAAAAAACAACCACAAAATTTTACAGCTTTACGGTTCAATTTCTATTGCCCCTTTCCCACTTTCCCAACCAACATAATAAAAATTTTGCCCATACCATTCCAGAGACATGATTTTTTTTTTACGACAATAAGGAACATTTTCCTTCTGTTTGATTTTATTTTTGACATGGGCTATAAGCCTTAGTGGTTTCCTCAATACAAATATTAGTTTGATAAATTTTAATGGACGTTTCATAATCTACAGTCATGGTCATGCCTTTTAGCATATTTTTTTTAGAAACTGCAGTCTTGGGAACTGGGACAAAAATTTTACCAAAAAGTTTTGCCCAGAGTCCATAAAGTGCTTGGCCTTTACGTTTTATCTTAATATAGGAGGTGAAAATTTATTCTGCCAGCCGTCTTTAGATAATCCTTCTTCTCCTTAGTAACACTGGCAGTAGGAGTTCCTGTTTTAGGTGAAACCACATTATTTATGGATTTTGTTCAACTGTGTTTTTCCTCAAATGCTGAGCAGTTGTGACTGCCAGATCTTTCCATACTGATTTCTGGTCACTTTTACCCCAGATGAGAACACCTACTTTGATATTTGTGTCTCTCTTACTGAATCCTGTTAACGTATGGTGGCACTTCGTTTTCATTACAACCAAAATACAGAAGCTGTTGGCTTTTAAACTGCTGCAGGTGGGCTGTTTCAGTACTCTCCAGGATGTCATGTGGTCATTTTGGTCATGTTTATTCCAGAATGCTTAGAAAATGTAGATTGTTTTACTAAATAATTTCTTTTCTTTTTACTCCGTATTTAGAGTTGCTTGTTGTGTAGTTTAGACAGGAGTAGTCACCACTGGTTGCTTCATATGGCCGGATAGGATGGGATTTTATTACACTGTTCACTATCCCAAGGCACTTTGGTATCTTTCCATTTGTCTTACGGGACACACAGCTTAGTTATTATCTTTTCTTGCAGTGCTCTCTGTTCAATTTATTGTGTTAATCTTCCTCCTGCATTTGTTTCTTGAGTCTTAACTCAGCTCTCCGACTCTTGCAAGGAATGTTCGAAATCACTGGGGATTTGTTTAGTTTATCTAAATGTTATTGTCTTCAGCCCTATAAAAGTGGATCTTCCTGGGACATACTAATGGGTGTATTGTACCTTGGGTTGTTGTTTGCTGGAGCATGTGAGTTCCATGATATTTTTATTTCACTTCCAAACTCCTCCAATGTGAGGTTTGGCTTCTTTATAGAGCACCTTTTTCTAGCTATAATCCCAAGTGGAGGGATTTATTCATGTGTCAAATTCAGGCTGTTTCATTGAAACCTAGTACTGAGTCTTCAAAGAGGTTTGTTTTTGTTTATTTTTCCCTGAGCATATTCCCCTAGATTTGAATTTCAGTTTCTCTCTTCATCCTTAAATGTTGTTCACATTGCTCTACACTGTCAATCTATATTTAAACTGGGTAGAAAAATAAAACTGAAATTTAGTTTTAGTAGCTTCATGTTTTCTTTCCTTTGCTTGGGTTAAATAAAAACTATTTAAAATGTCAGAAGCTTCTGGAGATGGGTTTTGGGGGCTATTACCTCACTGACATTTTATGGCAAGGAACCTACTTCAAAATTGTTTAATACTCTTCTTGCATGGTAGAAAGTGCTTAGTTATATCAGAGTCTAGTAGTGGTGGAATTAAGTATGACAGTATTTAAGAAGATAATAAATGTCAAATAAAAATAATGAGTTCAGATGTTGCTTAGCTCAGAACAGAAGGCACAGATAAGAAAATCTGAAGCTTTCTGGTAAAAGTAACACAGAAAAAAATAACCTTTTCTAAAACATGCCCCTAAAATTCCTGAGGAGGAAAATCAGTGAAAACCTTGTTATTAAGTGTGTGTTTTGTCAAACTTGTTAGGTGTCTCTTCAGTGCGGTAAGGAAGAAGGCTGTGATTGGACATTTTGGTTGCATATGTAGTTTGTGCATGAAGAAAGACTGTGGCAAAAATTAAGTCGAGATGCCAAAGTTAAATGTCTGATACATGCTCAACTGCTGTTCCAAGTAGCTCTTTTCATTACCAGCAGCTTTACTGTGGGGATTCTGCTCTGGCTGGACTTTGCTAGTCCACAATACAATTTTCCAGGGGAAATAAATGGAGCCACACTTCAATGTTGTGGGTTTTTGCTTTGAGAGTATTTTGTTGCTTTCCCGAGCTCAAACATAAATGTTTCGTCAATGTGTGAATGAGAGGAAGTAAATTAGGGATTTGGGGCAAGTTTTTTTCTTTTTGCTACTCAATTGAAAATGACACATTTTTGCAGTGGACTCCAAAAATATATTATTGACTTCTAATTCTATTGCGCTGGTGGCTTCTGGGATCTCTGCCAACCGGTAGAGACAGGACAACATCAAAACCTTTCCCAAAGCTTAACAAAAATAGTATTAATAGTGTTATCCTATCCCTACATTGGAAAACTATTCTATTATGGTTTATAACTTAAAAATATATGGTAAGTAACACAATACTACTTAATAAAATCAAGTTCTCTTAACTCTGAAATTGCTGAGACTATCTGCATTGTATTGCTTCTGCCTTCAGCTTCACTTTGTGCATGATGCTGCTATTGATATCAGAGTGGTTTTAGATTTTGAAAGACTAAAGTGTTTTTGAGCTGATCACTTGCCAAGACATGAAGTTTTGGATACTTTTTAACACTATCTTCATTCATTAATTCATTATTGGAGGGCATAATTTCAATCACTACAAATTTCACTGGGGCCCTGTGTTTGTCCTAGGAGCTTTCAGCCCAGACAGCAACTCACTATCCATTTCTTTCCATTGAATAAGTGAGTGAATTAAGGTAAAAGTGTCTCATAACCTGTGAGACATCTCTGTTGCCTATAGTAGTCCATAGGGTGCTTTTTCATCTGGCTGACAAAAGGCCCTCAGGAATTTAGTCCCTCATTTGAATGCTGAGTAGTATAAAGGCCATAAGCTTGTGACCTCTGAGTTCTATAACTTCCCCATTTCTCATGATTTAAATGCTTATAGCCTGAGGTACATGGACTGGGAAGGGATGTTTGGTCCAGAGGCAAGTCTCAGTACTACCGAGATAATGATCTTACTATAAGAGTTATTCTGAAAGAAAAATAGTACCATTTTACAGTAATAATTTATTGGAGACCTTTAAAAAAGAGTTTTCATGTGCCAGCTAATCTCAGCTATCATAACATTATTGCTATCACTTTAAGAAAAATACCTGACAACTGCAGGGGAAAAAAAGTTCAGTCTTTGATGTCCATCTGTGTTCATTTCTAAACGGATGTCTTTCACCTGTTTTCTACAACTTTACAAGCAACCAGTCATTAGAAGACATGGGTATTGATGTTCACAGTTAACTTTTAAAGTTGTTCTTTTGTGCCTGAATTGAGGTATAACTCATGTTCAAGTCTATTATTTCTGTGTGGGACTTCAGAAGTAACCCTACGGTGTTAGTAAATTGCATGAGCTTCAGACTGAGGGATGATGCAGCACATGCCTTTTTGAGAAAATTTGGGAGGACATGTTTGAAGAATAATTACTGCTAGTCAAAAAAAAAAGTTTTCTTTAGAGGCTGAAATACATAATTTCTTTGGTTGTTGGTATTGCTTCATTTGAAGTGGTTGAATAACCCATGCCCACTAACCATCTTTCCTGGGTGTCATCTATTCCATGGTTCCTCACTCAATGGTGCTGTTTGGTACAAAAGCCCTCTAGTGCTTTCTTCCCAGGAACTGGATGGATGGAAGCCTGTTGCTTAAGATCCATAGTGGACAGGGTCGAGGGCAGGGAAGGTCATAGTATCTACTATTTACTCTAGATATACATGTCCATAATAAGTCACTCAGTTTTTTCCACCTTATAGTGAGGATCCTGCACCTGGAAGTTCTAATTAATGTTTACTTTTTTTTAATTGTTATTTTTAATAATTTTTGTTGTTTTTATTTTCCTGAATTGTCCTATGTCATGTGATGCCATTGTTTCACTTGGTTTATAAGCTCTAGGACATAGGTGTGAGGTGCTCTATCAGTATATGGTGGTAGTACATATTAATGTTTTTATAATTTGTTGTTTGTCAGGAAACTGATCACTGAAAAATACAATTGTCTGTAAATGGTATCATCAAGTCTTGGATTCTGTCCTGGAGGTGCCTCCTACCCAATTGTCACTGTTCGTATTATTTGCTCTTTCAAAGTTTCAGTTCAGCTGATCTCTTCCCTGCGGACATGTCCATGAATGTGCTTTCCAGTGCCATCTCTAATAGGTTTATTTGCTTTGGTAACCTTCGGTCTTTTCCAGTTAAGTAATGAACCTATGACTTCTCCATCCTGTGTCTCAGTTAATGTATTTAGAAGTTTTTCTTGATTATCTCTGCAAGTTTACCAACCAATAACCAGTGTATCCTGGCCTGGATAGGAACGCCTTCCTACCCTAATAACAGGATCTACACTGCACTGTTCTATGTTTTGTGACGTAATCCAGTTGTTCTTAATGTACCTCTTACAACAACACTGTCATCTTCTTCTAGGCATTTCTTTGTTTCTTAAACAGCAAGCTGCTTCTGCTCCCTTTGGATTTTATTCTATCTTTTGTGTACCCACACATCCTATTCTGATTTCAACAAATGTCAAACACATTAAGTTGTGAAACATATATCTTATTCATTCTTTTCATAATTCATCTTGCTTGTATTTTCAGAGATGAGGTAATGGTAACAAGCATTGTTTATCAAAAGCACTTTCTAAAAACCAGCATCCTGTGTTTTTTCAGGTTAAACACACACTGATATATTAGACTTATTAATTTACAGGGTTGCTGCAAAGAAAACTGGTAATGGATTGAAAGAACAGTAGGAAAAGAAGGGAGAATGCTGGGCTGGATATTATTAGTTTGCTTTTTAGGAAACAAAAATCTTTGAGCAGAGGAAACCAGCATGTGTCTAAGGCACCAGAGCTTAGTTGAATGAGTTCCCTGAAGAGCAAGTCAGTCCATGTGAATTGAATTGTGTGAATGAACACTATTTAAAGAAAAAATTAACAAAACCTCAAACCTCTTGATTGGTCATTGCCTAAGTTATCATTAAACAGCTACTAAAGGTTGGGGTAATAGCGGAGACAATGTGAGAGAGATATGAGACAAGCTAGAGAATTAAGTTTGAAATAACTGGAAAGGAAACTAGCATAAGAGTACAAGCATGAAGGAAGTAAAAACAACACAGCATATAGCTGGAGTAAATTACAAGAGAAAAAGTGAGAACAGGTGAGAAAGTTGAGGAATAGGGAAGGAGGGATCCTCATATGGCTGTTTGCAATAATAAAAAGATGGCAAAAGATTTTGCAGCAGCAAAGTCTGAGGACAAAAACAGGGTTTCATTAAGGTCACAGAAGCAAGAGATTGGTTACATGTGTATTGTAGTGTAATGCACTGGGAACTACAAGAAGGAAGGGACCCATGCTGGAGCAGTTTATAAGAACTGGAGCCTATGGCAAGAACTTGCTTTGGGAAAGTTCATGGAGCACTGTCTCTCATGGCAGGGACCCCACGCTGGATCAGAGGAAGTGTGTAAGAAGTCCTTCGCTGGAAGAAGTGGCAGAGTCATTGTGATGAACCAACCTCAATGCCTGGCACCTCCGATGGGGGGACAAGGAATCGTATCCTGGAAGTGGGGGATCCCCTTTGAGTCATGCTAGTAGACGGGATAGGGGAGCCCGCACGTTGATGGGATCCCGAGCTCGTCGAAGGAGATCGTCTAGACCTTGACTTCGATCTCCTTCTCCCATAAGAGACTGTAGTTCTAACTTTTCTTCTTCTGAGCTCGAGTCCACAAGGTTTTCTAGTTCCCTGAGAACCTTTTGGGCCTGATGTTGCCACCCTAATTGGCCTAGTGATTGCTTCAATGGTTGGGGCATCTTTACCCATGTATTTTTCAGGGGTAGACAACCAAGTTCTCAATCGGGATTTTTAGTCAGTAACATTGGGTTCTCCCCAAATCAGACAGTTGCTATGCCACCACAATAATCTTTTTGCTTGATCTGATGATTGTTCATTCAAGTTGGCATAGACCATCAAATGTGTATACACTCTTCCCACTACAGGATAATTAGGGTCTCTATTCCTAATGAGTTCTTCCTGATGAAGAAGGGAGAGAACCAGGAATAATGTGTTAAAAAAACTTCCCTGCGTGTCCCTCCAGGAGCCCCTCTGTCAGTCACCCTCACACTCCTGAGCTGGGTCCGAGGCCCCTTCACAGCTACACCCCCACACTCACACAGTCGCACCAGGCTTCCCAGAGGGCTCAGCCCCAGCGCTCCCACTGCAGAGTCTCAGATGAAACAGTCTTACAATAATTTAACACTGCTCCAGTAACAAAATAAAAAAAATACAGCTGGAGTTGGTGCCTGAACAAAGGACCCCTGGGCTTTTATGCTCCCACAGTGCAAGCAGGGGAAGGTCTGGAGCCCTCGTCTGCTGCCACCTCTCTGGGTGCCCGGTCCCCTGGCGGTGCCACAGGTCCCTGGGCCCTTTGTTGTGCCAAGGGCCAGCAATTCCCGGCCTCTTGCCTCGGGCTCCCAGAGCTCGACCTTCGACCTGTGGCTCCCACTGCAGCTGCTCACTGAGACACCTGACTGAACGGACTTCTCAACAAAAATTAAGACTGGGAGGAAGGGAGGAGTAGGAGGGGGAAGATGTTTTTAAGATTTGATTTTATTTCTCATTATTCTGTTCTGATTTAATTGGTAATAAATTCAGTTAATTTCCCCAAGTCAAGACTGTTTTTCTGGTGACAATAACTAGTGAGTGATACCTCCCTTCCCATATCTCAACCCAGGATCCTTTTGCTGCATTTTCCATTTGAGGAGAGCAGTGATAGAGCAGCATTGGTGGTCAACCCACCACAGCTCATCCATTTCAGTCTAGTAGTCTGCATTCAGCTAGCAGCCTTCTTTGAAATGTATTTTTTTGTTAGTACTTGATTTCCTGCATTGTAATTTCTTCTAATCTTCAGTAGCTTTGTTGGTTGTGTTACCGTATTTTTTTTGTGGTTCTCTTTTTTTATACAGTATTTGGTCTTACTTTGAAAGAGAACCTGCAAGTGACTTGCTTTTTTGTTTAAGAAGAAAAAACTTTTCATCAGTGTGTTTATATCAGCTAAAGGCTGTCTGGTACCGTGGTTGGTGTAGGGTATATACTGCTTTCTCTTCGCTTGGGAGCAAGGTAACATACAATGTTACATTGGTTCACCATTGTGGAATGAAGAATAAGCACTAAGCAAAAGACAAGCTGAACATTAACCTTTTGGAATAATAATAATTATAATAATAATAATGGAAGATTTACAGACAACATACTTGTTCAAAGAGTAAGCAGATTAAAATGGGATAACTGCTAATAAAATTCTGCTGTTGCAGTAGTACTATAAAGTTGTTTCATTTTAACAAGTGTGCAGAAATGTTGGGCAGCTGAGTTTGGACTTTGTAAGCATCACAAAAGCAAAGTGAATGAAATTACATGACAGAAATTGTAATGCTGTTCTGGGCCAGCATCTTGGGGATTAAATTCCAAGAGACCTGTGCACCATTGTGCACTCTAAAAAAGGTGTTCATTACTTGTGAGGTGAATGTGGACTACTGCAAGTCTTTAGACCAGATAAAGTATTACTACCTCTAACACGTGCCATTTAGAACTGTCATGCTAATATATGTGGAGGGATGCAGAAAGGGAATGCTGTAAGCTTTACCAAGAACCCAAACACTGAGTGGCTGCAGCTGGTTTTTCCTGCTCAGATAATAAACCATGCTGCAGAAGTGAGGAGCGCCCCAGTTTGGTGACTACACATTGTGGATGCCTGCTTTGTGGGATCTCTGCTATCCTCCAGCGTGTAATTTTCTGCTTAGAATGAGGTCAGTGTGGTTGAATTCTATTCATTTGACACCGCAACTCTGTCTCCAGGTTCAGCAATGCTAAATGTTAACCTAGTGCAGCAGCTAGAAAAATAGTTCTGTATTAACACTAGTGCAGGTTGGAGTTGCATTAATCTCTAGTGATGATCATATTTGCCTACTGGGTGCCTGTTCCTGTTTGGCATATGACTCTTCTTATTCAGTTTCTTGTTATTTTTTCCCTGACAGTATCTTGACCTCTTTACCCTGGAGTTCTTCCTTGCAGGAAGCAGGCCAGCATTTCATTTTTAAAGTTTTATTTTAAAAATGTATTATATCTCTGAAGGCATGATGGGCTGCAGGAAGTGTTTAAAGTGCCACTTGCCAAGTCATGTTTTGCTTATCACTTACACATTTACGTCAGATAATAAAATTGCTACTGAAAGTTCTTACAGCCAGCAAAGAAAGTCAAATGCAATTATCTCAATGACACTAATAAATATGGGCTCCTTAACCTGAGCTTTTATTAAGCTGGTATATTCTTGGTAGGCTCAAAGATAATTGCATTTTGAATAAGTCAAATGCCAGTTTTATATTTTACAAACTGTACTAGTAAAGCTCTGTTTGATCTTCAGTCTGAAAAGTTCCCATTAGATCATCTCTAAGTCCACCAAAACAGTGGAAAATTACAATTCTGAGATTAAATGGTAAGGAATTAAGAAAAAAATGATAGAATCTGGAAGTATGAATTTTTCAATTTTATTTTCCTACTGTACAGTCTTCTTTCAAATTTAAGTGTGGTACTGAAGCTTGATGGGCTGCCTAAAAGTTCTGGATGTGCATGCAATTTCATCCTAAAATCTGGATATTATTGACAGAACTCTTACACAGTTAAACAAAATTAATTCCTAGCTTTTCTTATGTGTTTTGACTCATTTTTGATGCATTGTTCTAAGTTCAGTTTTGTTAAACTGCTCCTTGGGTTTTACCAATTGAAAAACTTATCTATAGTTTTAATAGAAGGAATGTATTTTGCAGATATCTTCTCTGACATCCCATTGAAAGCATGACATACTGTAATCCTTCTAGAGTAGTAGTGCAAGAAGGATTTTTATGTTCAGTAGAAATGAATATTTTTCATCTAGATTATACTTGGTTTAAAAAGCGGAGGTATTTTCAGGGGTCTTTAGAAGTTTGTTTGTTACAAAAGCAGATATGCCATGATTTGTAGTTAGTCTGAGTTAGCAATTATTTGGTATCTTCCAAATTTTTAGAGATACTTTGTTAATTTCTACTAATAATTAATAATTTTGTTTAAATTTGTTATTATTTACTTTTCTTCTGTTGAATCTTGGTAGTATTTTAGCCTTTTCAGTCTTCTGAAATTTTCAAAAATCTTAGAGTTTTCAAATATACTTACTAGCAGTATTAGCATTATCTCAGCCAGTTTTCTAAGTCTCTTACAGCAATCTCTCCTAATCCTTTTTCTTCTGCAAAGACTTCTGTCTCCTTGCCTTCCTCTTCTTGTCTTTCCTCTTGCTTTGTTGCTGCCACAAAGCAGTTGGAATCTCTTGGGCCCCAATTGCAGAGGCCCTCCTGACAGCTGAAGAAGTACAAGGACGTTCATCCTGACTAGAATCCCAACTAATACACAGTTCCTGGGCCATGCTGCAGCAAGAGATCTGCCTTATGTGAAGAAAGTACAATTTAAGTCAGGATTGTTTGCTTGAGCTTTATGCCCTGTCTTACCTATATGAAATTAGTATGAATTCTATTATGTTCAACAAATCTGAGGACTAAAATCTGATTGATCTAAGTAGTATTTAACCCAAAACTATTCCAAGATCTTTCATGTTTTAAGACTATCTTGCTGTGTTAATCATATTTTTATTTTAACAAAGGCTGCAATAAAAAAGAAACTAATTAGCTCTGGCTTTCATTATGTTATCTGTTACTGTCTTTAATGTTCTTTTGTGCTAGTCAGAAATGTGCTTAGTAGTGTTTCCTTTCACTCCAGCTTAATCTAGAGGTGTGACTTGGTTTATGGTAAAAAGCAGTGAATAGCACCATTTCTGAAACACATTGCTAGAAAATCTAAATTTACTTTGCAAGGACAAAAATACACCTGTGAATTATTGGTTTTGATAGTTATATTCTTCTAAGGTATCATCATTCATGTATTTTAAAACACCAAATATTGGATTAACATAGATGAAGTATTGATTTTAAATGATTTTTCTACCCAAATATAACTACTGTATTTTACAAAGACATTTGTTTTAAAATCTTGAGAGTAGTGATGACTCATGAAAATTAGTATTAAGAAAATAACCCAAATAAATAAAATAGATAATACTTCCATCTTCTCCACTTGCTTCTCAGTGCCAGAGAAGGTTTCCCTTCTTATTCCAAACTCTCTTACCAGAATTTAACCAACTCATGCAGACATTCTGTTCTACACTGCTTGAACACAGGAGGGGTCTGTCAGTGTGTGTTCTCCACATGGTCAACTATTGCTGGTTTTCCTATACTTAATGTTTCTTAACCAAGCCAATTATTTTATTTTTTATTTTATTTTTCTCCCATTTTTTTTTTCTGGAAATAGTGTGAGGATACGAAAAACCATAAAAAATGGAGAAACAATAGTTAGCCAAACAGCTCCCAAAAACCCCACCGTGTATCAGTTCTGTATAAAGGTACAGCAGATGGTATAAACTGGGGTGGTATAGTTCAGCAGTCAGTCACCAGCAAAAAATGTAGAATCTGCTTCCAGTGGACAGTGGCATCTTGGCATAACTATGCAGATATTGTAGCTCTTTACTCCTAAACACTTCCTCCTCAGGAGTCACATATATATTAGTTTGCTTGGAGGTAAAACTGCCAGCTCATTTCTCTTCTGTGCTGCTTCAGCTCGTTTTCCCCCAGCTAGCATTTTCAAGAATGACTGCCAGAGAAGGCCACTATTTCTTATCTGCCAGGACCTGCAGAGGCATTTTGCCTCTGCTCCAAGCCACTTTCTCTTATGTCAGTAGGCCAGAGAGACACCAGTGAGGCAAAAAAGCAACCAACCAAACGAAAAAATGCTGGAATGCTACCTCGAAGTACCATGTGTCCCTTAGCTCATCAAGCACTTGTGATATAAGGTCTGAGCATGAGCTTCATGTTTTCTAAGAAGGAATCAATCCTAGTTTTAAACCCGATATTTGAATTGCACATGTGAAAACTACCGTAATACTGTACTGAATAAACAGCTTTGAGAGTATATTTTGATGTGGATGATCTAATTTGTAACACAGTAATTCAAGATTGGCTATTATTAAATATGCTTCCCTTTTTGTTTAATTAATTTCCTAATCTTTCAGAAAGTAATTATCAGTCTTTCATTTTATGGAAGCTTGTATTGGTGGTGTAACTATATCTGTGTGTGTATACATATATATGCACACACTCTATCTAGTTATACACATATGCATACATGTCTAATACATCCTTCTAGTTATATTACTTGTTTCACTTTGTATTTCTCTAAACTGAGAATCAAAATTATTATTTCATAAAATATTTGACTTAATCAAATATTATTTCTCTTTGTAGAAATACCCATATGAAATAAAGCAGAAATGAATTAGATCTGGATAATGTTTCTCTAAATAGCCTTACTTAGTAGGTTATAAATTTCACAGGACAGACTTGACCTATTACTATGTATCTATGAAGTGTCGTATATATTTAGAGTATTATGCACATTTTGAATACTCTGAATCAAACCACTTATGAAAATGGAAAACTGGTAGAGCACACTGTATTTCCAACCAGTAATTGTTAAAGAAGACTGCAGTGTCAGTGGTGTGATATAGTCCTTATGGGAGAAGGCAGGGGACAGTGAGTTACAGTCTAGGAGTTTTCTTGAGAATTTTGGGTAAAATGAAGATTATAATTAAAGACTGAGTAGCATGTTTGTGATGGGGGAAAAGTATCAGAATTTCTCTAAGGATGAGTGTTCTTTTTCAGTCTGTCAGAGTTCTTTGAAAAAAAGTAGGTAAAGTACATAAAGGTTACCTGTCAGACATAATGTTCTAGGATTTTCACAAAGCCTTCGATAAGATTCTTCATAGTAGGCTGCAAAGAAAATGAATAGTGACAGAGGAAGTAGCTTAACTTAGGTATGGTTTAAAAACTTATTATCCTGAAAACAACTGGAGAAGTAGTTTGCTTCTGAAATAGCAGTAGGACCAGAAATAACACTGTTGATTGTGATGAAGAGGAGGCCGCAGAAGGACAGAATTTTCCTTTTATGTGTAATTTCTGATTAGGTACAGCTGTCCAGATCTGTATGAAGCACCAGATAATAAATGTGAGGCATTCAGATGCACCTAGATTTGGGTAACAAGCTTAATTGGGTAAGACTTTTTGGATGGAAGCCTATCCTTTAATGTGGTATTTAGTGCAGGATGAAGTACTACAGGACCAACTGTGTTTATGTAACTAACTGCTAACAGAAAATAATTATAAGTTGTCAGAATATTTTACTTGGCAAGGATGAGAAATGAAAATATCTTAATATTATCGGAAGCAATTGGTGCTTATACTTTAAAGAACCAGGAAAGGACAAAATGCAGTTAACTACATCATGACTGACTTGCAATGATTAATGAAAAAGCAGCTTTATTTTAAAGGCAGGTTAAAAAGTCATAAAGCAGCCCAAGTCAGAAGAGACCTTGAAAGATTAGCTGGTTTAACTTTTAGTGGGAAGGGGAGCCTGTATGAGATTACCTAGCACTGTGACCAATCAGGTATTGAAAACATCCAGTGATGGGGATTTACCATGTCCCTGGGATGTTATTCCAGTGGTTGAAGACAGGCTGTAGTGAGGTAGTCTGTAAAATTAATCGGTTGTATCTTTTTACCCTTTCCAAAAAAATAGTAAAACAGACAGTTGTAAAATTAAGGAGTGCATTAAAAACCTATAAAATAAAATAATTATGTACTATAGTCACCCTGTGGAAGTAATTAACTCTACAGGCCGTTTAATAAAAAAACAAGGTTTGACTTTCATTTTCTGTAAGTACTGCATACCCAGCAAGAAATAAATCAAGATGACTCTCTTCATTGCGGAGTGCTTTATATGTTTTTATATAAGACTGGTGGAAAAAGTGCTGTCAGATTGGAAAAAATTATACTGTTCCTTCTCTCAGCTTGAAATGACTAAGCAAGTTGATGATCAATGGAAGTTCAGACTGCATCTGTTTAGAAGGTTGAGTAGTCTTCCAAACTGCTGTTCTTTCAGTGTATCGTAATTTCTGAGAAGCATGGGGCTCAGTTGGTCATTTCACTGGGAACAGTTAGATGCTGGAACACACCTAAAAGCTTACTCTGTATATCCATGTTTGCATTGTCACTGTAGATTGTGAAATAATCCTGATCATTTTGTAATTCAGAAGTCCAACATTCATATTGCAGAGGAACATGCAGATGGGGTTATTTCCCTGTACTTGTACATACATATTAACACAAGGTCTAATGCCTGACTGAACTTACATAGTGTGAGTGTACTCGTGCAATTTTGTGGAACAGACTGAAGACGTAACACTTCATGGCCACCATTGTGCACTGGATCATGTTTGCCTGTTGTACTGGCAGAGGCATGAGGCTTGGATGGAAGGATCTGAAACCTCATCACTTTGAAGAGAACTGGAATGGCCCTCTGCTAGAGAGCCTGTGCAGGATGTGGAAAAGTGGTGAGGGAATCAAACAGTTTATGTTCTGTAATCCTCTGTCCTTTCTTCCTTTAACACACAAAAGCTGTATCCATAGTGTTAAATGAAATGGAATAGTACTAAAGCACAAGGATTGGCACTTTGCTCACATTGTTAAGTTTGTGGGATAATTTCTGATATGGTTTTGGGGCAGTCCAACTGGAATTCTCCCAGAGAGGGCCTGGGCATGGTTCAGAGTTGAGCACAAACTTGACATTTGCCACAGTTGGTTTAGGCAAAGAGATGTGAGTTGTATGTGACAGCTGGTCTTGGGGCCAGGGGCCAAGCTTGTTGACCCTTTTATATTTAGTCAGTATATATTAAGATGTTGATAATGTCAAATCCCTTTTCATTTCATTTCTTCTGCTGTCAGGTTTGTACAGCTCCACATCACCATATTGTGTTCCTCATCCTCATCACATGGTTTCCCTATCCAGAACTTTCATACTACAATCATGACATTTTTCTGCTTTGCCTGAAGTGCATTTCAGGTGATTCTTTCCACCCTATTTCCCTAAGCTGCCCACCCCCCCACCCCCCCCTTAAAATCTCCGTTATTCTGTGTTATTTAATAAATGAATCAGAACTTCTGCAATTCAAAAGAGTGGTTAAAAAAGCAAAGCACATACGATCTCTCTCCTAGTTGCCTAATTTTCTCCCTTCTTCGTTTACATGCGCACTTTCAAATGTGGTTTTACTTGTGCTGTATTTTAGGTTGTAATTTCCTTAGGCAGAATGCTTTTCTGCCTTCTTCTGGATGTTTTTAATGAGTAATGGGAAATGGTGATAGGAAAGCTTTGCTTTTCAGAAACTTCTGCTGATTTTTCTAAGACATAATGCTGCTGATGGCCACAGAATTGTCCATACATATTATTTATGACTACAATGAGCTAAGGTCACTTATATGTTGAAAGTAGGTTACTGTTAAGTTCTGAACATAACTTCTATCCATTTTTGGTTTGATCAGATGCTTCATAAGGAGTCAAATGCAATGCAATTTTTGCTACCTTATAGCACTTAAAGTGACACTTAAAAGTCATCCCAGTATCACAGGTTTCTGAAAAAAAGGTATCTACTTTTGTTTACATGATAAAGTTTGTTACATATGGTTTTAAAATAGTTTTAAACAACACAGTTGGAAAAATATACCTTTTCTGGGGCTGTATTTCTACAGATGTAGTTGTATAATGCTGTATACTGCTATGGCCTGGTAATATTACTTATGTCAAGATTTGTATAACATCTGGAAGACTAAACATGGCGTGAGTACTTAATTTATATCTGTCTGAACTGACTAGAATACTGACAACTCTGTATCCAAACTAGTCCCAGGATGTTTAGTGGGAGGTATGCACTTCTCAGATAACTGTGCTGTATATCGGGAGGAATCCAGAAACGTGCTGTGAGAGCTCAGCAGCCGCTCGGGTGGTTTTTCCCTGGCTACAGATGGGTGTGGTGTCCATACATCCTTCTCTGTGCAGTTATCAATTGCTGTAGCCACTTTGGATACACAGTCATACTCCAAGGAGATTTTCTTATTTCAAGTGAATTGCTGGGGTAGCCTGAGTAGACTAAGAACTGGAGCTTTGAATAAAATCTTCTTTATACCAGTACCTGAAACACAGAACATGAAGTCCTAAAAATGGTCAAATAATTTGAACAGGCTGCCGTAAAAGCTCTGGACAATCTTTTTCACTGAGAAGACAAAAAAAAAGTTAAATTGAAATAGATTTTACCAAGGAGTGTGGATTCTTTAGTTAACAAGTGACTTTTTAATACGGTGAGAAAAGAGATTTTTAAGAAGTTTAATTTTGAACTGTAAATATATTTGGTTTTCTTTCCTGTAGTCACTATGAACTTGCCATTTTCTTGGGGAAGGGATGGGGGGAAAATTACATTTCACTTGCAGTGTGCTGCTAAAATTAAGAATAAATATTGCTTAAAATTAAGGACAAGCATATTTTATAGGTCTTGCATAGATTGGCCGATCTATCTTTGATTATGTTAAAACAGACCTGTGATAATAAATTTTAAGTCAAGTTAATGGACTAGAAAAAAAATACAGTATATTGCATCATGACTGATGATTTAAAAATACTTGAAGAGGTATTTCCCACCTATCTAAATGTTCTGTGTGACAGCTGGCTGGCTGGGATATTTCCCAATCTGCTTGCAGCCTGACTGTCCCCTGTATCTGTTGCTTGCATCTGGAGTGGTTGGCTTCTCTCTTCCAAGAACAGTAAAAGCAGTGCAGGCAGATAACTCAAGTTCTGTGCTACCACAATCCTATTAAAATTTCATTAATTTTGAGTATCTAGGAGACCAAGGAATGGTAATGCAGCTATTTGGAGGCGGTTAAGTTGGCCTGGAGAACACTCTGCTGCTAGAGGAACATTTTTCGGCAGAAGAAAATGCTGTGGTGTTTCTTTGTAGTCCAAAGGTAAAGTAAGGTTCTTTTCTCAGCAAGATGAACAGGGAAATGTACGTTTTTGCCTCTTCTATTACAAAGACTGTGAAGACTTTCTTAAAACTGCTTTCTCTTGGCATATGAAACATAATTCAGAGCACTGAAAGGAAATAGACTTAACAGGGAAGAGTTCATCTTAGTGCTCAATATAGCTAGAGTTTCTAGTCCCAGAATGAGATAAGGAATTTCTGAATTTAATAGTTCCCATCTAGGGATTGGAGCTGAGGTGCCATCCAAAGTTATCTCATATACAAAGAGAATGTAGTTCTCTCATAGAATGTAATGTTTTTTGAGAATGAAAAATAAACTGAAATCACCATGCTCTCAGGGACACACTACTTCTTTACAGAAGTGCTTAGAAGAACTGCCCTGGAATATATTTGCAGATTAATTGACATGTTAGGAAACTGAGTGAGAATTTGTCTATGGATATTAATATCCCAAAGTAAATGTTACTAATCAAAAGCTTCAGCTTGATTATGAGGACTTTTTAGATAAGATAATTTTGAAACCCTGAGTAGAAATCAGGCTTAAATAGTAACACCAGAAAGACATATTCCTTCTCAAATAGATATATACCACCCAAAAAAGTTATACTTTATGAATCAGTAAAGGATTAAAACACTTTGGGAAGAAACTCTTAATTGTTAAATTGTTTTTAATAATTGACAGCTCAGAGGTAACTAACAGACCATTGTTTTTATAAAATGGTGAACCATGCCTCTAGATCCACATGCCATAAACCCCTCCATTATAGTACATTTAAAGTGACCGTTTCCTGCTGAATTACTTGCCAGGGAGTGTCTGCCTAAATAGTATGGGCTCTCCAGACTCTGCGTGTCTCTACCTGGGGTAGCTGTACTCCTTTATCACTGTTCTCTCAGATTTGAACTGGCAAACCATTAAATTTCGTGTGTCAAAGGGTGTGTTTATACCCTCCTGATATAATACTTTCAGATGCTGGGACAATCTGCAAAGTGAGGATGACACATTCACACATTCACATTCTGCCTTGCAGAGTGACTTGTTTGGGATGACATTCTTCTTGCTCTCTGTAGCATTTGGGTGCAGTTAGTTCTTTACTAAGGCACCTGTTTACACACATGATGAGCTCTATGCTTTCAATATGATTGATGGAAGTATAGTTAATGCTGTCTGTGGGATGGGGAGAAATTCAACTGAATGTCCACTTCAGTGAGCTGGGCTATTTGCCTGGCTTCATTATCTCTGTTGGTAAGATATGTAAGGTGGGATTGGTTCAGTTACCTGAATATGATCCAGTGCCATTTTATATGTCCCATCATGGCATCAGATACGTCAATGAATCTGACAGGTACAGGTATGACACAGGATCTGTGGGAGACTGGTCCCCTTCCAGAGTGGCAGCTGGAGGCTAGATGGGCTATCCAACATCTTGGGTAGTGGTAAATCACTATATTTTGGTAACTGAATCAAATCGTTGCATTTTCAGTAGATATCAAAATTTAGGTATCATAATCTGAAGCTGAATTTCACTCATGTCTAAAACATCCATTAAAGGATTGCAAGTAAGACATTAGATTTGCATGCTGCTGCACTGGCAGTTTCAGGACAGATGAGATGTCCTTTGGTATCTCAGATTGTGTTAGAGGTTTAAGATTAAGCAGTTGAAGGAAGGGCAGAGTGGGTACTGTAGTGTAATTTTCTCAGAGTTATAATAAAAATAATAAAAAAAAGGAATATAAAGAGAGTCAGTGAAATCAGTTAAATATCTTGTGATTATTCCATTCCATTAGTCTTTGCAACCAAATTGTATGAACTCTGAGCAAGTTTGGTATGTTGACAGTATTTTTTATTCCAGAATTGCACCAATCTGCCCTTAAATAAAACATTTATATACTGCAATTTGCTTCTAAATTTTATCTTACATCTGAAACGGTATTCCTAATTGGAGTTACCAGGATTTTTAACCTTTATTTAATGTAAAATATACTTTAAAATCTGTATGGTGAAATCTGTATTAAAATAATATAAAATAATGTTTGATTTGAATAACGAATAATATATGAAGCTTTGTTTCAAAAATGATCTTGTTAATACTGTATGTTAATATAAGAGAGTGCAGATTGCTCTTTTATGGCAAGTAGCATATGTGACTTTAGTTCCTGTTTGATATTGACATGCCTGATAATCAGTAAGTATTAAGTGAGAAACTAGCAGGAAAGAAAACAGAAAAGGTAAAATTCCCAGGATAAGTAGCTTCAAATGAATTAAAATATCCATATCTGCAGTTCCCTTTAAGAAATACTCATTTGGAACTATCCAGGCTTACATGTCTTACAACTCCCAGGGCTGGCAGCCTAGGAACTAAGGGGGTCCTAAAGCTTAAAATGATATCTTAGGTAAACAAGAGTTACTATTTTAAAACAGTTGAAGTAACAGTCTGGTATAAAGTCGGTGTGTTGGCAGGGCATGGTGGCCATCCCTACAGCAAGAATCAGCTGCCTTACACTGTTTGTGGGAAGATGAAGTGATGCTGTCAGGGCAGTGGGTGGGATAAACCCACCTAAAGCTAACGTGATGCACTGATCCTGAAGAATCCAGGGCCTCCCAGGCCGTGCGTCCTCACCGGCATGTTAATATTATGGGTGCCTGGCCTGTATTTGGAACGTCCACTTATGGGCTGCTTTTCCCTGGTAACTGGCTCATAGTTTTAGCAGGGTGACATTTAAATGGGGTTATTCCCTATGTCCACTATTGTTATGTTTCTTCAATTATGGGTCAGGCCCAAGGCGTTTGTCTGACATGAGAGCTGACTTAGACCCTGTTACAATCCAGTTTAAACCCAGAAGAGCAAAGAAAATTAAGTCTCTGTGTATAAACTGGAAGGAACTTGAAAGGTTCAAAATATACCCAAAAACGAGATTAAAACCAAACAAGGTTAGATATTGATGCCAAAAAATCGGTATGTTTTATTTAATAGTAAGAGAGGCAAAGAGAAAGAAAGAGAAAACAAAGAAAGAAATAGAGAAGGAAGTGTGCGAGGGGAGTGGGGGAACAGGGAGAGAGTGACAGGGCTTAGGTGGAAGTGTATCACCCTTCCGAGGGTCCCAGCAACGTCTCATTGCTCCCCTCCCTCTGGTCTTCTGGGTGGTGAGGGTTCCCCATCGCCGCCGTCACGCTGCCACACACCAAAGAGTACAGAATCCAGTGGATTACTATACACTTTGGCCAGGTGGGAATGCCCGTGTGCCTCCCTTGCAGGGGCCAATTGGACATTGTCCCTTGCGACACTGAGGGTCTGTTGCATCATCTCTGGTGCAGGGTCTGGGGACCCCTCTGAGGGGGCCTTTGATGGGCCATGTCACCCCCTCTGTCTTTCACATGGATGTAGCTTCTCCCCGGGTGAAGGGCCCCTCAGCTGGGCTCCTCTGCACATCGTTCCTGGGCATTCACTGTGCCTCTCACCAGAGGCTCTTCCAGCACACACCCAAAGCCCCTCTGCCCCCACCCTTTGGTTTGAGGGTCTGTTCGAGCTTGGCAGCTGATAGCCTTGGGGCCGTGATCTCTTCCCCAGAAGGTGCTAAGCTTGATCCCTCTGAATGTATTCTTCTCCCCCAGCCCAGACCTGAGTCACTTATCTTCATCAGGGTGCAGTGTGTAGGGCCTCTCAGAGCCCCATTAAGGGTGTGGTAGTCTTCTCTGCAGCTTTTGTAATACAGTTTTGAAAGACCTTCATGAAAATGTTTGTCATAAACTATAGTATTTCCGTCTCTTAACAGCTTCTGTTAGGAGGGGAGGGGCCTTAGAGGTAAGTAGATAATATGGGTATTTTTTCTCTGTGCTGGGTTCTGTTCTGTTTGTAACTTATGTCACACGGGCAACCTCTTCTGGTCACTGTCTTGGGTTTTTTACCTTTGAAGTTCCTTTTGCAGTGGTGAATGGAGACCCTAAGGGTTGAGCAGTTGCACCTCAGGTGGGGCCTTTTGTGCTGAATCTACCAGGCAGCACAAGCTCTTACTTTGTCGTGCATTAAGTCTCAGGAATTGCTAGAGCTTATCCTTCTCTCCACAAATGATTTTGTTCTGCATTGAACACAGGTGGCCTGGATCCAGCTGGCGGAAGAGCTGGTTTTGCCAGTCTTATGGCCTGGACAGCTTTAGCATTTCTAGATTAAAACACTTGCTTTCCCCCTTCCCTAACCTGTGTGTACAGACTGTCCCCTGATTCTCCCCAGGTGACAGCTAGAGGCAGCCTGAGTGAGGTTAAAAGCAAGTTTGCTCCATTTGCTCCTCCTTTATTTGAAGACAGATGGAGTCCTCTTGTTACTGGCCTGACATGTTCCAGGTTTCCTATCAGGGCTGTGTAAAGTTCTCTGAGCCACGTCAGTTTATTAGCTGCAGGGAAGCTGCTTTAGTAACAGTTTCTATAATTTCATTTGGGCCTTTTGCAACTAAAGTATTAGGCTTCCCTCAATCTCATGGGTCTCTTCCTTCTTCCTGGTATGCAGCTCTAAATATGTTATTGATTTATTACTGTCTAGTCCAGGTAGAAATACTCTTGGACCACAGTAGTCCTCACGTTCTTCTGGGGACAGTAGGATTCTATCCCCCTCTCAGGGTTACTCAGTAGGTGTACTCTGCCTCAGTGTTCCCCTGATTTCTGCTCTGTTTTTCTTGTAGTTTTGCAATCTTCCCAGGTGTATATGAGATGGATTTCCAATGTGTTTGATTTACTCCATCACCCATAATTTTGGTGATCTTTGTTTTGCTTATAGAACCGACTAGTTTCTCCTCTTCTGATTCTTTCCATGTCCTCAAGGTCATTCCAAACACCTCTGTCCCAATCTTTAGGTGAGACTATGAATTTTGAAGGTGCTAATTGTGTTGTTGTAGCTTCTGGTTTTTCTTCTAACTTCCTTATTTTGTCCTTGAATTGACTATTGACTGCTACGGTCATATTTTGCTTTATTTCTATCTTGGCCTTTTTCTTTGTGAAGTCCCTGGCACTTTGGGCAGCAGTCAGACATGCTGTAAGCAATTTACATATTACGTCCTCTCCTTTTCCTTCTTTTACTGATCCCTTGCATTCCCTTTCTCTCAGTGGTATTTTATCTTCATCTTTCCAATACCATCTTGTTGAGCCCAATCTCTCCCCTCCTGTGTGGGTTTGCAATTGTTGGCTTGTAGAAGTTCTGTGAGACGTCCATTTCTATTTAGTTTGAATACATGTACTTTCTTCTAGTGGACTTGGCCAAACTGCTGTGTTTGATATGCCTGAAGGGCTCTTTGCACCAGTTTTAATATGGCAGAGTAGTTGAGAGGGAGTTCTCAGCTGTGTATGACAAATAGGACACAATGATTGTGAGGATGATTGTGTTTAGATTTATTGCTAATACAGTATCTAAACATTGTCAATGCAGTGTCTAAATAAGAACTCCATGATCTATTATAGTGGTTTGTATAATCAGGTCGTGGTCCCTCCTGTTGAGTCATGAGGATTCAGTGAGAACCTTGTACTGTCTAAATTTCTCTGGGAAGTCTAGGTGCAGCTGGGTCCACTTAGTCTCAGAACTGGCCAACAGATTTGTCTAAAGCAGGTTCAGCTAGAAAAGTACAGCTTTACAATCTTTGACCATGTAGAATTCAAAACTACAAGGAAACTTTGTAGCTTCTTTAGGATTTAATCTCCTTATTTGAACAGATATTAGTGCTTTTTATGCAGCTTTCCAAAAATGAGTGTTCCCTCTCTTTGGGCTGGATGTACCCCTGCAGGTGTCTCTCCCAGGGTAGGATGGTCCCTCCCCGGGAGCTGCCTGCAGCTTCAGGAGGCCCATTTGCTCAGTTGGCCCAGTCTCCAGCAGCACTTTAAGACCAGGAAACCTTAGGGCAGGCTTTTATCTCAATATACACGGTATACTTCTCAAGCCTTAACCATTCATTGTTGCTTATTTTGGTAAACTTAGTAATGAACATGGGACAAATTTTACAGAAGTTTATGTCATTATACAATTTTGTTAGCATGAAAGATAATACAAATAGTATATATGCCAGTACATAAAATGCAGTTTAATTGGAAAATATAACAGTGGTCATGATAGAAGTGAAAATTGCTTTATAATCATGTTAACTAACATTTTGGGGATGAAGAAGTTCATTCAAATATAATCCATAAAGAAAAGCATCCACGAGTTTTTCTAAAATATCAAGCCAGTCACTGACTCTTCAAGTAAAGCTTCTCAATGTCTGCTTCTATTACCTCAGGTTTTCTAAAGGTAGATTCTACATGCTGCTGAGACCTATTGCTTGTTGTTGACACATTCAACAAGTGTATGAATATATGTAATTCAGTCTCTCCAACTAACTCTAAATATACCATATTTTTTCTTTAGACTTCTTAATATCACTGATACACTGAGACAGTGCTCAGATTTGACTTCAATATGTTGCACAAGAGTGCTTTATATTATTTAAATCTCGTAAATCCTACTAGTGCGAAGAGGAAATGCCTCAGAGCCAATCTGATTTACAAACAAAATGCAGGCATCCTACTCAGAACAAATTACCCTGTAAATGTTTATCATTGTAACGATCGATTAAAAGAAAGATGTCATTTTTCAGAGTTTTATGGGATAGAATGGGAAGGACCTGAGCTTGTCACAAGATGAGAGAAATTGCATACCGGTCTTCTACTTCATAAAAGTTACAGCTTTGTGAGAAATACTGGTGGCTTTTTGATGGACCCTTAAGAATTAATAGTTGAATTAAATAAATTATGATAACTAGATTTCTCTGGGGAAAAAGATTGCTCCCTGAGTAGTCAACTGGAAGCATCTTGATATTACTCACATTCCTGCTGTCTTGTGATCTACATAAAGAAACATTACTGGTATTTCCAACACATTTATCTTTATAACAAGAATATTGGGCCTCAAATCAGGTATGGAATCTAGAAGTAGTATAACGTGAATGGCACCACATAATGTACACGAACATTGAGTCTGTCCCTCTGAGACATCATCTTCCCAATTCACCTGAACTTACACATTGCAATCAGCTGCATTCTCAGGCCAGTAGTGCTGTAAAACTGTTGTGAGGTTTACTTACTTTCCAAACTCTTTAACAGGTATTTCTTCATTATGCAATGCATTTTGGAAAAATTACATTAACTTACTTAAATATTTCTATTGGTGTGATTAGTTGAAGAGTTTGATACATAGGCTTTAATCTGCTGAGGCTCTGTATGTGCTTAAGTTCATTAATTTGAATGGTTGCAGTCAGTCATGAAAAAGATTCTAAAATGTGCTATTTATCCCTAAGTTGTGACAGCTCAGTTGTGAAACTTATTCTAGTAAGGTAAAGGTGCTGGAAAGGCTGAAGGTGACTGGTGATCACAGGGAATCTTGGGCAATTACTTATCTCTGTGGTGGAAGGATACCAAATGGGCATTTCAGATTAGACAGTCTATTCATTCCTTTTTTGAGTACTTAATTTAGAAGCTAGTTGTCCCAGTTAATCAGTGTGAAGAGATAAGCTCTCAATTTTTTGTTCCCAGAGATTTAATATTCTTAATACAGAAAACAGATTTTGTTGATGTAGTAATCTTGTTTCTTTCAGTCAACCTCTTCAGCCAGCTGCAGTTTTGGGTAATTACTTAGTGTCAAAAGAGCCACAAGTACTTGCTTTCCTTCTGACTAAGAGGATATGAATCCCTCAGGGATATCATTAATCTGTAACCTACGCAAAACAATCTGGTTTAACATATTTTAGGTAATTAGTAGAGATATCAATTAGTGATAAGTATTGTAGTCTTTTGACAATCATTTAAGGTTGGGAATTGAGAAATCAACGTGTGGTAGAACTGTAGTGTGGTCTTTTTTCTTTTTTTTTTTGTGACTGCTTTATATTTTCTGTCTTAATGTCAATGCTTACTGTTGTAAATTATCACATTGCAAAAAGATAAAAAATATTGTGTGATAAACTTTCCCAGTGAGGTGAAGGTACTGTTCATCTGGACTTCAGTTTCACTTACAGCCGTGGGATCCATCATGAAACCCTGCTGTTACCACGTGGAGAACAGTGATGCACTGGTACAACACTTCATTCCTGCATAGGTTGGTCAAGTTGTTTGGTCTCTGCTGCTTTATTTATTGCAGGTAACACTGACCAGTTGTGCTGAGGGCTTTTTGTGTTCACAGAATCAAAGAAATCCTTTTTTAAATGAGACAGCAGAATGTTTATGTATGAGCTAAGCATGGATAGTATGTGATTGAGCTATCATTTAACAATACTTGAACACTTAATGTAAAATAAATATACAGAAAACTAAGAGTAGGTTTGGAAGTGATTTGTTTGGAGCATTTTTTGTGGTCAAGTGTGAGTCAGAACAATTTCAAAAGAAATTCTTTATCACTTACTTAAATATGTTGCAGTTTCAATAGAAATTTCCTTGTAGCTCTAGCTGACTTGCACAGTCTCAGAGATATTTAAAAGAAGTGCCTACAAGGTCTGTGTTGTTTTGGGGATTTGTTTCAGATTGACTATTGCCAGAGGACATGTTTAAATTAGAGCTACCTTTAATAAAACTTCCAAATCACCTATATATAGTCTATAGTTCTACAGTAATACAATAATTCTAGTAGAAGTGTAGTTCCCGTAATACAATAGAGTTCCTTGTTAGAACAAGAGATAGATGGTTGTTTTTTGTTATTTTGACATTCAGTGGTATGAGTTTGAGGTAGCTGGATGTCTAATCTGTAGGGAATCTACCTTAATAATTTTAAATATAGCTCTATATGATGGCATGATTTCATAGTTCTACCCAAGAAAGATCTCTGGTCTTTTTCTCTCTTTACTGATCTCTTTGCTTTTCTTTATACATTCATTGCAGTGTTGCATTTTTTTAGTAAAAAAATTTTTTGAGTAATAAAAAAACCAACAATTTTCAGGATTTTTGGAAAGGATTCAGCATTTTGGCTCTTCCCCAAAATGCATTTCATAGCATATTCTTTGTGTATTCTTCCTTCTTTTATAGGGAAACTGTATAATGCTGTGCAGTGACTTCATCAGAAGGCATTAAGAAACACCTTTTGCTGTTCCAAAGTAGCATCTACTCCAAAATTGTAGCTGTATATGTGTGTATCCCTTCAGACTGAGGAGCAAGCTACTCAATGAACGAAGCTGTCTGCCTAAAAACCTCCAAAGTCCTAAATGACAACCAAGTTCACCTCTTCTCCTAACACTGCCTGACTCCAACCTGGGGCCCTTCCCTCCTCAGTCTGAAAGCTTTCTGTCAGTGTTAATGCGCTTATACATAAATGCTCAGAAAAATTACATTAAAGATAATTACCACTGCTGTCATACCCTGGAATTCAATCCTGTGGTGTATTTAGCAATAGTTTCTTGGGTGCTCAGCAGGGAGCAGTGGGCATGGAAATTCAGTGGGTCAGATTCTGTCTTGTTCTATGCAGCAAGAATAGAATGAATAGAAAAAGAGGGTTGTCCAACTTGTGTGGACTGCCCATCTTTGCACATATGCCATTGCATGTGCTACTTCTTCCACTGACAAGAGAGGAGACTTATGATACCTAGTCTAGAACTGCCACTTGCAGACCTAATTAACCAAAACTTAGACAAAATAAGGCAGCCTGCATTTAAGGAAGTGGACCCTATTCCATGATTTTTGTGTCTCATGCTGTAATTGGGATGATTAATTAGAAGGACAGCAATTGCTTTTACGCTTACTTTTGCTTCTCTAGAATGCATCAACTGAGAAGAGTTAATCCACACACGTTTCAGTCTTAGCTTTGAAATGTGTAGACCTTTGACCACGACTGAAAAATAAGTAAATGTATGCTGTAATTTTTTCAGAGGATAAAGACTGCTAGGGTGGATAGCTTAAGCTATGTAGACTCCCGGGCATTGTCTTGTGATTGTTTTGCATTCATAGTGGTGGAGTAATTAGTAAAGCTGCTAATTCCTGCAGAGCCAACAGCAGGACCCTGTTCTAGGTTTGGCAATAGCTTTATTGGAGCCTGAAACACTTTAACAGGCTACTTCACAATTTTATCTAACACAGCCAAAGAGTGCTGAATAGTTCTTGCCACACTTCTTCACTGATTAAGTGCAAAGTAATAATAGCCTCAGAAAACATATGAAAAATAAATACTACTTTTAGATTTTTGTGAGAAAAAAATAACTTCTAAACCTTTCATAACTGTATTGCTGTTAGTTGTTTATACTTAAATCCTTTTGCCTTTATTAAGTCTCCATGACCACTTTAAATTGCATTTATTACTGTGCACAGTGAGAAATACTTTTGGTTCTTGATTGGTTTTTTTTTTTCCTGTGTTACATACTCTGCCACTCAGGAAGGAATGGTACTCTTTCACTATATTTTAATAATATTCCCCGGAAAAGTATTTTTGTATGTTGAAAATATGCATTTGTGATTTTTAAGGAAATGCTAATTAGCTTCCAGGATACTTACAGGATTACAAGGTAAGCAGTGGAGGTAATTCAGCAGAGGACTGTCTGTGGGTGAACTCCTGAAGGAGAGACTGTGGGGTGGCTCAGGAGCTGGTGATGTGAGAGGGTCAGTTCCCTCATGCATTGTGTTGCTACAGAAAGTTGGGGTGCCACTGTTACTTTAGCTTATTAAGCTGTTAAAACTTACTTTGCCTCTCTAAATGGGCACCCAAAGATACTCTTTTATTGTTTGGGTTTTTACTGAATTCTTAGGTGTTCCAAATTTCTACCAAGTTCTGTGTTTTTTCCTTGTGGAAAAGCTATCTGACTTCTATCTTCACATACATAAATGTTTCAGGTTGATATTTCTCGAGTGCATATTTTATAAATGTGTTGATTTATCAAAGATGTGTAAACCAATATTAACTTATTTCCAGTCCAGTGAAGGTACATGCAATGTATTATATTAAAGCAAGCCCAATGCAAACTTCAGCTAAATAACAATGTCTCAGCAGCATAAAATATTAATAATATGTTGAATTACAGAAAAAAAAGGCTCTTTGAAAAGTCCCATGCTCTATATTGCCATGCCTTTAACTGAATAAGGTAAGTTGTCATAAGATCTCTCTGTCCAGATGGATGTTGAAGATACCAGGTGATGGAAACTGCACAACATGTTTCCCTGGTTACTCTGTGCCACTGCTGTTTTGGAGAAATACTCATTCTCCAGTGGTAGCATTTTTGCAACTATCTTCCCGTAGTTTAAGCTTCTGTCATTTCATTCAGTTATTCCTTCTTAGCTCTGCATGTTTGATTCCTTGTGTTCTGCCCCCTCAGGGCAGCTTGAAGAGCAGTTCAGTAAACGAATGCTGCAAACCTTGTGTGTGTACTGGTCAGCTTAGTGGGGGTTTTTTCCCAGTGTTATGTGGTTTAATGTGTATGTGCTCTCTGTTTGTGTCATACTCTGTGACTGTGAACACGTTAAAAAGATGGTTGGGCATCTGTATTTTCGTTTGAATATCTGTCTAGGAAGATATTCTTTTGCAAACATCAGTCAAAAATGTGGAGTAGGGGCAGTCTTAGGAGAATTTTATGTCTATGAAATAAATTGGTACTTCATGGTATATATAATCTTTCTTCTGTAAATTTTAAGTAATTTTAAATGAATTCCCAATTAATTGCAACATGATGAAATTCCATTGTGGTGTATATAAAAATGAACTTGACAGCATCCTCAAAAATTTAGTCCAAATCTGTTCCTGGTCACTGATAGCTCAGATGCTTTTTAGCTGCTGAGAATCTCCAGAGGAGCTGGTTCACCAGAGATGTGGTTGTATGCATCTTCAGGAGTGTAATGCAGCAGGAAAAGGAAAGAATCTGCAGGGTAAGAGCAGCACGGGCTTTCCATTGTGCAGGTGATCATAACAAAATGATATTTAGTGTTATAAATTAGAAGTCAAAAAATGTCTGTTGCCTTGCAAATGACTTCATGCCTGTCTTCCATATGTTCTCTGGTTACCTTAATAGTGGTAATTCAGAGGTACTTTACTCCTTTTAAGTAGTGAAAATTATTAGAGCAATTGTTAAATTAGGTACATATTTCCTAGATATATAAATCTACAAATTATCTGTTAGAATTTATTTTATTAATTAAATACATACTCTTCCATGAGTTGTTAGCAGCTATTATACAGTGTTTCATACCATTGCCATGATTGCACTGAGTGTAAGTCAGCTTGAGAAATGAGAATACCTCCTTCATTACAACCACTAAAACATCACTTCAAAATCTTTCATCATATTCATATGTGCTTGTGACTTTTTCACAGGCTGCCACTCCTTTCTGCTCCTCGCCAGTCTTTTCAGTGTCAAACAAGTTGGAAGGGTGAAACATGAGGGGGTAGCTTGTACATGTCAGAAGAGAGTGGGGCAGCTTGAGCAGGATCTCTTCGGATATCCAGTGATAGGACTTGTGGGAATGGCTCAAAGCTGTGCCAGGGGAGGCTCAGACCAGACATCTGGAAGCACTTCTTCACCCAGAAGGGTGGTCAGACACTGGAACAGGCTTCCTAGAGAGAGGGGGGGTTGGTGCCCCAAGCCTGTCAGTGAGAGGCATTAGGAAATTGTCCTTACTAATATGTGTTAGCTTTTGGTCAGACCTGAAGTGGTCAGACAGTTGGACAAGGTGAGCATTGTAGGTCCCTTCCAACTGGAACAGTCTATTGTATTCTACAGTCCATTCTCTAGGAATGGAAGGGAGCCAAAAACATGTGTCAGTTGAAGCTGGAAGATGAATGCTGTAGAGAAGTGGCAGGGGGCCATGCTACAGGTTGCCAGCCCAGTGGCTGTATTCCCCTTTCAGGGCTTTCTCCTCCCCATCTGTGCTATGTTCTATTGCTGTCCTCCCTCGCATGCCTTTCTGCTGCCTCGTCTGCCTCCTGGTTTGTGCAGCAAGTTGCATTGCAGCTGTGCCCTGATAAGCATGTAATGCGTAATGTGAAAACATATGTCTTCAAAAATGGCTTCCATTTGAGGTGGTAGATGCTTTATTCATTAATTGTTTCAGTGTTTCATGTTGTTGTTAAAAAATGGGGAACCTTAATAGTGAATTTCCATAATTCAAGTTGGAGGGATTACTTTTAAGACTGGCTTTAGAAGTATTCCTCTGAGCATGTTTGAGTGCTGGTGTTCGTTAGTAATGACCATATGGTTGTCATCTCTATTGTCTTTAATTCACTGAAAAGTCCTAGGATTTTCCTCTCTCCTGTCATTGTATTTTGATGTCTTTTTAACTTGGATGTGGCATGTACCTGCATTTAATTCTTCCGAGGTATTTTCTCCTTGTTAGTAAATGACCCACCAGTTACTCTGCTCATTTTACTTTGACATTTACTTTAAGGTCCTGTATTTTTTTTGTGTTAGTGTTTCTTCAGAACTCCTGCTATCAATGAAAAATATGCTCAAACAAATGAAGTCCAGTTTGGTTGCATGCTTCATCATTAGGTGTAAAGATTTACTGATAAAACTTGAAGAATTGATTTAGAATCAGTGAGATAATGTATTTCTGTGACTTACATGATGTTATATAAGCCTGAGATGATCAGACTCATAATTTTTCAAGGATAATAAACATGTTGAAGTTTTAGTAACCTAACAAGCTTCAACACTGGATTGCATTGGACAGTGAAAAGATGTTAAAATACATTAATGTATCTAGCAGTGCCTGTATTCATTATGAAAAATGCCATATTGATGTTTATAGGAAGTATTTCTAAAATTAAAGTATAAAGATTTCATCATCAGTTAATCAAGACAAATTAGTTGCTGAGGAGTACATAAAAATAGCAGTGAAATTTATTTTAACCTTTTCACAGTAAACGTAAGTAAATGCTTTTTCAGTGAAGTGTAGACCTGCTGCCATTGGGAAAGAGAAAACATACAGTTGTTATGTTATATTTCTTTGTATGATCATGAGAACTGGAAAGCGATTTGTGTGACCAGAGCTGCAGATTGCCCAGACAGATACTTTATTTGTGGCTATTATGATGTTATTATGATGCTTATGATACCATGAGGTGCTTGTTAGATCTGTGTACACAGATGTAGTGGGCTTTAACCTGCTTACTCATCACTTTGTGCTGATAACTTTGATAATCAGTGCTTTGTGCTGGTGTTATAATTATTTTAGTTTTTTGTTTTTTGTTTGGAGAATAACATCCTTGTCTGAAATATTGATTGTATACATACTCCTTTCAAAATAAATTAGTTACCCTTATGTATCTGCTAAGATCCTAGACACTCTGAGAAACCGTCTTCTAAGCATAGTCTGTGCCTGAAACTGCTGCTAAAATTCACTCTTTCAGCTTACCCTCGTGTTGGTACACAAAGACTGGTACAATCCTCAGTCATGTGACTCTTCTTTGAGGATTGGACTGTTCTTAGATTTATTTATACCTATGTTGTGGTGTGAGGTCGGTTCTCATGGTTCTAGTGAGAGTGTGCTAATTATATTGCCTGAAATTGCAGTTTTGAGAATCTGTCAAATAATCCCTGACTCTCTGGAGATGAAATGGTATGTTAAAATCGAGCTCTTTTAATCAAAGTATCTCTATATCAGCTTTTTCATGAAGCCAAGTTGTAGGTAACATGGACAATGAATGTCTCATGTGACAAATACTTTTCTAAATACTGTGAGGGCTTCTTTTGAAGTAAAAGTATAGATTAGAGACGTGTACTTTATAACAGAAGGTTATAAAGGCAGTGCTGAGACAACAGATCTATCAGTAGGAGCATCCTGTTAAGTAGCATGTCTTGCCATTCTTCATTCTATGCCATATCTTCACATTTTGTATTGGCATTCCAGCTGCCTTGGCTATTTTCAGTGACACTGGTGTTAAAATAGCGCAGTCTGTCTATATGGTGTCAATAAAATGCAGACTGTACCTAAAACATATATTGGAATATTTGGAATCATTCGGATTTTGCTTAGGGACTTCTGCAAGTATATAATACAGGTGGCTGCCAAATGTCAGCCTTCAGTGGGGTTGTCGTGGTTTTTGCTGAAAATGAGGTAGCACTGAGAGTGCAAATACCTTCTATCTTTTTTTAGAGCATCTGGTATTCAGTAGAGTAGAAAATCAGGCATCATGATCCTTAGCAGGATTTAAGTGATATATGTGGAGACATTTAGGTGAAGTGAGCATATTTGGAGGGTAGAAATAGAAAGTAATCAGAATCTAATATGTGTGAACTAGAGACTGATAGTGAAACTTGTGATCCACTGAGAGCAAGCAGAAAGCTTTGCGGAGTGAGAATCCAGTGCACTGCTCAGCAGTGCTGCTTTTATGGTAGGAATAATAGGAGCAAAACAAGAATATAATGAAATCCATAAGAATTGTACTGATCTTTTGAAGATTTAGAAGAAGTACTTTTTTCAAGACCACTCTTAAGGCAACCCTAGATCTTTGAATTTTTGTGTAATTTATTCATTTGCTACATTGCATACAATGAAAAAAGAAAAAAAGCAGCACATTTGAATTAGAAGGAAAAATAACCAAACTACAGAAGATATTTCTGTGTAGGTTGACAGCCAGTTTTTGTGCCATGATTGTTTTGGCTCTCTTGAGAACTAACCACTATTATGCCTAGTTTATTTTATGCCTCCTGCCACTGCAGATTCTTCCTCTGATTAAGGGACTAACATCTACTGGGAGGTCCTTTTCTTTCTTCTGCATTACCCATGACTTAATCAATTTCGGACTATGCCAAACACAACACAGTGCAGAATAATTCATATCATTTGCTATATTTGACAGCTATAAGGTTTATATTATTGGTTTTGTAATTTATTTACACATCTCACCTAGCTAATAGCAAGAGTGGTCTATTAAGATGTTTACTAATACTTCCTTTAGCTTATTTCTTTGCAATTACAATTCTAACACAATTATTACAAATAAATATGTCTCTAAACAAAAAAAAAATGGTAATCATTATCCCGTTAGTTTATTTTCCAGTTGAATCTTGAATTAAAAATTAATTTAGCTGGAACAGATAGTACTCATATATCTTCCTTCAGTTCTGTATGAATTAATGCAAAATGAGCAGCTGAGTTTACTTATATTGCTCAGCAATCCTTACACAAAATTATTGGCATTATTTAAGGCCACCCTAGGTCAAAGATTTGACTTCCTAGTAGAAGTACATCAGAGGACTGGATGCTTTGGTAAAGAATACTTCTATTTATGAAACAAAAATTCCATTGTGTTTGACAACCTTTTGCATATAGAAAAAATTCTGAATATACAGTAGAAAGTGTGTCCCAGTAGCATAAGGAATGATGTGATGCACTTCAGAATTTCCATGGTACTGTGCCCACAAAACTTTATCTTCTATAAAATAGTTTTAGAGCTGATTAATCATTAAGACTGTAGAGTTATACCTACACTACTAGCTTTTCACACAGAACAATGGAGCTTTGGAGAAAAAAAAGGATGATTTCATCATGTCTATTTGTCTTTCTTAGGTGTATTGAAGATATACATCTGCTAGCAGGTGAAGGAGTAAAGCATTATAAAATGTTGCTGAACTATAAATAAAACCAGTGACTTTATTAATAGAATATATTTATTAACATTCTGCTAGGAAAAAGTTTCATTTTTAACCATCTGTATTTATGAGAATTCATATACATGAGAAACTTTCTAAAATTAGGAACAGCTCTTGCTTGTAGTGCAAAAGGCAACTCAAGATGAATATTTAAGGGTGAGTTTCATCTCAGGTTCTCTCTAGGGAATATCACATTGTCTGCAGTGCCAAATACTTAAGAGACAATTCAGGGTGATGATACCCACACCCAGGGGTATCAAGTTCTCTTGCCTTTTGCTTGCAACAAGCATACAAGTGAGCAGTGAAAGATCAGTCTATTTATCTGTCTATCCAGCTAATTTTTTATGTTTGCCTCTGTTGTTGCTTCTACAACCTTCTCTCAGGATGTCAGCTTCAATCTGCCTGATTTGTATCCCCTCAAAACACTTCTGATTGTCCTTTCTTAGAGTTTGACCTGTGATTTTTATCTTTTTGTCCTACAAGCGGTTATGTTTCTCTCTTCAGATCTCTTCATAGCATTTTCTACATTCTGCCACTCACCCAGTCATTCATCATTTGTTACTGAGATGTCATCTCCCAGCTAAGATCTGTCTGCTGAGCCAGCCCTCATCACTCTTCTTGGAGATCCTCAAGGAGAGATATCTTTGCTCTTCTCATGCAGTGGTCCTCCATGATAGCACCTGTAAACTGCATTGGTTCATCAGTGTCATATTAGAAAACAACTCTTACAAATAAAAGTGTTTCTTTAAAATTTGTCTCTTCCCTGATGCTTAATATTGAAGGTTTAATAGGAAAAACAATGTATAAACTGGCACTGAAATGAAAGCTGGTAATGTTTGCTAGAGACAGCTGGGATTGGCTCTGCTGGACAAGGGAGGAAGCTTCTGGCAGCTTCTCGTAGAAGCCACCCCTGTAGACCCCCACTACCCAAATCTGGCCATGCAAACCCAATAAATACTGTGATAAGAATATAAATATAATAAGACTGGGCCTCTCCTTTTTTAAACTATAGTACTGAAGAGTCTAGTATGGGTATGTTCATTGCTCAGACACAACTTTTTGGTTGGGATTTTGCATAGTAGGAAAACAGGCAAGAAAAACCAGGGGATGGATTATTCCATGTTCACTGAAGTGTCATGCATTTTTCTGGTCTTATTCCCACTGATTTCCTAATGGTGTTATTTCTAGATCTAAGCATATTTAGTGTAATCTGAACTCCAGAAGAGCCCTTTCATCCTACAAATGAGAATGTGTTGGCACAATGCTGTGAATCATGGGCAGGTTTCATAGTGTTGGATCTAGTGCTGTACTTGTCTGTAGAGAACTTCATGATCCAGTCCTGGCCTTATTTGTAAGCATTAAGGATGTGGCTTCAAAAGATACCTGCTCATCTGAATCCTTAATTTCAGGATTAATCAAGAACTTAAACATCTTTAAAATCCAGGGTTAATTTTTCCTTAAACATGTCAGTTTTAGAACATATCTCTACTGTTTTTATATTTATCTTTAATTTAGGGTTTCCACAGCATGTTTTATGCTGATTCCATGCCATACAATTGTTAGAGCTGCTGACACACAAGTAAAAAAGTCTGCTCCAGTTTCATGATGTCTTTTGTTTAACCTATTTCTCACTGCTACCGATTTGATTGTGTTAGCAAAATGTTTCTATGGACTTGTTACAAAAAGCTTTCTCGATGCTTCTCCTTTAATAAAAACATCGTCATTTCTCCTGAAACATTTATTTTCAAATTCATAGAATTTGTCTCAATGAAATGATTATCATACGGCATGAGAGAGAAAAGTTTAATAGAGGACAATAGCCAATACCCAAAATATAGTATAGATCACAAAGGTAAATCTGCATATTTTCCATTTTCTTTTGGCAGATAGCCAGGCAGCCACTTATGCGAAGTTACATTATTCCAAGATTTTCAGTTAACTACATGAATAATTGCTCCGTTTTTTGTTTGCAGATATTGGAATCTGTCTTCATATCATAATGATAGCCTAGCCTTTAATTTGTGTGCAGGAGTTTTAATTGGTAGAGATGTTTTCTATAACAGCATGCATCTTCTGAAATAGAGCAGTGCACATCTTTTGATTAATGCAGGCTAAGTCACTGGAGTATTCATGGTAGCAGCACCAATTTTTAGGCAGAAAAGCTAGAAAAGAATGCAGAAAGAATAACAAGCCTGTTATTATCCTATGCCACTTTATTTGTATGTTAATGTTTCAAAATCTAGATTTTTGCTTACCAATATGCTATTCAAACAGTATTTTCTATTAGCAAGTCATTGGTGTTTTTTTTATTTGATTAAAGAAAGATGCTTTTTTTCCTGCACTTCCCTTAAATACTGGTAGGTAGATGCATGGATTCAAATGTAACATGACATTGTTTTCCCTACAAAAGGTGAAATAAATCAATTTTATTGAAAATTCCTTTAATGTCTCTCTGTGTAATTTCAATTGTAGAAGTATTTTTAAAGCAGGACACTTACTGTGTGTATTGGTTGACCTTTCTTGATTTGGATATCTTGTACTTTCTAGAATACCCTAGAAAATACTACAGTGGCATTTAACATGTAACCTATGCTTAAACTCTCCATTTTTATGGAGTTCATTTATCCATTTACTTTTTATTTTTAAACCTTGATACATAAAGTCCCTAAGAAGAGGCTGTTATGTCGTTAGGTAGATGGCAAAATTAATATTTAAAATTAAGACTTCAAAGTGTGCCTAATCAGTGAGATGGTCTGTCTTTGCCCATTTCTCTTTTAGCTCCCATTCAGAAACAATTCTGTTCTTCCTCCCTGATATCCCTTCTTATTCTCCACCTTAGTGTAGTCTTCAGATTTGTTCCCTTTCTCATGTCCTGCCTGATAACTTCTTGTTGAAGATTGATGAAGCATGACATGAACTTTTGCCCTTCTTCTCCTTTGTATTTCTTGTTTGTTTGTTACTTTGGTTGACCCTGTCATCTCCTTTCTTCTTTTTCTGCTTGGTATTTCCTTGAGTGCCTCCTGGCCATCTCTTGACACCTCTCTCTCCAGACTCCCAGATTCCTTGCCCTCTGGCTTCATTCTGACCTATTCCTTTTCTGGAAGTATTTTATAATGGAAAACGAGCTATATCTATAGTGTCTAATGCCATGTCTTGTAAAATATTTTGGAAGCAGTCACAATACTTAATTTTGCTTTCTGGAATTAAAGAAAATGTTTTTCAGCTAATAATCCATTGGAGATTTCAGAAGAAACAGAAGAAAATAAAAGTGCAGATACAAGTTTCTGTTTCTTGTCTATTCTGCCCCTCTTTTTTGTTTGTTTAATATTTTAATTATTTAGTTACTTTTCTTTTGAAATTGCTCACACTTGCTGGTTTTGTAGATTCATGAAAATACCCATATCCTTTGTTGAAGCATCCTTTTAAACAAATATTTTTCAAATGGACATTAATACTCTCAGCGGGGTAGCCATGAAGCTGTGTGTGAAGCCCCAGTGATCATCCACAATTTTACCTCTCTTACAAGAGCATTTAGTGACAGCACAAGGAGCGATGGCTTCAAACTGAAAGAGAGTAGTTTTAGATTACATATTAAGTAGAAATTCTTTGCTGAGGGTGAGGGTGATGAGGCACTGTCCCAGATTACTCAGAGAAGTCATGGATACTCCATCCCTGGAAATGCTCAAGACCAGGCTGGATGGGGCTTTGAGCAACCTGGTCTTGTGGAAGGTGTCCTTGCCCATGGCAGGGGGGTTGGAACAATGTGATCTTTGAGGTCCCTTCCAAGCCTCAACATTTTGTGATTCTCTCCAGTACTGAGTGCTGTATATTTTCTGACTGAAACAAAAATTTATCTTTTATTTTCATTACTCCATAAAATTGAAATGATGAACATGCGAGTGCCATCAGCTGTTGCTATTGATGGCATCCATCCTAAAGCAAAGGGAAAGCTATAGGATTTTTATCAGCCCTAAAAACTGCCAGCATTAAAAATACCCCAGCATTATACATACCAAGACCTGATGGAATATTTTTTGTATGAAATGGTTAAAATTTGTTGAGAAAGAAGCACTTCCACAAAAATATTAAATTCCTTATTAGCTCAGCATCAAGTTGCAGTTCTTGTGTTGGGTTGAGCCAGAGCAGACTTGTTTTGCAATGGAACAGATTGTCTTGCAATACAGTGTACTCCTGGAAATTTCTTCTTCCTCGAGAATGAGCTTGTGGCATTTTCTGAACTTGAGAGGCTGTTTCCTGTGCTAATCAAGGCAGCTGACAAACCCTTCAGCGTGCTTGAATCAGCGTGGGTTTGTCCAAGTTCTTTCTTTGCCCTGTGCACCCTTAGGCACAAATTGACAGATTTTTATTTTTTTTTTTTACCAGCTGCTGAGATGGTTGGCAAGAGACATGTAACCAGATGAAAAGGCTTGTTAGTTTGAGACATAAAATTCAGGCAAACTGAGCAATTTCCTTTTAATGTTTTCATTGTGAATTGTATTTTTTCCCATTTTTTAAATATTTTGTGATACCTAACCTACAGCAGCATAAGCAGTTTCATGTGGATGTGGTTAATTAGGATGCTTGTTGTGAAGCAGGACAGTTCTCAAATGTGGCCAGTCTTAGAGATCTCACTACTGTTTCAACAGAGCTAGGAGATGAAGTTTTTTGTATGCCTGTTAATGAACAGTAATAGTGAGGTGAATGTGAAGGTGACATATAAAGTAGGAGACAGGAAAGAATAAAAAGATGTTCCCAGATACACAAAAGTATAATGGGCATTTTCATTTGCTTGATGATTCTAAGTGAGGCAGTTCCTCTTTTTCACACTCAGAATCAAGGCCTATCTTCCAGTTACCTTAATGGAAGGAAAGAATTGCTCCTAAAGAAAAGCAGGGCATACACCAGATTTGTATGGCTTTCTGGGTGACAAGATTAACCAACCTTCAAATTGGTGAACAAAACAAGCTGAAAGGTACTTACACTTTTTAGATTAAATTTAATGTCTCTGTTTACTTAGAATCATAGTGGTCTTTTGCAGCCTTAGTTATTCTATGATTCTAAGATGGAGTCCATTAACCAGCACTGCCAAGTCTACCTCTAAAGCATGTACCTAAGTAACACAACTACATGTTTTTTGAACACTTCAGGGATGGTGACTTCACCACTTCCCTGGGCAAAACAAGTACCAGGATGATTTTTATGGTAATTTTAAGAAAAATTTTCCAAGGAAATACAATTAGTTTGTAGAATTAAATGGTCTATTTGTCTGCCAGGCTCTTTTTCCCCAATATTTTTTAAAGATGTCGGCTAATTTCAAGTTCATAGGAAATAGAAATTCGTTAGTTACTCTCTTCTTACTGTTTTGTTGTAGTGACAACGTAAAAGCAATGCCTGAAGTCAGCTGTTTGGAAAAGAGTCTATACTCCTTAGCCTTCTGGAAATGCTGGTTCCCATTAAAACTGTTGTCTCCCACAGAACTGATCCCAGTCTTTTCCACACTGATTATACAGCAAGGTGCACTGGGCTTGAGGAGTGAACACCTCAACAGACTTTTATGCCAGCTTTTCTATCCCCTAGGCTAGGAACTGCTTTGGAAGTGGGTGCCATTTGACTTCAAATGATGAAGAGCCATCTGTAGGAGCTGAGAATATATTTCGTTTTATTATATTTTGCTGTTATAACTGCAGGACTTTGGCATTAAGAAAAAGAACTGCATCTTTTTGACAGGTGAAAAAATGATACTTGGCCATTTAGGCCAGTGTGGGGTCTTCCAGCCAGCTGGAATTAGGAATATTATGCCTAGATATCAATTATGGATATCCACTTGTGGAAGGGCTCAGCAAGGACTCAGACTTACTCCTGGATTGTAACAAATTAAGCAGCTGTGTAGATTCATCACAGGTAGGTTTCACTGTTATTGGGAGCTTCTCAGGTTGCTTGTTTCCTGGCAGCATTCCTGCTTACTCTGGACTCAGTTTCATATAACTGGTATTTGTTAGTGATCCTGTCTGTGATTCTTTTTTTTTTTTTTTTTTTTTTTTTTTTTTTTTTTTTTTCCCAATTGAATAAGAAGCAAAGGATCTGGTGGAGAAAAGAGGGATGCTTCCTATCACTGATTTTTAGATATATGCCAGAAGCATACGCTGTACTCACGTTATTTGAAAACGTTATCCTGGGCTCCTTTTTCCCCCCTTGACAAGATAACAGGCTTTGATGAAGTGGGTTGCAGACAGGTTCAAACATGTCTTCTTCACCTTTTAAAATTGATTTCTAGAAATGTTGGAGGAATCAAAGGATATTTGCAGGAAATGAAACAAGTCTCCTTGACATCTGTATGTTTAAATTTAGTGCTGTGGCCTGTACAATGAAAGCAAATATTCTTAAGGCAGGGTGACAAATCTTTGAAAAACACGCATCTTGTTTGCCACAGTATCAGTTGTGATGCCACTCTAGGATGAGTTTTAATTCCTTGTGTCAAATAACCCAGAGTCATGAAATCACATTACACGATGTTAACGTGATTTCTTTCCTATGAATACAAGTTCACTTGCTTGAAATTTTTTTTGTTGCCATAGAGTATCCTATTTCCAGGCAGGAATGAGGTTTCCTGCTTTTTGTTGAATAGTTTACAGATACTTGGTTTATATCGAGTTGTAAGAATGCTCCTAATCTTGCCTCACTTGCCAAATGTGCTTTCTTGCATAAACAAGTTGTAGCCAGGAACACTCAGGGGCACTTAACAAAACCTAGTGTGTAGCTTGCTCCTGCTTCTGATGTGGTTACTGGGCTGGTTTCTGCATCCTTATGTTATGGCTATTTCATTAAATGGAATAGGCCCAAGCATTGGCACCTTGTCCACATGTCCCTGTCACATCTGCAGATCAGTAGGTGAGCAGCCAGTACTTAGACATGGGCTGAAGTGCAGCATGGGTGAGGAAAACCTACTGAGTGTGGTGTGAGCACAAGTGTGTTCTGTCAAATCCATTGAAAAATCAAATGCAGAAAAATCCACAGGAGGTTCTGCAATAAAACCTCAGATTATTAAAATATCTTTAATTTTACACATTTTCTTCATTTCAGCTTCATTTTCACTGCACTTTTACGAGTGTGTTCATTCATGTTGCTGCAAGAGCCATATATTTTTAGATATTATGGACAATTTCTCCTGAAGAGGCGGTACAGGAAGGTTGAACATCTGTTTAGTGTGTGGTCCTGATCCTCTGGAGCAGGGATCTGTTTGTACAGACTTCCAAGTGGAGGCTTAAAGCAAAGATATGCTCTCCACTGGGTTTGTGAGTGAAGGCTTACATACCTTTCTGCTGTATAGGTATCACTAGTTTAGTCCTTCAATTTAAATATCAGTTTATAAAAAATGTCTTATTTGTAACTGTTGCTCTCAGTCTGAAGTAAGATGAAGTAAAATGAATTGCAGCTGAAGCAGATGAGTCATCTTCCATTGTGGTAGGAAATGATGTGATCTTTTGGATGAACTAGGAAATCCTGATAACTTACAATGAATCTCTGAACATCAATAAACTTGACATTTGGCTTAATATGTGTCTTGGCTACATAGTCTTAATGAGCACCTGGATATAACTTGTCTGTAAATGAAGTCTTTGGTGATGAAACAATGAATGTTTAAGAGATAATGTCATTGTAAAGAGGCAGAGATAATCGTTCATATCAGCACTGAATCTTTTGTTTCCTTCTTTTGGGCTTTTTTACCAGTTATGAATAAAAAGTTTGGGCTTTTTATATATAACAATTTTTTTTTATATGAGTATATATGCACACACAGTGTTTTCCTTTATAGCAGTCAGAGCCATTCTTTGGATATATAAATACTAGGAAGCAAAGGTCATACTCTGAGACTCCAAATCTCTCCCACCTCTCAGCAATTCCTTGCATTTACCTGGGGTTTCATCATCTCTTCTGAACTTCAGTTTTCCTGTCAGTCTTTCCGATACAGATGACTTTATGAGCCCAAGAACTGAAGTCACATCCTAAATGGAAACTACTGTTTTGAAGGTTTGTAGACTCCTTTCAAATATTTTGGTAACTGTCCGAGCACAGATTATTAGCTCATTAGTAGTATTGCTAACTGGAAAACCAGGAGAGGTCAGTGAGAAGTCTGAACTTCAAGCAAAATTTTACATTAGTTCTTAACTTCAGTGTATGGCATCTTTTCATAGTTTTCAATATTGTGAACTTCTAGACTTCAGTCTTATTCTGTAGCTGTTCTACCTCACAGTACAGAAAAATCTGAAAAAGGCTAAGTAAGAGCAGAGAGGAAAAAAATGCCTGCTGGTTCATATCTCTCTCTTGCTCTGAGGACAGAATAGCAGACATTTTTATCACTAATAAGTTCTAGGACTGAAGAGATTAAAAGAAACTTTCCAGAAACTGTGAAGAGACAGAAAAGCTTCCTTTTGTCTGGTTACTCCAGCTGGGTAGAGCAACCCATGCAAGAAAACCAACAGCTTTCAGATAGTCAGGGATAGGTAATGAATATATCACTGGTGGACTTACCTGCGATTTCCGGGATCGATTCATCTTTCACCCCTACTTACCTGTTCCACACCACACAATATGTAGCACAGCACTGATATTTTCTCTTCAGATTAATCTGAGAGAACACTTCAGTGTGTCCTGAAGTGTCTTGTCAAATGGACTTTTACAGAGTAGAAACTACAAAAATCTTTGGCGAAAAGCTACTTTCCATTTCTTACAAGTCATAGCAATATAGTTTTCTAGGGTGTTAAATTCAAGGACACTTAGAGATATGTTCACAAATAAATAGACTTGTGATGCTTTTGTTGGTTTTTGCTTTATTTTTCACTTGTCCAAGTAAATCTTCATGCTCTCTTTTTCTTCTTTTTGTGAGTAGTCTCATTTTCAGATGAAAGAAACGCAGGATTAAATAAAAAATATTCCAACAACTATCAGGTTTACCTTTCATGCAGCTGGTGGTATGTTCATAATACTATATAAGCTGCTCTGAAGGTAAGAGGTAAGAAGGGAGAAGTGTACTGGGAACAGCTATTTAGTGAACTGCACACCATAGTTAAAGCAATACAACAGCTGCCAACACCAAACTTTCAACACAGCCTATGCAGGTTAACTCCCTAGATGTATGTTTGACTTCAAAGACACTTTTGAAATAACTTTAGTCTTTAAAATCTTACCCAGTGGCTTGCTCTCCTTTTAACAACTTGATAAAAAATATATTTAATCAATGTTGTAATCTTTGGGTCATTTTAATAATCCTTTTATAGTCCTAATAATAGTCTTTTTTTTCCAAAGCAAGAATAACCCTTTATCTTGAAGCTAACATTGTCACTCCTGTCATTGTTGTCACTCTTTAAATGTTATCTGCAACTGTATTTAGTAAGTCATCACATTCAAAATGCATCCCAGATCTTTTCTTTATACTGCACTTGCTGATGCTGACCTTAAGATTGCTGTTGGTTATTTTTACTGGCGCAAGAAAGACTCCATCAATTTCCTGCAGCAAATTTCATCATAAATAGTACTTTTTTTTTGTGATTACAGTTGATATATCTTTAGAATCATACAGTAGTGTATCAAGGAGTTATTCAGCAACTAAACTGGGGTTATATGGACTACTGTCTTGTAGAACTACTTGGCAATAAGACTTAAAACTCTCCATGGAAAGCTGTGCATCTGAGCAGATGCTTATAAATTTAGTAAGAACTAATATTTCCATTTCAGGACTTCTCTAGTTATTTAACGCTACTAGTATTGTCTTTATAGCTTTTTTAATCTATACTGATCTAGGCATAGGTCAGTAGATGGGTACATTAGGTAATTATTTTTCTACCAGTAGTGTAATTTGGACATGAAACTACCCTGTGGCATACCTTTGCAAGCTGCTGATTACATGATGGGTAGAGCCAAAGTAGTAACCAGGCAGTAAAAATCAGTTGCCAATATAGGAAAAAAATCTAAGTTTTTGCACACTTTCATTTTCTCCTTTGTTTTCTTGGTAATTCTCCTTGGTTTCCATTTAATTAGAAATATGAAGTTCTTTAGATTTTTAATTACTTTTATACCTATATTAGTACATTTTGTTAAAAAAGTTTGGTAAGGGTACAGGTCTTATGCAATGATGCTGTTTCCATCTTTTAACTTTTTCTGCAGTAACATTTAAATCTTAAGGATAAGTTCCAGAAATTTGACAGACAAGGGTAAGCCTGAAATTTATTGCCTTTATAGGATCCTAGGATAGTTCACATGTCAAGGGGCGTTGGGAGATCTCCAGTGCAACCTCCTGCTCAAAGCAGGGCCAGCCAGGAGTTCAGAGCAGGTTATTCAGGGATTTGTCCAGATGGAACCTGAAATCCTACAGTGGAGGTGATGGTATAGCATATCTGGACAACCTGCAGCACTGCTGGCCTGTGTTGAGAAAACTTTTCCTTACACACAGTCCAAACCTTTCTATTTTCACCTTTTCCCTGTTTTCTCTCATCCCTGTTTCACACGGCTGTGAAGAGCCTGACTGTGGGAACTGAGCTGCTGCTAGATCCCTCAGAGCTGTCTCTTAATCACAATAAACAGGCCTGTTCTCTCAGCCTCTTCTCACAGGGCAGGTGCTCCAGCTCTGACCACCATGAGTGGCCTTCACCGACCTTCCTCCATTTTTTCAATGTCGTTCTTGTTCTGGGGAAGAGAGGGGACAAATCTGGTTCCAGTGTTACATATACATACTGTCTAATGAGTACCTACTAAAGGATATGGTCACTTTTCTACATTTTCTCTATGTTCTGTAAAATAAGCATCCAGATAGATGATAATGGTCATAAAGTCCAACAATAAAAAATACTTGCATTATAATATAAACTTTTAATGGACACTGTATTTTCAGATGTGCCCAAATTGAAAAGACCTTCAGTGCCTTATGGGACATCGTGGAATCTAATCATAAGGGGAGAATCTGTAAAAGACTTGATTTTATCAATATGGATGCTTTCAGCAGTTCCCCAGTATAATTACCTGTTATACATAAAAGTATTTTTTTCTATTTTCAATCATGTAACATGACAAATAGATACTTTCCCCTCCTGAGAAACGCTAAATAACCATTTCTGTTCCTTCTCATACTGCGCCTGATTTTGCATGTCTCTGTCATTCCTCTTTGACTTGTCTTTCAGAATTCTTTCTGAACATTATTTTACTAGCCACTTTTCTTGCTTGAGAGCTGAGGTGATTCAGTTTGAGTTAATACAGTAACAAAGCTTTTGGTGATTCTGAGTGTAGACAAATTCAGTTTGTATCTGTCTACAAGAGATGTCATGAACAGTAGATTTGACCCACAATTATCTAACAGGTATTAAAAGTCATCACTGGCAGAGGTATTGCCTTACTTGTGTCTGATGTAATAAGAATTACTCCCTTATCTTCCCTGAATCGCCCCAACTAGCTGAGTGAGTTAATGAGTATGTGTACATAAGGTCAAGGAATGTTGTTAATACAACACATGAATGTGTTTCTGGGTAAATATAGTGAGCCAGTGGCTAATTTTTCAGTGCTCATGGCTGATTGTACTGTCCTTATAACCTCTCCCAACTCCTGTTAGACACTCAATGTTTTTACTTTTAAATTCCCAGTTCTTAGGGTTTTGGATGTTGTTTTTGTTACTGGAAACTTCGTAGGATGTTCTCTTCTCATGGATTAACTTCATTTTAATTTGTCCAACTGGTTTTATTGAGCCATCTGCTTTTTTTTTTTTTCCTGACTCAAAATACAATAGCCCTGCTTTCAATTAAAATGTAATGCCTTAGACAGAAAATGAGCCTTCACGTATGTTTTCACTATTTTCTGTTTCTAAAAATATGCTGGGTTTTTTTGTTAACACCACTGTAAGTATTCACTGTTCCAGCTGTGTAATTTTGTGATGAACTTTAAATTTAAAAAGCTCTCTCCAAATTAGAGCTGTCAGTGATTTAGTGATTGTTATTTTTAACTGGCATTGTCTCATTCTTCCTCTTGCAGTTCAAACATTCTTTCATTAACCTGCAGAAAAAGTGTACTTCTCAGAGTACTAGATAAGCTTGATATACATAATAGTACATGCATGCAAGAAGTTGGCAATGCTCCCATTCTGGAAATCATTCCCATTAATAGAAACATATGATTATTTCAGGGGGCCTGACCTTGTTAACATCAGCCCATGAGTCTTGATTGAAGCAGTGCCAGTACTGCAAATGCAAAGGCAAGAAAAGCCAGATAGGTGAGGTGCAGGATAGGCTGCATAATTCCTTTAAGTGGGAGGCAAATGTTGACAGCAGAAAGGATTGTGTAGATTTAAATTTTTTTGGTGGGTTGGACAGACTGACAAGGAGAACATTATTTTTTGAAGAGTTTTGACATGACTCTTAAGTGTAGCAAAAGGATGTTTTTACTGTGGGATGCTTAATTTTAATAGAAAAAATATATTCATGAGAGAAGTTTTGTAATAAGTGTCAAGGATTTTGAAGAGAAATATAATTAACATCATTTTATTGGCACTGTAAGAGTAAAGCAGAGAATACTGAAAAAGAGCTATAACTTAGCTTTCCATTTTATAAATCCATGAAGAAAGAAGAAGCTACTCCCCTCAAAAAAAATCCACATAAGCGGGCTGAGAATATTTCCAGAATTTTACAGCTCAAAATCTGGAGATAGCTGAAGATATATTTTCATAGGGAATAATATCTCTAAAAAGATATAGGTAGAAATGTCTTTTTGTCTCTGATACTTCTCTAGTGGGGCCTTCTTTTTGCATGACTGCAATACACGTTTTCTTTCAACTAAGAGGCATGAGATACATGTGTGTTGTACAGAAGGAAGTGCAAGGGTACTGTGTTAATGCTAAACAGCAAAAATGAGGCATGTTTGAGGATTGATACTGGAGGAGGTAGCTGAATAGCTCTGGGTCTCCCTCCTTTAATTCTGTTAGAGCAAAAGTGAGTGGAAAATACATGGAGTTTCATCTTGAAATGCTTTATTTTCTCTTTTTATTTAAGATCAGCGATGCAGAAAAAGTACCATTGAGACCCTTATGGTTTGTGCTCTGTGGAGGAATGCTGTTCCACTGTTCCATTCTGTTTCCACTGGTGTAGTGGGTTGGATACTGGCTGGATGCCAGGCACCCACGAAAGCTGCTCACTCACTCCCCTCTGCAGCTGGACAGAGGAGAGAAAATTTAATGAAGGGTTCATGGGTTGAGATAAGGACCAGAAGAAAACACTCATCAGTTACAAAGGCAAAACAAGCTCAAATTAGAGATATAACATGAATTTATTGCTACAAAATCAGAGTAGGATAAGGAGAAGTAAAATAAAACCCTAAAAACACCTTCCCCCTGCCTTGCCCTGCCTCGTTCCCAGCTCTGCCTCCTACCCCAGTGGGGCAAGGAGACAGGGAATGAGGGTTATGGTCAGTTCATCAGTTCATCACCCGTAGCTTCTCCTGCTGCTCAGGGAGAGGAATCATTCCCCTGCTGTGCCATGGGGTCCCTCCCACGGGAGACAGTTCTCCCCAAACTTCTTCAGAGTGAGTCCATCTCACAAGAAGCAGCTCCCTGTGAACTGCTGCAATGTGAGCTCATCCCATGGGCAACAATCCTCCTCAAACTGCTGCTGCATGGGTCACTCTTCCATAGGGTCCTGTCCTTCAAGGACAGGCTGCTCCCGCACGGGTCCCTCTCACTCACCTCGGGCCTCCCACGTGGTCACAGCCTCCTCTCAAGCATCCACCTGCTCTGGTCTGCAGCTCCTCCATGGGCTGCGGGTGGATCTCTGCGTCCCCATGGATCATCATAGGCTGCAGGGGGACAGCCTGCTTCACCATGGTCTTCACCACAGGCTGCAGGGGAATTTTGGCTCTGGTGCCTGGAGCGTCCTCCTCCCCGTCCTTCCTCATTGGCCTTGGTGCCTGCATAGTTGTTCTTCTCACATGTTCTCACTCTGCTCTTCTCTGGCCGCAATTACAACTGCCCCACCATTTTTGTTTTCTTTATTCTGAAATATGTTATCACAGAGGTGTTACTGCTATTCCTAATCGGTCCAGCCTTGGCCAGCAGCACATACATCTTTGGAGCCACCGGGGATTAGTTCTGCCAGACACTGAGGAAGCTTCTGGCAGCTTCTCACAGGAGCCACCCCTGTAGCCCCCTCGATGTCCAAAAGCAGGCTATAAACCTAATACAGCTGGTCACAAAATCCTATACTGCCTATAGCTTTCTGTAAGCAGCAGCACATGTTTCCCTGCACTAGGAACATAGTCTGCAGCCAGCAGCAAAACTACTGAAGTCAAGCATTAAAGAACTGCATGCTGTCTCGGGACAGCACTTGGGCTGCCACCAGTGCCAGGGACCATCCTGGGGCAGATGAGTGACACTGGAGTGTGTTGGCATCTTCCAGCTCTCACAGCAGGATGGTTACTGACCTTTCTGACATGTGCAGGAATGTACCCCAAAGCTCACCATCTCTCTGTGACTCTGCTTAAGCAGGTGAGGTTGGACTAGATGACTTCTGGAGGTCCTTTCCTGCCTCCACTGTTCTGTGGTTCTGTGACTCAAAACACACTCAAGCTAAGAAAGATTTCCTCCAGATTTCATGACATAGGAAGGTTTGAATGATTCCATATGCTCATGAAGAGCCAGGTTTGTCTCCCAGAAGTCAATTAGCCATGTGGTAGCCACCTCTTTTGTTCCCTTCGGGGGATGTATCAGCGACTGCACAGAAAACTAACAAGCTAAACACAAGCATGAGGGGTGCAATGAGTGCAGCATCTCAGTAAAGGCATTGGTTCTGTTTTTGTCGCGTGTGTTGCAGGTGACCATACTTTTCCAAGTTGGCAAGTCACAATTTACAACTAAAGCAACTAGCTGCATGTCAGTACTGTGAGCCAGCAAGTTGGCAGCTTGATGCTGGCCTGGATTCCTTCGTGAGACTGTCTTAATGCTTCTTTTCTGTTGTGGTACTAGTCGTGGAGTGACATGAGGATTGTGCACAGTAGAGGCCGACTGTAGTTCAATACTAAAATTGAATATAGTTTGTCTTGCTCCAGTAACGTACTGTGTACATGAGGATTTTACACAGTAGAGGCCGACTGTAGTTCAATACTAAAATTGAATATAGTTTGTCTTGCTCCAGTAATGTATTGCATCTGTCTTTTGAGAAGACTCCTCTTTTTGCTCCAGTCTTACTTGAAAGTAACAGTTCTTGGCACACCACTGTTTTTTGATGACTTTGGTAGTCTCTGGCCATGGTCTGAAGAGTCTGGAGCCTGTACTGCCACTCTGGGCATTAAACCTCAGGCTTTGTACAGGGCATACCATGAGGGCAAATTTCTCTGTGAAGGCTTTGGGGATTTTTTTTAAAGTCTCTAAAGAAGAAGGAGAAGGAAAAGCTTTTCACAGGCTTGCTACCAGGCATTAGATTTAGATGGCATTACAGGCAGTGCTGTTGAGACAGAGTAATTGTAAATTGACTTCACTTCTCACTGCTACCTTGTGAGAAGCGTGGTAACAGGAGAAGTTACTTCGGGGGATGTTTGGGATAAAGCATAAGAAAACAGGTGTGGAAGGACAGGAGGTTTCCTAATAAGCTATTGGTGTCTTTGGTACCAGGGCAGAAAGGAGAAAAAGTTGATCACACTGTGGAAACCCAGTACAGGGAGCAAAGGCACCCCCATACAAAATGTTCTGTTTACAGACAAGCGTGTAACATAGAACAGAATGACAAAAGCAGCACTGAAGTTTCATGCCTGTTATCCTCCTAACCTGAAAAGGCCTTACAATGGTGTCTTTAGATTTTCAGAGGCATTTTGTGATGGAGAATAGATCCTTGACCCCAGGCTTGAGCATTGGATTTGACTTTATTTTTGCAGCTGTTAGTAGGAGCTGTTTTTCTCTAAAGCAGTATCATTCCTGACACTGGTAACAGGGCGTACAGTAGTTCCCTTGTTGGTGGGGTGTACTACCAGGCTTGTGCCCAGCATGGCTGCAGGACCTCCATGGGGATCAGTCCCTTGCCTCCTGTGGTTCAGTGAAAGAAATCCGGCGCCCCCGCTGATGGCGCTCACTCCACCCCGAGGAGCTTGGGATGTCCTGTTCAGGTCTCAGAGCTCGTCCCTCATCATGTTCCATCCTCCTTAGATTCTGCTGCTGTGTTTGGTGCCGTGTGCTGCGGGACCTCCCACGGGATTGGCTCCTTGTCACCTGCGGTTCGATTAAAGAAACTTGGTGTCCTTGCTGAAGGTGCTCACTCCTCCTTGGGGAGGCACGGATGTCCTGTTCAGTCCTTAGAGTCTGTCTCTCATAGCGTTTCATCCTCCTTGGATTCTTCTTCAGGGGCAGTGTGCTGCAGAACCTCCCCAGGGTTTGGCTCCGTGATTCTCTGTAAGAAACCCGGCGCATCCGCTGTTGGCGCCTGCTTCTCCCTGAAGAAGCACGGGTGTACCAGTCATGCCTTAGAGCTCGTCCCTCATCGCGTTCCATCTTCCTTAGATACTCCCTCAATGTTCGGCTGGCAGTGCTGCGCGACCTCTGCTGGGATCGGCTCCTTGCTGCCTTTGGTTCTATGAAAGAAACCTGGTATTCTTGCTGGCGTTGCTTACGCCTCCTTGAGACGGCACGGACGGACCGTTTGGTCCTTGGAGCTCGACCCTTGTCACGAGCAGTGCTCTGAGCCCTGCTCTGCCGCTGGCTCCTGCTGCTTGAGTGGCTGTAGTCCTGGGTCTGCTGGACCCTGCTGCAGCCATCGTGAGGCTGTCTTGGATACCTGCTTTGGCTCTTCTTTTGGGCCCTGCCACGGCTGCCACCACGGCTGCCACCACGGCTGCCACCACGGCTACCACCACAGCTGCCACCATGGCTTCCGCTGTAAGACTTGTGGTGCTGGTGTCCCGAGGAATGATGCAACCACCTTTCCGCAGAGTGAGGCTCAGCTCGCCCTCCTTGAGTATGGCTGGCAGAGCTGATGGACTCCCCGATGGAGTACACCTCAGAGTTACTGTCTTCCACCCTGTGGGATATGTGTGGGAAAGGCGACTGGTGTATCAGGCCCTCCATTCTTCTGTGGAACCACTCCACCATGCAGTTAAAGCAAAAAGGGTGCTGACGCCAGCTCATGGAGGCTTGGTCATTAATGGTGTCCAGGCAGATTGGGCACCTTAGGTTCTCCGAAGCACGTGAACGTGCAGCCCGGGACACCTGGCTGGTGCTGGCAGCAGGGGAAGAGGTGCCACTTTCTGCCAAGTCTTCCTCCAAGGCCATTTAGCCCTGCAAACCAAAGAGATAAGCTGATGTGTCCCCTGGTTCTGGGGACACAGTCTGCAGCCACCAGCAAAGCTACTGAAGTTGAGCGTTAAAGAACTGCCCACTCTGCCTCAGGACAGCACTTGGGCTGCCATCAGTACCAGGGACCATGCTGTGGCAGACGAGTGACACTGGGGTGTCTTGGCATCTCCTAGCTCTCAAGTCAGGATGGTAACTGACCTCTCTGATACATGCAGGCAGGAGCTGGGAAGCTGGGAAGTGGATTCCTGGCCTCAGCAACTGCAGCCAGAGCCTGGATGCATAGTAGGTTGGGACCAGTGCCCCAGGCCCTGCTAGTGTCCTTGTCCAGCAAATCCTCTCTGTGCCCTCAGAAAGCACCCAATGGGTTAGGGGTCCTTTTTCCCCTGACCTGCAGATGTCTGTCCCCAATGGAGGAGGCCAGGCACTGTGGCCTTTCAGGGCTTCCGCAAGCATCCAAAAGGCTTGTTGTCACACGTGTCACAATGACTACCTGGTGACATCATGGGGCTTTCAGGGACCACACCCAGAAGACACAAGTTCTAGCCCCAAGGAATAAAAACTTCCAAGATGGCTTATCTCACATGACTGCTCCACTGTCAAGCAAAATCCTAATGCCATATTTTCCATATCAATTCACAGGTTTCACTGATGATACCCAGCCCTATGTTTTGTTTTAGAAATAAACCATCTCAAGGCATTTCTTACTCCTCAGTCAACTTTGCAGGTCAAGAGAAGTGATACCCCACTGGAGCAGTTTGTCCAGTGTGGGGCTCCCCAGCAGAAGTAGAGATGGACATACTGGCGAGTGTCAAGTAACAGTTCACAAGGATGATGAAGGGTCTAGAGCATCTCTCTTATAAGGGCTAAGAGTGCTGCCTCCAGGCTGTTCAATCTGGAGAAGACTCCACAGGGGATCTTTTCCAATGTATATCAATACCTGAAGGGAAGATACAAAGAAGACAGAGCCAGGCTCTTTTCAGAGGTGCCCAGTACCCAGAACTTCCCTCTGAATATTGGGGAATTTTTTTTTTTACTGTGAAGGTGACCAAGCACTGTCAGGGTCCTTGTGGACTCTCTTTCCTTGCAGGTGATACTCAAAAGCTGTGTGGCTGTGGTCATAGGCTAGTTGCTACTCATCCCTGGAAACCTGGTGTCCCCACTGTCCCTGCTGCCTTCTGCTGCAGTAATCTGTGCCCTGAAGTTCTGGGTTTACAGCTTGGCCCTCATCACGATCCCTTCTCATTTGCTTCTCTCTCTGTGTTTGACCTTAAGTGCTGCGGGGCCTCCCCTGAAATGGGCTCTCTTGCCTTTCATTCCCTGGAGGAAACTTGACTCCCCACTGCTGTTTCTCGTGCCTCCCATAATAAACTGGGACTAGCTCTTCTGGGTTTAGAGCTCAGCCCTCATCATGGAGTGAAACCAATTAAAGTGCCACAGCTTGTCTCAGTCTTGGTAGATCAACAAACTCTTGTTCACATAAGTCTGATAAGCCCAGCTGAAGTAGTCTTTCATTAACTCTACCAAAGACGCCACTTTCGTTCCAAAAATTCCATATACTCTTACTCAAAAACAAAGCACAAGACTGGGACTGGTTGCAAGGCCTGGTAGATGATTCAAAGGGGAGCATTTTGTCCTAACCTTTAGTGCCCCTCCCTACTGACCATACAGACTTTTAAGTATCTTTAGCTTTCCAGGAGAAAGTGTTTAGTTGTTTATAATGCCAGTGGCATCTTGGCTTGTATCAGCAATAGTGTGGCCATCAGGACCAGAGCAGTGATTGTTCCCCTGCAGTCAGGACTGGTGAGGCTGCACCTCAAGTGCTGTGTCCAGTTCTGGGCCCCTCACAAAGACACTGAGGGGCTGGAGCCTGTCCAGAGAAGGGCAGCAGAGCTGGGGAAGGGTCTGGTACACAAATCTGATGAGGAGCAGATGAGGGAGCTGGGGTTGTTTAGCCTGGAAAAAACGAGGCTTGGGGGGACTATTGCTCTCTTCAACTACCTGAAAGGAGGTTGTAGTAAAGTGGGGGCTGGTTTCTTCTCCCAGGGAAGTAGTGACAGGATGAGAAGACATAGCCTCAGGCTGTGCCAGGGGAGGTTCAGGTTGGACAGCAGGAACCATGGCTTAACAAAACCAGTTATCAAGCATTGGAACGAATTACCCAGAGAGGTTGTGACTAGCTTTGGGGGGATGACTGTCCCTGGAAGCACTTAAAAGACATGTAGATGCGGCACTTAGGCATGTGGTTTAGTGGTGAACTTGGCAGAGCTCTGTTAACAGCTGGACTTGATCACCTTAAAGATCTTTTCCAACTTAAACGTCTGTGGTTCTAGTGAAATGTATGTGTACATGTAGATGGACTTTCCCCACTTGCCTTCTAGAATTATCTCATTTAGTACTGTGATCAGAAGACATTTGGGAAATTCCTGAATTTCATTTAGTATTTACTGTGTTTGGAAGACTTTTTCCTCTTTATGAGCCTCTGTCTCTCCCCTCTGTACCCTCATAGCACAACCCTTTGTATAATTGCGTTGGATCTATTTTCAAAGAACTTTCTATCTATTAAACCTGCCCAAAAGAAGTATTTTACTTAACGGATGGTTGCTGCGTTCCAGATTGATCTTCTACTGAATGCAATATACCACATTTTTTTCAATGTATTCAAGTATTTTGTGATAATGAAATGTTCTTCTGATGCTTTAAGTGATTGTAAATAACTTTTTAATCCTAAATTATTGAATGTGTATCCCATCTGAGGCCTTTTAGGTGTGTTCTCTGAAATGTTTTAAAAGAGCTTATGACTATAATATTAGAGAACTGTCTGCTGATACAGGCTTTAAATAAATTATTTGATCTCATAAAGGCAGCATAAACATTTATTAACAAATCATGACATGGGCTTTTCTTTTCAATACATTTTTCCTTATGCTTGTTGGAAGGCAAAGAAACTTGTATATGAATGTTAGAGCATGCTGTTGCTGTGTTACTCCTTTCCACTCTCTTTCCAGTCCTTGAAGCAGCATGTTTCTGAGACCTACAGCTGTCCCTTCTCAGCTATAACTCAGATATAATTAGCTCATTATAAGCATTGCCATCTTCTGTGCTGTCAACAATGTCACTGCTGAGCAAGCAGCTTTTTCAATAGTACCTGGGCTTTCAGGGTACTCTCAGGCACCGTATAAGTTGTTCTTTGCAGCATGATGAATTCAATTATTTTTTGTTATCCATTGCTTATACAGCTTTAAGTAATAAAGAATTTAGAACTATTCTACCTGAATATATTTTTGTTTCTTTCTTTTTTTTGGTAAATTATAGAGTTTTCTACAAATTAGCAATTATATACATACATATATATATATATATATTTCATGATCTTCTACTGCATTTCTTAATTGAAGAATCTTTTTGAGCAAGAGTTAATTTTATTTCTTATCTTATTTTGTATAACCTTTAACTAATTCATAAGTATTTGAATGGAAACTCAGCAACAACAAGAAGTTTCTCCAGTTTTCTAGTATTTGTACTGGAAGTTATCCATTGCAGTTAGACTCCAGCTTAGTTCTGGCAGGCGACATTTACAAAAAGCATCAAGCTGTGATTATGTTATCCCCTTTAAAAGACTGATAGCTGGAATTGTAAGCCTCATTTATTCCTGCTCCTGCTGAGAGAATTTGGCTTCCCTTTCAGCTGGGGAAGAATTAGTTGTGGAGTGTGACCTGTGGACTGTCACCTCTGCCTCTCAGCACTGTTGACAGTCCAGGGTCTCTTAAAGACAGCAGTCCCTGTCAGCAGTCCCTGTGAGTGCAAACATCACAGGCGTTCAGTGCACAGTCTGTATAGCAATGTGTAAATTTAAACTTCCCAAGGATGACAAATATCATGTCACTGATTGTTCTGTTTTGTGATATTTTTCAGAAATGGAAAAATTTCAGGGTTCGGAAGGCAAGAAGGAAGATGAAGAAAAGAAATACCTTGATGTTATCAGCAACAAAAACATAAAGCTGTCAGAGAGAGTTCTGATCCCTGTCAAACAATATCCAAAGGTACTGTAAATCTAGTCTAATACTTGTTTAATATTTATTAATATAATGATGAAAAAATTATACACAAGCATTTTTATTGACTCATAATATGCAGGCTTTGTGATATTAAAAAAAAAAGGAAATCAAGCTCCTATTTAAATTCACCTGTTAGCGATTACATGTTTTAGCTTCTGTCTCAGGATCTTTCAGAAAAGCAATTGAAGGAGATTTTTTTCAACTCAGGTAGATTTTGTAGATGGTCCTTAAACTGCTGAGGTTTTTTTCTCAGTTGCGTTTTTGTCACATATATTATCCTTTTATAAAACAAAATACCAGTTACCAAAGAAAAAAACATTTTAGTTACTCTGAAAAGCTTCCTCGTAGAAGAGTTGGGGGATTTTCTCTGGTGTAATGAGTTTTAAAAGATCACGTGTCAGGATTACTGCAGGCTATGACTGACAATGTTCATTACTGTTTATAAGAATCAAATGTCTTAGCACCTCAGACTTTCTTATTAGTTCTCATTGCTACATACTCTGATGTAGAAAAAGGATTTTATTTCTTGCAGAATTCAGCTGCTTGTCGGAAGTTTTGGTTTTTATTTTTTAAAAGAGAATATTGATTTTTTTGGAACTTGGGTGTTTGTTTGGTTTTTTTGTATAGATTTTTTATTTTACATAAACAGTTGTTCTAATAGTATTCATACTGAAATGATAAACATCTTCATTTGTCTCCGGAGTATTTTTTCCTTACTGATTTATTATCACATGGTATTTGGTTCACCATTAGCCTTGATTACACTCTGAGCTTTTTATTTTATGCTTTCATCAGAGCAATAAATTACAGTTGGTAAAAAGCTCATCAAACAAAATGAAAGGTGTAAAAAAATTAAGATTCAATGATTCCAGCTGACATTTACCTCCTGACTAGTGAATATAAAACTGAGATAATGTAATAATCCAAATGGTAGAGACCTTAAAAACATACAGTGCTGTAAGGAATTACTTTCTTGCTGCATAGCCTGAGGTGCTTTGCCTTGATTTGCAGTATTTTGTGTACATGCTGTAGGTGACCTGAAGTTCTTAGTCAGGGTGTAATATAGCTGTAACTTCATAGCAGCAGTGTGATAATTATTCAGAATACTGTTTGATGAAGATAGTAGAATGAAAGACAAACTATTTAAAAGACAAAATGCCATCATCTATCCAATATAGCACCTGAATAGGATTAAATTAGCTTCATTTACTTTAATGAACTTGTCATATTAGTGAGCAGTAAAAGATATAAGGCATTTTTTACAGCTTTTGAGCAGTGGAGCAAAAGAAAAATCAGTATGATAGAAATGAAACACTTACTCAGTAATGCAGAATAATCTCTTGCAAGGTTTCTGTAGTTGATTTGCTAGCAATAGTCTGTGCTTGGCAAGGAAATATTCCCAGAACTGCAGGTTTCCTGATACCATCTCTAGTAACCATCTTTCAAGGATTGCATCTGCCCTTTGTATCGAACTGCTGATTGCTTTATCCAGTGTCTTATCTTTTCTTCACAATTGCATACATTAGTCTAGTAAGTATACAGTGTTTGCTTCAGATTGCTTTATAAATAATGAAAAACAGTAGAAAATAATTAAAAGATGATTAGCTTTATATATTTGGTAGAATATGGTAATAAAAGCAGTTGATCAGACTTGTATTTATAAACAGTTAATTACCATGTGATTTCACTTGAGAGGCATTTATATTTAAAAGAATATTATTTTAAATCATTCATTCCTTCACTGACTGCTGACAAGCTTTTTCGGGCAGTGCTGGGTTAGCTGGGTTCTGTAAACCTGAAGAAAGTGTCCAAGAGTATAAAATTTTGGAAAAGAAATTCTACCCAGTTAAAAACCATCTAAAACAACAGCTTACAGGCTCTCTATTTAGTAATGAGGGCAGCTCTAGGAAGACGTTTGCTTTTACTTTAACTTCATGTAGAAATATAAATTGCTCCAAGGGAACCCTTGGCCTAAAAATTTGTTATGGTCTGTAGGCTAAGCATCAATGACAGCTCTAGAGTCAGCAGCAGCATTTTAAGATTTGAGCAAAAGTTACCACAAAACGCTTCTAGTGACTAAACAGCTCTTGAAGTTGCAGAGAAAGTATGATGAAATTGTCTCTACTCAAGTGTCCATGGTCTGGTACAGACAAGAGGAAAAGAATATGGAAGGCTGTGATTAGCAAGAGCCCTCTTATGTTACCAGCTGTGGTAAGACACAGGCCTCTTTCCTCTGCTGTAAAACAGGGGTTTAAAATAGAGATGGGGTGTTAGTTGATACTTCAGCAATGATCTTTTCTAAGATTAATTATCTTAAATCCCAGCAGCTCAGGTAGAAACAGCATCTCATTTGCACACACTCCACTATGCAGCAGATATTTTTAACACAGTTAAAATTTCTCTTGAAACAGTGATGCGGTGTCTTGTGTTCGTTGATCCTTCTTTCTCTCCCATAATGCCTTTTTTTACTTTTGTGATATATGAATTTCAACTAAGACTTGCATTAAAATACCTCAGGATTTGTTTAAAAAGGCTTTGTCATGGATCAGTTGAATGATGTATTTCAAATACATCAGATATGGGAAAAGAGTGTGTTATTTAAAAAAAAAAAAGAAGGAAACACAAATCTGAAATTATCTTGTTGCTGAAAAACAAAAGTGACAGTTTAGCCGCTTGGTGGGAAACCTTGTCATTTGCATGGCAATACAGACTTTTGCCATTTGCTTACCTGTAGTTTGGCTTCCATTGTTTTCTATAGCTCCTACCTTTTTCTATGATAACTTTTTTAAGGGGCATCTAAACTTGGCTTTGCAAATTTGTTCCTTTGCACAGTTTAGGAATTTGAGAGCTTGTTTAAAGTCTTAGCTTTATGTAGCACATAAAATAGGAAGGTTTTGTTTGCAAATTTGTCTAGTACCCATTGTAAGTTAAAATGTTGCTGACTTTGGTGAAATTTTGCCCCCTTTATCCCTGGCTTCGTCTTAGCTGGATTCCAGCCATTAAGGAATGGCTCAGTTTGTTAATTTTTTTTGCTTTCTGTGAGTGCTGCTATATGAAATAGCTGACAAGTCAAAAATAAACAGTATGTGTATAAAAGTCTTTAATATTGCAGTGCATCCGTCTTGGTTTGACCTCAGCCAAGCAACCAAGCCCCATGCAGATACTCACTCACTCCTACACCACTGGGGTGCGAGAGAGACAGAATAGTGACAGTGGGCTGAGACAAGACAGTTTAATAGCTACAGCAAAAGTTGTGCGTGGAAGCACAGCAAAACCAGGAATGTCTTCACTGTTTCCCATGGGCAGGCAGGTGTCCAGCCATCTCCAGAGAGCAGGGCCCCATCACAGGTAGTGGTGATTTGGAAAGACAAATGCCATCACTCCAAACGTCTCTTCCGTCTCCCACCTTTATGTGCTGGGCATTGCACCATATGGTTTTGGATGTCCCATTGGCATTTGGGGTCAGCTGTCTCGGCTGTGTCCCCTCCCAACTCCCTGAGCACCCCCAGCCTTCTTACAGGTCATGTGGGGTGAGAGCAGAAAAGCCTTGACATGGTAAATGCTGCTCAGCAATATCAAAAATATCTGTATGTTATCAACATTGTTTTTAGCACAAATCCAAAACACAGCCCCAGACATCGAAGAAAATGAACTTTACCTCAGCCAAAACCAACACAACATCTTTTACTATTTTAAAGATTCAGTGCTATATATTATTATTTTATATTGTTTTATGCTTCATAAACTCACGACTTGAAGCAATTAATTTAGACAAACTCACCAGTGCTAAAGAATTCATTGTGTAGGATGAACTTTTCTGTTATTATTCTGTCTTTAACATCTAAATCAGAAGCATAATATGATTTTTATTTAGCATCCCCATTCTTTCTTGTTTTGTTTCTCTCAAACCTGATGGTTGCTATTGAGCTTTCAAAGCAACTGTTGTTATATTAATCATCTGCAAGTGATTTGTGTGTTTAGTTCACTTTTAAGTAAGATAGGAAGAATAAGATATACTAATATGTCCGTTAAATGGATTGACAAGAAAATAGAACATTTCTAAGGGAAGTGGGACCTGGGCTCTTAGCTGAATGAGTAGCCAGGACTTCTCTCTGTGATTTATATTGTTTTAATGAAATAAGTACCTTGTTGCATAAGGCAGAAGGAACATTGGTTCTGTCACTAATCCTGTAGATGTTTCAGGAGACTAAAAAAACCTCCAACATTTTAATACTCTTATTAAAAAAGAGCTAAATATCTAACTACAGAATGGAGATTTTACTTGCCCTGCCAGTATTTTTTGTCTCCTATGTAAGACAAGAAAAGCCTTTATACTTGGCTAGATACTATAATTTAGACCGATGCCAAACTAAATCTAAAGATTTTGCTAGTTCTGTATTTCAGCTGAGTTCTTTAAAGAGAAGCCTGAACATCGGAAAGCAGAAAATTAGTAATTTACAGGAAGTGTATTGTACTGAAATTGATCCTGCAAATAGTTGTATAAATAAAGAATGCTTTCTCTTACATCTTGAAAGATTTCTACCCCTACCTGGTCTTAATGAAATAACTGAACATGCATCTTTGTAACAAAATACTGCTTTTTACTTCATAAATATATGGGGAAGTTTCAAAATTCCTTCTTAGTTGAGGCCAATTTGATTTTCATATTCAAGTTCTAATTGTCTCTCAGAATCTCTGATATATACAACACCAGGAACAATAGGGGCAAAAACTTCTTTAGGTACTGTGTTTAATCTGGAATTTATTAGTATTTGATTTTTTTCATTAAATTTCTATGTCTGGAGTCACTGATATACAGAAAATTATTCCAGAAAATTTATAAAAAGTATTTTAGTATTTAAGGTTCATAAAATCTAATGAAAAGATACTTGAAAAGATATTATTCAGTGATGAAAGACCAGGCCCTATTAAGCACTCAGATATTAGAAGAAGGCTCTTTGAGTTTTCTAGTATTTCTTCTTCTTACCAAATTCCCTATTAATGTATAGTTTCCATTTTGATCATTAATTATATTTCAAATATACTCGCAGAAATATTTCAAAATTCAAATTATAGTTTTTCAGTATTGTTGCCTTTTTTGCTTCAAATACATAGCTGTAACCAAGATTTTTTCTTTAAATCACTTCTGTATGAACTATCCAACTAATTCTGAAACGTGAAATTGGGTATGTGAACACTTGAAGACAGGACAGTTGGAAAAGGATTTATCTTCATTTTTGCTTGTCTCAATATCTTCCTGTACTTTAGCTGAGAGAAAAGGGAAAATTTCTCAAACCTCAAAACCTCATTCTACTTCTCCGAAGTTTTCTTGTGAGTGGTGCAATTCTGCTATTCAGTGCAGTTTTTCAGTATTTGTAATTGTACTCAAGACCCAAAATAGATGTGAATATTCTGTTCTGCATTTCATGACAACAGGCATTTGGAAAATTCAGACAAATACTTTAGCTGTACTTTGAATAAAGTACATGAAAAAATACCACACACAATTTTTTTTTCCTGACTTACTTAGGACCTGATGTTTCATCCGTCTACTTACCTTTCCAGGTAAGTTCAGGAAATGAACCCTGAGTCTAATGTTTCTAGGGCCAATGCCAATCATGCAGAGCTCTTGAATGGTTAGAGGAAATACCTTTTATTATATAGAAATAATTTCTGTCCTCATTTTCATTAATGCTTTATTTGTTTTCATAACATTGCTGTTGAAATCAGCTCCCACAGCATTAACTATCTTCTTTATCATGCTGAGAAATTATGCTCCGTATGGACCTCTTTAAAAATTGTTTCATAAAATTGTTCCTGACTGCAGAGAATAAAGTGTATTCCAGACAGAATTCAGAGATTTGCCTTTCTATTTCATTTAGCTATCCATGGCTAAATAAATCTTCAGCAATGTAATTAAAACAGCTTTAACATAGTTAAAAACAAGTAGTACAAAAAAATATTCCCAATATTAGGACTTCTTTCCCCTCCTTTGATTGCATGATTTTGAAAGAGTTCCCACAGAGTATCTTTCCTTATTTATACATGAAAATACATAGTTCAGCCTTCAGCCTTTACTGTTTTCGTCCTTTAACTCATTCTTAAACTTACAGGCAGGGACACTAAATTGCTGCTTAGTGTTTTACTGGGGCTTACTCAGAACTGTTGCAGTGGAATGTGGTATTGCTTTCTATATTTCAAGGCAGATTTTAGAGTAGTTATAATTTACCATTTCGTATTACAGATCACTCAAAGGCCAAAACTAAGATGGAGACATCCTTTGTACTCAATACACTTAATAAGTACACTGCTCTTTTTACAAGGAGCTGACAGTCTGGAAAACACAACATAGGTAGCAAACAGGACAAATAAAAGCATCAGCAGAAGAAAGTTGGTAGCTGGTAGCAACTGTGTGAAATACAGTCAAGTCCTAGCCACTCCCCAGTGGGAATGTTTGTCATGACTCTTGTTTTCTAAGCCACCAAAACTCTTAGATTTCTCACTATTCTTCTTTTTTATTCCTATTTGAGAGGGGAAGAAAAATATAATTTATAACACTGCTTTAATAAAGTAAGTTAGAGAGTGGGCAGGAATTCACCCTGCTTAAACCAACAGTTCTGATCAGGAGCATGATTTCATGTTAATGGTACACTGGTTGTGTGTGGTTGACTGTGGACATGTGCTCCAACTATGTCCAAAGATATTTGGGGTTCTCTTTGCAAATGCAGCAGCATTGTTTCTTTCTCTGTTATTTGTAGTAATGGATGGTTTGGGGGCTAAATTTTGTCTTCAGTATCATCAGTACAAGTTCAGTATTTTCAAAGAAATCTGCCTTTGGAATCTGAGGGGAATTCAGCAAGCAAGTCTGTTGGTAGTTTATAAGACATAGAATCTAGCTCATTTCCACTTATCTGTGTGGCTTCTTAAGGACTAGAAAAGGTAGTGAGCAGTAAAAATTAAACTTTGTATCTAAATACAGAGTGAATCAGATGTAATAAAGCTTTCAAACTGGACCTATACTTCATGAGAACTGTAAAGCAAACTATCAGTTAGAGTGAGATTTTTCACAGTACTCTTGACTTCAGCGGGAGCAGGACTAAGCTGGTAACGTGTACTGGTCAAAGAGCTCACCTATTTATGATCAGTTTTGAATGACTTGGTACTGCTTGTTTTCTTTCTAGCTTTTAAGAGGATTAGTTGCCAGTTACGTAAGTTAGCGTTTATAACATCATCATCTTAAAGTTGCACGGCAGTAGAAGAAAAGATTTTATGGCAAATTATTTCTATTACATGTCTGGGCTTTTCTCTGTCCTTAAAAATTCAAGTTTAAAAAATTTCTTAATGTGTGCAAGCAATAGGTAGAATATTGTTGTGCTATCAAGGCTGTTTCTAGCACAAATCCCAAACACAGCACCATGCTGTCTGTTATGAAGAAAATTAATGCCAGTCAGCCATACTCAATACAGCTTTTCCATTTGAAATGCTGCTATCATATAGGATGTGAGATTTTCCTTATTTTAGTTGTGGTACTATTTCATATACATATTTTAAATAATAATAATAGTAATGCTTTTCATAAGGAAATAGAGTATAAATATCATGCTCTTTTTTAATCTTAAATTCTTCTTATGTGTTAGGAGAGAATGAAAGAACAGTGAACTGAAAACTTTAAGCAAGTAGTAGGGCTTGAAGTATGTTTTGGAAGCTTGTTAAAGTTGCTATTAAAATGAATATTTACTTCCTTTCAAACACCAAAAAAAGATTCAATATTTAAAGGAAAAAAATGCACATTGGATGCTTCAAAATTACTGCAAAAGTAGTTGCTGATCATTTTTTCATATGGCTCCATTATTCTAGTCTACACTGATCAAATGGGCTGTAACTGGAGAATCTATGTGGGCTTATCAGTTCTTGAAAGCAAATATATTATTTTGTCTTACACAAACACTCCTGAAGCATGTTTTTACCTCATGAAGCTGAAGGTGAAATCTGGTTTGTGGCTCTTCAAGCTTTTTTCTCCGTTCAAGTGGTGTTACAACGTCACTTCAAAGTAGTCATTATTTAATTTGTAATAACTCTTATCTGAAGTTAGCTAAACGTTTTGAAAATTGCTTATAAAACATTAACACAAGAGATAATGCTCTGCCTTGATCAGTTAGTTCAGTGACAAAGTTCTCCTCGTGTTCAGGACTGTCATTGGAATGGTTTTGTAACTCCTTTGCAATGCCATGGATTTTGGTGGCTTTCTCCCCGTTTCTCAAGCTTCCCACATATCATCAGAAAACTTGAAAACATAATTATGTGTTGCTGTGTAGAGGAATATGGTGATGAAAGGAATTTACACTCAAAATGCTCTTACTTGGGGAGTTGCAGCTATTTAGCCTAGAGTGTTTGACCTCAGCCACCTTCTTTCTCATTTTGTTTTTCACTCAGATTGGGCACTCACAATCAACAGGTAACACCTTCATGTAATGCAAATGCAAAGGATATGCTCCAATAGTGAATCCATAGTTCTGTCACTCATATGTTCTTAAAAGAAAACAAGGAGGAGACAATTCTTCTGTCACTTTTCTGAGATATGAAGTCACAGTTTTGTTTCAACAGGATGAATTTAGAACAGGTGACACCTATAGCAAAAATATGTTTCCATCTGCCTTCTGAGATCATAATCCTACTGCTGAGGTAAGGGGTGGGTAGCACTAAGGTAAATACTGTCTGATGAGAGAAACTCTTTATTGTCTATGTCAACTCAGCAAGAGAGAATTAAATCTTCTTCACCTGGTTACTTTTACCCAAGAAAATTCACTGAAGCAATGTTTAATGAAATAGAAACGTCAGAGAGGCTATAGAGAATTGTTCAATAATGATAATAATAATGAACATGTTTCTTAGAAATTAAAGAAATCGAATGTTAGTTTTGAATAAGTTATTTCTCTGTCATTTGTTGAGGGAAAATCTGGTGGGTAGCAGAAAGCCAGGAAAAGCCCTCTTTTTTGAAAGAGAGCAATTTGTTACTGCTTTTACCAGTAGTGAATTCTTGCTGTCTTTCTTTTTTTTTTTTTCTGATATATTGAGAATTTTGCTTCAGATTGTATAACCTTAGGCTGTCCTTATCACCTAGCTTTAAATTCTTATTTTTATGATTGAGTGAAAGTGGCCTTTGGAAGAAACAGAATTTTTTCTGTGAAAGCTGTAAAATTTTATCTCGGTTACTTGCATAGGTACCAGATACTGTAAATGCGTAACTTTATATATAAATAAGAAAGTGGATATAATTAAGACCACGTTTTATGTCATGTCCCAGCACGATGCAAGACAGTGCTTTTTTGTTTTGCTAGTTTTCAGACCCAAGAGTCTGCATTCTCAGTGAAGCATGTCCAGTGAATTTGTCATGTTGCCTAAAATAATCAACATACTTAAGTGGGCAGCTTATCTGCAGATTTCCAAGGTATCCAAACACTTTAACGGACACTAGAACTCACACCATATTTTTCAAGATAAATGTGTTCACATATGAAACTTAAAACACTGATGTATGGTGGCTTTATTGCTAAAACATCACCTGAAATCTGCTGTTTATGAAACTCTTCTTACTTCTGATAGTATTTAGATATTTCTTTAATGGAAACCTCAGTTTTCCAGAAGTCCCTAATATCATGTCTGGGTGGGAAGATGGTGAAGGTGGTTATTATATACAGCAACTATTGTCTCCAAACTTTGTAAAAATGAGCACTTTCAAGTCCAAGCATGTAAGTCACATTTTGGATGGGTTTTTTTCCTACTGAATTGTCTTGGTTTAGTCACCAGTTGCTTGTGATTTATACCATGTAGCAGACAAGGGAGTTACAAAATTTAAAAGCAATTTAAAATTCAAGCCATTTTTAGGAAAGTGTTACTAATGAAGCCATTAACAGCCATGTTGTGCACTCCTGTAAGAGTAGCTAAGTCACGCAGAGCAGAACTATAAACCCTGGAATGAGGGGTTTGTAATGTAAGCACTGACACTAACAGAACTGTAGAGGCAGGAGTGGCGTCACTGTAATTAGCTTAGTGCTAGTACAAATCATGTTTTATTATTCTTTCAGCCTCCACAAGAAGAGAGGGTTTATTTCTTTCAGGTATAATTGCATTTGTCACATTTTTTGATATTGCCAAAATGATACGAGCATAAAAAGGCAAGATGACTTTCAGAGCACTTAACATCATTTTTTTGGAATATCATTAGACGGAAGAGATGATGGGGGGAAAAGTGGAAAACAAAAACAAAGCTGTCAAACTTTCAGCTGTTTTCTGTCTTTATTTTTTTTTAAGAATTCATTTTCAGAAGAAAAGAATAGGATGATGGGTACAGAAAAAGTGTTCTCTCATGGATATACTTGAAGGATGACATACAGGGAGAAAGGAATCTCTACAAATCCTTTCGTGATTGTTCCTTCAATGAAGAGAGAAAATTTTATTTTTTTTTTTTCCTCAGGAGCAGATTACCAGAACACGCCATGTCTCTGCAAGGGTGTGTTTTGTTAGGCTCAGGCTCCAGCTCACAGACCAAGTGCATGGAGTCAGTTCTGTCTGCAGGAACAGAGCTAGGTGCATTAGTGCTCCACAATGCTGAATTTGTCTTCTTAGTCAGAAAGTTGACTCAGTCTGTTCCAGAGTGAAACCGCCAAGATTTTTTTCACATTCAAGATAAGGGATATGTAAGCTGGGAAAGGAATGTTGATGGGGCAACCAATGTGTTCACCCGCTGCCAGTAGAAAATGATTGCCTGTGTGCCTGTGTCTCATTGTAATTCTCGAAATATAAGGTGACACAGACAAACAAGCTCAGAGGAGGACTGCCAGGATCACCAGTGGCTGGAGCACTTGCTCTGTGCGGAGAGGCTGAGGGAGCTGGACCGAGTAAGTCAGGAGGCAGAGTTGTCTCCTTAGGACTAAGCTGCCTCCCTGATGCCTGCAGGGAAGGTGTTGAGGACACACTTCACAATGGTGCATCTTGGGGGAATAAGAGGGAGCAGGTGTAGCTCGAAACAAGAAATGTTCAGATTGAATAAAAGGAGAAACTTTTATCAGCATGAGAACAGTGAAGCCAAGGAGCAGGTTGCCTTGAGAGGCTGTTCAGATAGAGGGCATTCAAATAGTACTTGGCTGCATCCCATTAAAACATAGTATCTTTGAACTGGCTTGCGGGGGTTTTTATCAGGTTTTCATTTCTTTAATCCCTGGTAATCTAGTTACAATAGCTCTGAGGGAGCACTAAGGGATTGCCAACTGAAGACTCAGATTTCTGAGTGTGTTGAGTAACTTCAGTGCTCTTATATATCTTCGTTGTTAGCAGTATGAAAGTAGTGAATTTAGAAGTGATTTAGGTATACCAAGAAGTGCTCACAGCTGTACAAATTACAGGTATAAACCCTGTATAAACCAGGGTTTATACAGAAACACAGCATTTAAATCTAAGAAATTAATAAAAGGGAAAAAAACCCTTTTTTTTCTCTCACTATCAAAAAGTGTCATTCAAAACAGAGAGAGGAATTAATAAAATTATAAAATCAGTATAAAGAGCTGTTTTTTATAGCAGATACTTGGTTGCTTTTATGTAACAGCTGACAAGAGAAAGCTGCCAAACAAATCACTTTTAATAGCAGATATTCAGTGCAATGAAGAAACAAGAATAATTTAAAATAATATATTATTTATTTGCGTTTCTGAGGTATTAGGAATGCTGTAATCTCAAAACACCTTTTTAGTCAGACAAGAAAATGAATGCTAATTAATAACAGGAGGCATCTATTCATTTGAACTTTCTACTGCAAATGGTATCATAAAAGATGAATTAACTGGTACCAGGAACATTGATAGCTATGTTCGGGGGAAGGAGACTCAAAAATAACTTCTGAGAAAACAGTTTGACTTTTATTTATCACTGAAGAATGTGATCAATTATTGAAGTACTTTAGAAACTATAAAAAATTCTGCGAATGCATTGCCCTTTCATGCTTGTCATGTTTGGGTAAGCGTACTGCTGGAACAATAGTGGGACAAGTCCCTTCATTCCAGTCAGAGAGGGCTGGAAAAGGAGAGAAGAGATTCTCCTAGAAAATATTCCAACTCAGCTACGTCCCCTCCATTCCCCCAAAACCCACATGTGATCAGACTGTATGGTTTACAGTTTTAGAGGGAGGCACTCAGTAAAAGAACATTTTTTTTAACTGAGAGCACTTAATGTTATTTGTAGATTGGTGTTAAAATGTTCCCTCATCCTTCCAAGACCAGAAGCTTACTTAAAGAATCAGAAAAAAAGGCTTTTCCAGGGTAAATAATTCAATCCTAAATGTTCATATGTAAAATAGGTTCTCTAAAAGTACAATTTTGTCCTTTTTTTATTAAGAAGCAGACAACTTCTACTGTAAATTTTGTGAAATTTACCTAAGAAAAGGTAGTTATTGCACTCTTGGAAGTACCACCTAAATACAGAACCTGATCAAAAACATTGAAAACCATTGGAAAAGCCTCTCCAGCTCAGCTGTTTCTCTAACAGCTTGTTTGAAGATGTTTGCTTGAAGATGCTAGCTCTCTTTACACACTTATCTTCTTACACCTTGAAACCACGGGTTTTATTCGCTGTTATTTGCACATTTTCTGAAAGCAGAGCCTCATAGGTCCCCTTTTCTTTCCAAATTTTTGTATAAAATTAAAGAAAGTTAGTATGGAATAAGAGAGACTTGAAACCAAATGTTTGTTGCATAAAGAATGCACATGTGTGCACACATGCAAGAAGACCTTTCAAGACGAGCAATTCACATGACATACCAACTGACAAAATTTAGCTAATTTTACCATCATCAGCATGGGAAAGATTTGTGTTGCATAGAGACACGATGCAAAGATTGTACAAACTGCCAAAGAGATAATCGTAAGAAAACTAGTTTGTTAATATGTAGTATTATCCTGTACAAAAACAAACAAAAAAAAATTTTGGGAACTGACAACTGGTCTGCAAGCCTCACAGACACCGACCTCAACACAATCAGTTTGCACCCATGAGAATTTTAGCATCAGCAGAAGCAAGAAATCAAAACAACAGAAAAGGAATGCCCACCTGCTCGCGGGAGGCTGGTTTTGCTTAAGAATGTATACTAGTTGTAGGAAAACAATAATTTGTAAAGTGGTAACCTGGAAGCCAATGAACACGTAGCATGAATGCCAAGAAAATGTATAAAAGGTGCTTTTTAGAATTAAAAATGCATTTTGCCTGAAGTTGTTGGTGAGATTTGTGCTAGTCGCATCCGTCTCAACAGCGACAAAAAAATCACACTAGACTGTGTGTAACATTAGGCTTTTATAACAATCTAAATTGTTTTTTTTTCCAATGGAAACATGCTCCTAAGTTTTTATTGTATACTGTGTCTTTATGTCTAGAAAGCTGGATCACTATCAGCTTCCCTGTCTTACCCACCCCACCCCCAAAAGGCATATGTATGGCTTTTTCCTGTGACAGTGAGAAAGTAAAAGTCAGTTTTGCTTACAGGTTAATTTCCTGATAAAGGATGATGGGGATGTACTGATGGGGTGTAGAACAAGCTACTTCATGTATTTAAGAAAGGCATCTGAGCCATATTACAACTGCTACAACCAAGGCTTGGAACAGACTGAAGAGAGTTGTAGAGGTCATCTTTAATTCAAGTTACTGTGTTGTTACACCAGCAGCACTTATGCTTGGTCTTTTCTGGCAGCCACTGTTAACTTCAGTTGTTATTTGAAAAATTCTTTAGTACTTTGGCAATAGTGGCTTCAGTGTTGCTACGGGTCAAGCTTCAGTTTCAAACAGTTTGGGTTTCTTTTCCCCTGATGTGCTAGTTTGACTGCTCTCAATGTATGCTGTTTTAAAGGTGGTGTTTGTATAAACTGAAAAAAAAAAAATATATATATAATAGATTTCTGGAAGTTACTTTGAGATTTAATTGCTTCTTCTTCACTAACTGTGTAGTGTGTTTTTATCAGTGTGATTAAATAGATCTAGCAATGCAAAATGTAGTAACTTTATCCCTCTCCCCCTCTCTCCTTTCTTTACATGATACTCTTGAACTGTGTTTCTGCAGCTATGATAGACGCATCCAGTACACTCCGCATTCATGATACCCACATCTTGGATGTAACATCCCAAAACTAGACTCCAGTTTTTACAGAACAAGACTGGGCAGTTTTGAAGTGCTTTGAAGAAATTGTTTCCTTAAATCAGATATTCTGTTGCCAGCTGACCATAATCAGATGTCCTGCAGTCATCACTGCTCTTTGGTTTTTACAGGGAGTGATTTTTACAGGGAGTGATTACATCTGTAACCATTCATATTATTACTTATATTCGGATAAGTAGCCTGCAGAAACTTTTTTTCTTCCTTTATCACATTTTTATGTTTAAAACGTATGATGTTTAAGGAAAAGAAATACTAACACTCTAGTGTTACCTATTATATAGTATTATTTATATATGAAGACTGCATTTATGTCATAAAGTGAACAAACAAGTCACTGAGGACATTCACCACAACAAAGTTTGTTGGGTTTGGGGCATGTAGTTTTTTTATTCAAATGAGATCTCTGTGAAAACAGGTACTAGCCTGAAGTGACATTCAAAAATAAATAGTTCTCAAGCATAACAGCTTGAGATTAATAGCATATTAGGAATTTGATGATGGCATTGTCAAGATTTGCATATATTTTAGATTTTTATGTGATCTGTTAAGTTTTTCTGAAGACACTGGGAGCATTCTTCGGATGCATAAAAATTGATTATTTTGTCTGGAATAAAGACTTCACTTATAGCAAGGAACGTGCAAAAAAAAGGGATACTGTAGAGTCTGCCGTGAGGTACTATTCGAGCTTATTGTGAAAACATTCTCTTCAACAGTTAATTTCTGCCTGAAAGAAATAATTGTAGCATCAAGGCCTTATTCTGCTAAGTAAAGTAACCTGAGATCTATTGAAAAATAGAGTCTCTAAGATGAATGAGTAAATTATAAGTATTTTTCTTTTCTTCAGTAAGTACACTGTTTCTCATTTTCTGAATAATTGCCTCCTTCATGCATTTTTAACTAGGAAAATCGGGGGGAAACACAGGCTATCTCAGTCTGGTGCTATTTCTGTATGTAAGAAGTGTGTCAGAAATATCAAATACTTCACTCAGGGCTTGAATAGTGAAAATATATTGACTTTGATTTCATTAATGTATAACTTCACTATGAAGTTTCTTGATTTTGCAGACTCTGTAGTCTGTTAATTATTCAAGAAATGAGCTAAGTTAATGTTGGTGGTTTATCAGCCAGTACAATGGCTTACAATGAAAACCAGCAAGTACAGGACCCAGAAGATATTGTGATACACCTATTAACTACCCACCTTAATCTTTAGGCAATTTTCAATTATAATATTTCTGTAAAACTCATTTATTACTGTTACATAACTTAGAGGGAGAATGAGGTACTCTGTTTTGGTGGGGAGCTGATCATGGGCGCATCCTAAATTTTTCCTGGATGTCAGGGGGAATATTCTCTGAAATTTACAGAAGAATAGAAGTAACAGTACTTCCAGTAATTATTATCCACTAACTTTGCAGTAAGTCATAAAGGAAAATAGTGTACCAGTCTTAAATTAAAAGGAAATTTGAAAAAATTCAAAGATGACGAGAAAACGAAGAAGAATTGAACAGTTTTTCTTTCCAGGCAACAGAAGTTCAATGGTTATTTTGAAGCTTTAAGGATTTTTTTTGAGGAGTGTGGTTAGAAGATGTAGTAGATTGCATGTGAATTGTTATTACTATGTTATTCTGGCATCTAGTGTATTTGTCAAGTTTTAAATGAAATTTTCAACTCAGGAAGTTTAAGGTCATCATTTGACATACATCTTGTGTTAATTCAAAAAACATTGAAAAGTGGTTGTTATTGTATCCATCTGTAGCAGTGTAAAGCAATTTTAGTAGGTTTTGGAATAAATACATATAAGATGATACACATTTTTCAACTGAGTCTGACATCTGACTTCATGAATAAAAAAGACCCTATTAATCATGAGGTGATAGAGTCACATACATTATATTTATCATTCTTGTTGAAGAGTAAGTTGTCTGTCTCTTGTTAATGTTTTGAGGAAATGCATAGTAATTATACAGAACAAATAAGTCAAGAATGTAAAAAAATACAGTTAACTTGTGTGAAAGCTTAAATGTTGGTCTCTAACTTTTATGTTACTACTTTACAAATGATAATGTGTGCATGTAGGGAAGGTAATTTCTTCCTCTATAATTGAGCAGTATGTATATAGGAATGTCTATGTGAATGATAGTTAATTCCATGGCCTCAAAACAACTTAAGCTAACTATATATACTTGATATCCAACATCAGATGTGTTCATGCAATCTACGGAAAGTATGCAAGGACTCTGCAGCAAGAATATCAAAATAGTATTTTCAAATAATCTGTCGTAGTATAAATCAACAACAGTTCAATGTCACAATATTTACTCACTGAAGTCAACACAGCATGTTGGCATGTGTAGCCAGAGTACATGGGGAGGGATCTATTGTCTCTTAGCTGGGAGCACAACACTATGGATATTTATTGGAATACTAATTTCTGATCTATACCAGATAATTTTGTGGGAAACAAAGAATCTTTAATTCTCGGTAGACTTTCAAATACCACCTGGCTCATATTCCCCTTGAAGCAAGCAGAATTCATGACTACCAGGCATCTATTCTGATATGCAAGTGCAGTGATTTGATTATTTCAGTTGATTTGTAATAATGGTTTAGTACCTCCAGTTTCTACACTCCGTCCAACCTCATTTTGTACATATTATGCATAGCTCTTGGGGATTCCTGAATGTTTTACCTATGCCATTAGTGTCTTCAAGGAAAGGAAAGATTCAAATACTTACTCACAATGATGAGTTGATTGCATAAATTACCTTCTAGTCTTTCTGCTGTAAGACAGTTTTTTTTCCTTCTCCCCTTTTCACACCTCTTCCATCATTTTGCTTTGACATTTAATAAGGTATATTGAGGGCTGAAGATTTTCTCTAAGTATGAGAAATAATATTATAACAAATACTGAAAATGTAGGACCTCATCTTACTAAGCTGAGCAGTCTACTCAAAGTCAGAGGATCACAGACTGGATTCCTTTGTTGAAGTTTGAAGGAACAGAGAAGCTCTAAGTGTTTAACAAACTAGAGTATCCTTAAGTCTTACAGATCTTAGGTTCTTTTTTAAAGCTTCCCACCTCTAGCTGAGGTATCCTCTCTAGTAGTGCTTTATTGCTACTCTGTATTTCTCCTCTTCTGTCTTATGAGTACTGAAGTATGTCAGTGTCTCTTTGTTCTTAGGTGTCTAACTGGATATTCTTGAAAACCACATTCCATAAAAATGGCTTTAAACTTTATGGATAACAAGGTGTGCCAGTAACAAAGGGTATTTGCTATTTTTCCTTTTTGTTATTTTTGAGTAATGGTATACAAGGCCGATGTACTACAGAAGTAGTCTTGCCAACTCTAGGTTGGTATCAATATATACTGTAAGATAGGAGTTATCAGTATGTACAACAGGGTGACAGACTTTCAGCTATTAGAGCTGAAAACAGATTTAGTACACAACAGAGAGCTAAAATGAGCTATAGCAGGGCTGGCAGAATCATTTCCATAATCCTTTTAAAATATTTTGGAAGATTTTTCTAATGGTTGTATTTTTCTGAGAGTTGCTGTTTTCTTCTTCCTCTTGCATATACCCTGGTTTCTGGCTCATGGTCTTTTGTCCTAGGACTTAAGTCTATCATAGGTCATTAGTGACTGTTTTGTGTCTTTTTGTGTGAAGGAGAAAGAGATACTTTGTGAGCTACTTTATAGTACAAGTGTGCTTTCATACTCAATGATCCACATGCTCCTTCTCAATTCTGTGTGACTGAAAACTCCCACAGTTTTCATATCACTGGTTAGGGAAATCTAGAAGTGGAAATTGAAAATCACCCCTTTTCTCCCCCAAGCCCACCATTGCCTCTGCGTGCAGCAGCTGTAAGCATCAGACCTGCATGAATTCTGGCAGGAGGAGGAGGCACAGGTGATTGCCTCGTAGCGCTCATGAGCAGGTAGGCACAGCTCTGCATCTGCATCTGCTCTTCACCTGCCGTTGGCCACTGCTAATGCCAGTTACTTGCCCAGTAAGACATAAACTATGAGAGCAATTTTTGAGGCCATAAACTAGAATTTAGTGGGAGCTGAAATTATAAATAATATATGATGATTAATACATAATGCATTACCTTTTTATCAGCTGCCCTGAGTTACAGGACACACAAACCAAAGCAGCAATTGTCCCCTCAGCAATAAAGTAGCTAATAATTAAGCAGTGCAGGTCTCTCTCCCTCTGCAGACCTTTCTGCACTCTTGCTTAGCATCCCTTAGTGGAGTTCTAAAAGCTGTTTGCTGATGCTCTTGCTGGAGAGTAGCTACTGTGTATGACTGGTTTTCCAAACTGCTTGGAGGCTACAGGTAAGTGTCTGATGGGTTTTTAGGTGCATGAAATGATCCACACACAGGTGTCTCCCAGTTTAAAGGAAGTTCATTCCCTGCTTTTTCAGATATATTTAAAAATATTACAAAACATCTGCCTATACCTGTGCATAGGAAATTACATGTGTGAAATGCACAGTCTCAAGCAGTGCCTTGCACGTTAAGAGCCAAGTCATCAGCAGATGCAGTCCCAGTAATATCAAGGGCACAGTTTTTCTCTTGGCTTCTTGCTAGTTGTAAAACTTTATGGAAGCCAGACTGCATAACAGGTGTTGCCCTTTTACTTTCTGTATTCATTATATAGCAGACACCTGATAATGTGTTTGTTTTGTCCATCCTTTAGTTAGTTTTCCTTCACACACTCTTGTCTTCCCATCTGTCTATTTCAGATAGACCAGTTTGTCTCTTCATGATACCTAACCCTTTGTTTATGTTTTCCTAACAGTGGATGATATGGATTTTGTCTATATTTAGTATTCTGTCCTGACTAAATATTTGTAGCATTTCTATGCATAACCTACATATGGACACCTTCATTCTTTTGAGGTACACTTTTATCTTTATGGAAATGAAAAAAAAAATTGTTTGTTTATGCATTAAAAAGAAGGAAAAAAAAGTGTTAATATTTCTGTACAAGATTTTTATGTGATTTATTATTCATAAGTTTTTATCATTCTCAAAAAAGAAATCACTATATTGTGTCAATGGAAAGTAATTTGTGGGTTGGAGATTAGAACAGTGGTATATTTCTTTCAATCAAATCTTGCAGATTTATAAACATCAATACGTCTAAGACGTCATACAGAGTTAGCAATGTCTTTTAAAGATTTATTGTTGCAGTAGCAGCATATTTGTGGAAATAATAAGAGGCCATATGCCACTTCTGAACTGCACCTGCAATTTGCACTGATGTCTGTTCAAGAAGTTCCTGAATGGGTTTAATCTATATGCCCTCTGAAGCTGAGGTCAGCCAAAAATTGCCTGTCCATTTCAGTGCCCCATAAAGATTTGGTGACTTAAAAGTTCCTGCTTTTCTAAGTAGGGCAGATCAAAGAGAAAATGAAGGTGTTGCTATAGAAATATCATACTTAGTGGATAGAAGCCATGCGCAGGAATTTCCTATCCTCTGGGCAGTTTCATGACTCTTGGTCTCACAGCTTGTGATTCCTGCTTTCTAAGCTGTACTAAAATAATTTTCTCCCAAGCAGACTGATCCACTGAGTAGTTACTAACCTTGAAAGCAGTATCTTTTTTCTTAATATATTTTTAGGAACCTCTTATAGCTTGACATACTTTTTATTCTCCTCTTGGTTATACCAAATGACATATACTTTCACTTTGAAGAAATAAAGATATGATTTTCAATACTTGATACGTGCAACTAATACAGCAAGAATAAACTGTCTTCATTCCATTTTGAACCTAGAAAGATTTGTTGACAAGTAGTCTGTCACATTATGTCGTATCACAGAAATTTCTATCTTGTATAATGATCCCTCATTATTACAGGAGGATGAATGCAGCAGCAGGACATTTCTACGTAATATTTAGTACTGTGTAATATTTAGTCCATCTGTATCACTTTATAACTCTTTTCCACAAAGATTATTTTTCTTTTTTTTTTTTTTTTTTCATTTTAATTTCTCATGCCTTCAGTGCCTTCTTAGCAGGGTTTGTTTCAGTGGGTGTTATCATTGAGAGAAACTAGGCAAACCCCCCATTTGTCTTTAAGGCAAGATAACCACTTATGCAGCTTGCAGGCGAATTGTGGTCACTGAAGCATTTTGCTGCTTCTGATTAGTCCCACAGAGTGGGAGCATCCTCATCTTGTCAGTTCAGAGGAGTCATTAAAATCTGGGTAAGCTGTGATGATGTATGAGCTATGGGTATGTAAATTCCCTGTTAGCAAACGCATTCTTCATCTTGTCAATTTTTTGCTACCTGCTGCTAGCTCTGTAGGTAACCCTGTGCAGCTGATTGAGGAAAAATATGGACAGCAGATTGCTCATAAAGACATAGTAGAGGTGATCCCTACATGTTCATAATTAGGCTTCTTTGGAAGACCTTCTATTAAAACTGATTTTCATGTTATTTGGATAGCATAACAATTGAATGCAGTGTCTGCTCTTCTGTCTCTGTCACAGAGAAATCTATGATTCTACCTAATCTTAATGCAGTTTTAGACTAGAATAAATAGCATAGAACTGGCAAGTCTGAGGTCCACATTATATATTTTTGTATTGCTGTATGTTCGAAGAATTATTTTCAGAGTAAATTCTCAGATTTCATTAAGTATTTAACATAGTTTAATGTTGGTTATTAATTCACAATATAGCTGAGACTTTTCCACTGACTGGATTGTATTGTTTTCTCTGTAGAAGTTCAGCAACATAAAAGTACTCCTGCTAGACTTAGTAGCGACCTGCTAATAGTAATTTGTTTTCCAGCTGATGGAAATAGGTTTTCCTCTTAGCCATAATGATCCTCATACACACAGTGAGTATACAGTAATACTATTAGTGCAGAGCCATGCAATCAGCACTTTGTTTGAGCATAATGACAGCACAGCAAAGGGTATTTCCTGTCAGAATTACACTTTTTAAGTTCAACAGGCCAGTTGAGGATGGCATTTTTTGTTTTCTTTACTACAGATTTTTTTCCTTTTTGCTTGTTTCAGATTCCTAGAAATAAAAAATTTATGAGCATTTTGAAAACATTTTGGGTATTTTCAGAAAAAAAAGTATGTAATTCTGATGATTACCACTTGCTTACTAGCCTCTAAGATTGTTTCTTGTAAAGACAACTTTTTCAAAATTCACAATTATTAACAAATGAAAGTAAACAGAGCACAGTTGTGTTCAGCTAGGAAAAAATGACTATGTATTGCACTCCTAATAGCCACAATATATGCTTTTAGCAGTCATTCACTTACAAGTATGTTTTATTTAATGAAATATAGATTATTGTTGTTTTCTACTGAACTGTGAGGCACTCTTCACATACCTATCTGGTTGGTCATAGAAGAGTCCCAAATGCCAGGTGAGTATGTTACAAGTACTCTTTATAGATACTGAGACATTCCATACAATTATTAATGAATCAGACCAGAACTATTTCATGGCAATCACCAGATCAGTTTGAGAAGGTTTTCTTGAAGTATTTATTTTGTACCGAGATTGCTCCAGTTACTAGTGTGAGGGGTTTTGCACAGCTGGTGATTGTTGGTTATTGTTTCTAGGACTGTGTATGAGTGACTGTCCATCCCTCGTATTGCCAAATTGGCAGAGACAATTCTTTTTTACTCTGGAAAAAAACTCCTAAATCAGTTTGGAAAACCCAAACTTTTGTTAAAAAATCATTGAAATGAAAACCTGCCCAACTACATTCTTTCCTTTTGTTGATTGCTATAAATTAATAACAGTGTACATGTATATTTTTCTCTCAAAACCTTGACATCTGTATTGGCTTAAGAGTTACTAACAGCTTTTCTTCATGCTAAATTAGCTATACATTAAAAGCATGTCTATCAAGGAGTAAATATCTAATGTGTAGTTTTTGAAAAAGTGTTCTGAGTGCAGTTGTTAGCTTCCATGACTTCTTGCTGGGCTTTTTGGAAGTCCTGTTTAATTTTTTTAAGCAGGCTTTGTGTCATGGGAACATGAGATCCGTTAGCCACGTACTAAGAGCAGTACATAGGTTGGTCAGAAGAAGGGGTGGTGAGATTTTTTTAGATATTAAGAAACGCTAAGTTCCGAATAGGCACAATAATTGACAGTCATTAATGAAAATCTGAAAAATGTATTTTTAATGCATACTATGCCAACATTTAATATTATTTAATATTTATTTTTAATATTTATTAACAGCAGTTGCTATCATGTTATGCAGTACTTCAGACCTTATGTTAATCTCTTACTGAACATTTCAAACAAATGTGGCTTGAAAACAGAGGCATGAACTTTGCCTGGGTGGTTCTTGATATAATGAGGAAAAGCTATTGAACCCATATCAAAGAGAAGTCTGGTATTCTTTGATTTCTAAGAGATTGTTTCTCCTAAATTTTATTATCAATTGTCCAGTTCTCTTTGGATAAAGGATCTTGGGATTTGCGCATGTTTAAGCACAAGATTATGCCAATGGATGCTGGAATAATTTATTCTTCCAGGACTCTCGTTGCTGAGGGCTAGTGTGAGGATAGGCAGAGGTTACTGCTCAGTCTTCTCCTACCCTACGGTGGATGTGTAATGCATGATGGATTTCACCAGTGACAGTTTCCCTAAGGCCACTGAGGCAGTGGGGAGCAGGTGTAGATGGAAACAAATTGTGCTGTGTAAATCAGCAAGACCATTTAGTGGTGTCACCCCAGATTATTAGCAACTTTCTGGTGTTTGGAGATAGCACAAGTTTTAGTTTAGCATTGGGCTGAAGGAGAAAATGAAATGGTTGCAGAAAGAGCACATAAAGAGCTACTGTTCTTTTAAAAGGATCTCTCCTATTACAGAAGTCCTCTTGATTTCAAGAGCTTTTATGAAAGATCTTGAACATAAATTCATTTTAGTAGCCATGAACAACTGAATGTCTGTTTTATGTATATTTATATGATGGAACTTTATCCTGTATTGCAGTATTAAAATAATTTTCCCTCTGCACTTGGCACTGTTGAGGCTGCGTCTCAAGTACTGTGTCCGGCCGTGGGCCCCTCGCAGGAGAGGGTCAGTCTCAGACTGCACGAGTGCTGAGTGCATGGCATGGTCACCTCTCCTGACGGGCTGGTGATGCTGTTCTTGGTGCACCCCAGCATGGGTTTGTCCTCCTGCCTGCCCAGGCTCACTCTGCTGACTGATGCTGAGCCCGCTGCTGACCAGCTACCACAGATGTCTTACTGCAGAGCTTCTCTCCAGCCACTCCTCTACCAGTTCATACTTGTGACCAGCATTGCTCCATTCCAAGTGCAGAATCCACCATTTCAACTTGTTAAATTTCATGCCATTAATCATATCCCAGTGCTCCAATCTGTCTAGATCCCTCTGCAAGCCTCTTGTTCCTCAGTAGAGTCAACTGCCCTTAGTTTGGTATCATTGCTGATGGTGCACTTGATAATTGCTAAAAACAATTTCTCTTGTTTTAGAGACTACTTAGATTACTTTTTTAAAATATTGAAAAATCCTTTTAATTAATTTTATAGTTGCATTTAAAACATATGAGATCATTCATATCAATACATTACTATTGTCTGAGAAAATGAAACAAAACTATAGTTGAAATATGTTTGTTGTACTATCTGAGTTTTGACAGCTTCTAACAAGTACAGGTTGAAACATCTGTTTCTTGGAGAAGAAGGTATGTTAAGGAAATACCTCAGATATGTAATTTAAATTAATAAACTCATAAAATAACATGAAATAATGAAACCCATAAACTTAAACACAAGAAAATAAAATTTCAAATAATTTTTCAAATATTTAACATTGTTAAAATATCTGAGTAATAGATTATAAACTACTTCATAATTTAATAATAGATTTTCACTATTCTTTTTGTTTTACTCAGAAGAGAAAACGTAAGGAATGTCTTATGCATCAGAAGTTACTTATTTTGAATGGTTCCATTTTCAAGTTCGTTTGAAGAAATTTTTAGAAAGTACTAGAATTGAAACAAAAACTAAATTTTCCAAAGTGGTATAGAATGCAGTTAATAAGCAACAAGACTTCATAGATAATATGCTTTTTAAAACATTTTCATGATAGCTTTCGGTATAGTGTATTGACAGGTTTTGTTTCTGTTTTCATGGGTGGAGATGCTACATACAGTTCAACGTTTTTTCTCTAAATGTCATGAGACCCCTATCAGAAAAGAAAGCAAATATTTATAATAATTTGCTTGGTCATGAAAATCATGCTCTTTAAGGAGTGCAATACAGGTAATCAGGTTTTTATAGGATATGTGCTGTTTGAAAGAGAAATGGTTTATTTTTTAAGCTTAAGGTATCATAGCTGTAGCTCTCTGCTTCCTCGTTTACCACAAATAAATTTTTCTTCCTAAAAGTTCCATTAACGATGCTTGCCTTATGTTAAAGTGTCTTCATCTCAATAATTATGGTGTTTCACTGAAGTAAGAAGTATTTATTTAAACAAAATATTTGGTACTTTTGAATTTGGGAGAGGTTAATATGGTGAATATGAGAAAATGTTAAGGAATCTGACTAACACTATAGTTGATACAGCAGTGATCGCTGTAATTATTTTTTTCCCAAATATTTTCTGTTGCACAGTGTAACTCCACAAAATCTATACCATCTGGCTGAAAAATTCCCCATTTAGCTCTGGTGGAAAGGTGATATTTTGTCTTTGAAGTAACAGTAATTTGTCACTCAGGACTGCAGAATAATCACCTCTGCTCAACAGACAGCCTTGATTTCAGTGTCAGAAAGGGTTTATAAGGTGTTCAGTTTCACTGTGTTTAAAAAACAAAAAAAAAAGCTTAAGATTTAGATTCCTACACTTGGTGTGAAAGGAGCGTGTTTGCTCAGGGATTCTTAGGAGAATTAAGTGCAAGGAATTGTGTTGTCCTAATTAGTTCTGTATTTATTTGGTTCAGAAGTTAACTCAAATTAGGACCACATCAATTCTGAGTAAATGTGTCCAAACAAGAGCTAAGTGCAATTTAACTACTCCACTTTATAATTTGTTTTAAATACATTTTTAATACCACTGTAAACAGAGCCTAAGTCTTTTAAGTAGCACCTTCTTCCATGGCGCATCTAGCAGTTGTTTATGCTAGATTTTCTTTGCCATTTTAAATACAGAGAAGATGTGATGCAACACATGGCCCTGAGCTGTGGGGTGTCCCCACGATGGCTGTCTCGGGTGGATACTTGAGGAGCACTGTGTGCAGTGAAGGCGGTTGTCCTGCAGCTGATATCAGTGCCAGACTGCACGAGATACAACACCTTTATGGTGCTGGCTCAGCCTTCCACCTGCAGCCTGTCGGCAGCTTGGGCTGCAGCTGCTGTTTCTGTGGTACTTCCCCGTGCCATTTATGTCTTAAGTGCTTTCCACAGCTACCTGGTGTGGGTTTATAGCACTTCTCACAGGCAATCTGATGCAGCCAAAATTTGTCTGTGCTCCCTTGGAAGTCCAGACCAAAGAAAAGCTCTTTCCCTTGCCAAAGTGATTTGGAGAATACAAAATCTCTAATGAGAGACTCAATATTGGCATGAGGCAGTTCATCTCTTAACATTATCTTCTTTCTTAACTCTTGTCCTGGGTATAGTCCATGACAAGAAACATAGTTTTCCATTCTGGGGCTTCTAACCTTCTTTATTAGTATCTTGAGAGAGACTATTCCCAGCACATACAGATAGACAAAGACGAAATATAGTCATCCACAGTTTTCCCAAATCATCTAAATATTTCTAGTAGGTTCATTTTGATATTTATAATAGGTTAAATATGCATCATTCAGACCCTGTGAAATATCACTTCCTCTTTTTTTCTTTTCCAAAATACATTAATTAGCATTCATTTGACCCATAGAATTCTTGGTCTTTGCCTCTATTTGTGTTTTGTATTGAATTGCATATTTTTCATTTCACATAATCCTTGGTTTTAATAAGATAATGTACTTTATTACCGAGTATTTGTAAAATGGGGTGTGCAAAACTCCTTAGGTTTGGTGATGCACTCCAGACTGCTTTTTCAATCTGCTGCTACCAGTAACATGGTGGTTGGCTTAGCTGGGTAGAAAGGGGAAGGTCATATTTTGTTCTTCCCTCAAAACACTTAAATTACTTTTGTTTGGAAAGTTATCTTTTCTTAGAGATTTTAAAAAGTACTTTAGGCTAAGAAATTCATGCCCTCTCCCTTTCAACATTATAATAGTAATCGATAGTCTTGTCTCAGCCTCACGGAGAAAGAGATTTAACAGATTAATATTTATGTGGGATACCTGAAACACTGAATGACTTTGTTATAGGAAAGTCTTTTTTATTGCAAACATGTCAGGGTTTTAAGAGTCTTAAAGCATTAATCTAATCAAGATGAAACTTTAGTACAGCAGAGAAGATAAATATTTTGCTCTTGGATTTGAGCTGTAACCACAACAAACGTGGCAAATCCAGCAGTGCCAGTGCCTGCCGGCTCTGTGGCCTGCTGGTATGGTCTAGCCCTGTCCTTAGCATTGCATATCCTATCTCTGTAAAAAGATGACTTCATTAAAAACGCATCTTGGAAATCACTCCTGGCCCAGTTAATTCCCAAGGACTGCTTGGCTGCTGTTGGAGAGGGCTCACTGAGTGGCCCAAGGCCTTGCCTGAACAGCTGTGACAACGCTGGCATTGCCGATGTCCAGGTGTGGCACTGGGTTTGTCTGCTGACACTGTGTTCTTGCAGATGTGCAGCCTGTGCAGCCCCCTCTGACTTGTGGTTTAGTACTTTCCAATGTCCAAGCAGAAGCAAGAGCTGCTTGACCATGGAACTGAGAGCAATTCCTCTCCCCACTTATGCCAGCGTGGAGAAATGGAAATGGGTTTTTCAAATCTGTACAGACATGTAATCCAAATGACAGCATGGTCATTGCATTGCAATTATTTTGAATTAAATGAGCTGTAACACATCAACATGAATATTTGAAACATAGAGAATAGTCCTGTGTTGCATATGTATAATGTATATTTTAGTCAGCTAAGGCTGTAATTCTCCAGTTAATAGTTTATACACTATTTCCTTTGGGACACTGCTCTCCATTGTAATATATCTCACTAAGTCCTGGCAATTTATAACCTCCTTGCATATATCTATATCTATATGAGTTAATTTTGATTGTGCCAAAATAGAATAAATGGATTCAAGCAGAAATCGATTGTTTGGCAAAGCTAGAACACAGTCTTTATTTCTGAAGTTTGTTCTAAATAGTATTCTATCCTAATACTTTAATATGTAGTGGGCTTTTTTTTTTTTTTTTAACAGCATAATGGGATTAAAAATGCCATGTCACCTGAAAGGAAACTGATCTGATTAGATGTGTACTGTCACTTTAAACAAGTAAGGATTCATAGTAATTAGTTAAATGTGTTAGAACTGCTAATGATACAGGCTAAGACAAAGAGCTAATAAATAAAACACTTAAAAGGGAAAACATGCCCAATATTGTTTCAATCAATAATTTTTTTTCTGGCTTGTATTTTCCAGTAGTACAGGGAAATCTCAGTTATAAGGAACTATCTTGTATAGAATGGGAAGGTATTTATAGCTCCTAACACATTACTGTTTCTGCTTAGAGCTTGATTTGTTTTCAGAGATGCTGCACTAAATTTTGCTTGGAGACATTGGCACATTGATTACTTCTAGTTTTCAGGTCAATGGGGACTGTGCTCTGCTTATAAAAAAATGAGATGTTACAGTAAAAAATCTTTGATGGAGTTAATTTAAGATACAAGGACTTACTTGTGTAAATATGAGTCTACTGACAACGGCATTTAAAAAATCTCTTATAGTATAAAACAAAAAATATTGATTAGCTGTGAAAGCTGTCATTTAGCAGTTTACAAGAGCACTTTGAAACCATTTATATGAAAATTAGGAGAAACTGAGTACATTGAATGTTTCATTAATTTTGTGTAATGACATACATTTTTTTCCAAAGTATGCAGTAGACTCAGATTGTGCAAATTAACAGTAATTGTTAGTAAAATAATATTTTGCCATGTTTTCCAAAGACTTCCCTTAAATTCTGTGCTGTAAACATCTCTGACTCACTTTCTTTTTGACTCATTTCTTATCTTTTCCGTGTCTTTTTATTTTATATGAACCAATTTGTTTGCTTCAATGTTAGTAATAGATAGTTCTTCATCACTTTTTAACCATCTCTCAAAAATAATTATTTAGGAGTTTGCCAACTACCTCATGCCTATGGCCTCTAAGTGCCGCAAAACTCTATAAAGCTAGAATAAATGTTTTAAAAATATCTATTTTACAGGTAAACATTGATCTCTAAATCTAATAACAAACACATTTTTACTTATTCAGTCTGTCCTGGTGAATTCTGTCATATTGTAAATAAATGTGATGCTTTTCAGTGACAAAGTTAAAAAGGAATTTTAACTAATGTTACTACTTGAAAAAGCTGTTTCACAAATATATAACTTTCAATTTAGCTACTAAGTCTAAATCTACACTGAAAGGCTATAAAGTGCTATATTTGAAAATCAAGGTTACAAGAGATGAATAATAACCTTTTTTTAGATTAATTCCTATAAAGTATACATCAGGTCATTAATCACTGTGTTTTTAGTAAATCAATAGGAAAAAGCAGAGACAACCCCATTCTGCACTCTCCTTTTATTTTTTACATCTGAAGCAGACCAATATGAGTGTGAGTTGTATGAGAACCAGAGTGTTAAGCAATAATTCTATGACATCCATATTAGTTACATTGCATCCATTTCTTAGCCCTAAAAAGATGAGTATTTCTGGACAAATAGAGGAGTAGGATTAGGCCTTCAGCCCAGTTTTATAAGTTGCACTCTGAAGAAACCTAAGGAATTCATTAATTTGTCATATTCTATCCAGATGAAATAAAAAACCACACATTGACATCTCTTCCTGAGTAGCAGAAGAAAACATGCTGCCACAGATGGATTGTAGTTAATTTTTCAGGGATGATAACTTATTTAACTGAAGAATATAATTTATTTAATTGCTGTCATTGTTATAAATTGCTGTCTTTGCATCTGAACAAAATCTCTAGATATGACTCCAAAGCACTGTCAAAACTGCATCTTTAGAACTTCATATTTGGATCAAAGTGGACTTCAAAAATATATTTCTAATAAACTTCAGTCAATTATGTTTGAACTAAAATACAAGAATTTTGTATGTATGCCTAAAGTTTGAAAGGAGACTATAATATTATATCTCAAAATGAAATTTAGCATAAAAATGTAATTAGTTTTGCAGTATAATACAGTATGAAAAAAATTCCGGTATGTTTTGTTTTGTTTTGTTTTTTCTAGTACTTTTTGCAACATTTTGGTGACCATACACCAAATGAACATAGCATGTGATTTATAAATAGATGGTAATACTTGCTTCACTACCTCTGACTATTTCAAACTCATGCAAAATACTTGCAAACTCTTCTTCAGACTCTTGCAAATGACATTATAATCCATTTCCCGCATGACTTCTGCTGTGATTTAGCTCTTCCAGCAGTGACCAACACTGGATACCTAAAACCAAAATAGAGTCAAACTATGCAGAGATACACCCCCCAGAATATTACCCCAACTTCCAACAAAGCTGTCCTGAGCTCCGAGTAGTTTCCTCTGGTGAATCTTGTGGTCAATCCTTCTTAAAATTGAAATTTGGAGGATTCCTGTGCAGAAAGCTTTCTTGTGCTGGTTCTGAGACTGCTGTTTGCAAGGGTCTCCTGTTTCCCCCAGAGTTGTTATTTTTTCCTGATACAATTTCCAGTGACTTAGAATCAGCACATCATTTCATTTATTAAGGTGGAATGATTTTTGATGTATTTACCTTTATTTACATGTAATTTCAGCTGTAATTTTATCACCAAGTATCATAAGATGTAGTTTTTTATAACCAGTCCAGCCTTCAGAGCCTTGACTTACGTTAGCATCATCAGTAAAGTCTGTTTTCTCACTGTTCATTGCTTTGTCTGGCTTCAATCTCCTACTGAATCCCTGAAAGACGCGACTAATTAATTCCTCCCCGTGTGAATAGTGACGATTACTAAAATTTTTCTCCAGTGTTTAAACAGATTTTCAGTTTCCATGAGAGGCTCTTCCTTCTAATACCATGTCAGCCTGGTCTTTTGGAAATCAGGTATCTGGTTGTCAGTTTATTTTCTTGTCCAGGTTGGTTTGTTCTTTAGAGAACACTGACAAATGCCTGAGAAATTATTTCCCTTTAAAATAGCTATCTTAGCTCTTTACCTATCTAATGTATTTATTCTACTGATCACTAAATGTATTGTTTATTCTGTTTTGTAGTAATTTTATTGGAAATTCTTAGAAAATTTTTATTGAACTGCCTTCCTCCCAGCCACCTGTCACATTTTCCTCCGTTATGAACCCAGATGGAGAAAAAGTATTTTATTTTTGTGTTCTGACCTCATCTTTCTTGAATGCCTCCTTTTATAGCCTGAACATCTGTTAGCCCTACCAGCTCTCTGTCTGGCTTCCAAGTCTCTGAATAATGTTTTATTTTCTTTTTTTATACTTTCTCCAAGTTGTTGCTCAAAGTTTTCTCTTACTTGCTTTGTGTGGATTTGAGTTTGGGATTTTTTGGCTGATAGTTTAGAGTCTTTTTTGTTTTTCTTATTTGATTACGATGTCAGATTTTAAAAAGATCTTTTTCTTGAATTTAAGAATTGAGTTAAATATTATTCCATACCCCACATATGCCATCTCTTTGGTTTTTAGGCGTATCCACAGCTGGCTCCTTTGTACTTCAAAGCAGGTATTTTCTTTTTGTACAGACTCTTCCTATCCTTGATGTGGCCTCAGTTCCAGGTGTCTCCCAGTTCTTCCTTCCTTCTTCTGACTGTATCTTTGCCTCAGAGCATCCCCGTCTCTCTGAGTCTGCACATGCCATAATGAGAACATGGCAAAGGCTGCTGCCATGCAGGTCGGAGCTTTCAGCTCCCAAATGACCTGCCTTTCATCTCTGGAAGTTCTGTCCTGCATCCCTTGGCTGTTTCTTTTTTTAATGGAAGGACTCCACGTTGCTGCTGCTAGAGTGTCTCTGGAGTCTGCACAGGCGCAGGGGGTCCACGGGATGCACATTCTCCTCAGAGCCACCAGAACAGGTCTCTGTCCGTGCCGTGGTTCTCAATATTCTGTGATGTTTCCGAGAGAATAGTAAAGTTCTAGGGTCACCAGGCTTGACTGCTGTGACACTGGAATTCATCAGCTGAAAGCCCCTTTAGGATTTGGGCATACATGTTTGTTAGCAAGCATGGAGTTAATTTCTTTTGTATTTGCTAAAGATTAATGAGACAGCTGCTTTCATTATTCTAAGTGGGGAATGTACAGGCCTAAGAATAACCAAACATGTAATGCCCATATTTTGCCTCCACAAGCATTTGACAAACCTTAGTCTGGAATTTAGACTTTTACAATACACTCAGAAATATCCATTTTCTGTTGTATTTATAAAAAAATGCAGAATGCCACATGCCATAAGAAAAGAATGGACAAGGTGAAAGTTGTGATCTGAGGCAAATCTCTATGAATTTAAATGATTTACACAAAATTCGGTGTTACACACTGATTTTAAAATAAATAATCTTTTCATAAAGCAGCTTCTCATATTAATCTAGTGATGTAAGTATATATACCACTTCGTGATTTTGAGGATGGTGCTATCAATGTAAGAATGTGTTTACTCAGTTGTCAACATCATTGTATAGTGTTTTAAGTGGAGAAGATTACATGAGTGAGTAGTTATCCACTGATTTCATTGTTGCTGCAGGTTGAAGTACACTGGCTTGTTCTTATTTTGGTGCAATATTATTTACAGGTGTATTCAGTTTTAAGGGAAATAGAATTGTTTTGTAAATAAATTTGCAGTGGGAAAACATTGCCAGTAAATGGAACAAACCCTTAGTTTTTTCCTTCAAGAATGTATCAGTTTGTTTCCTCTGCTTTGCTATTAATCTAAGTGTTTAAGACATATATGGTCTTTATCAAATAAAAAAGCTAAAAAGCACTTCTGAGATTTACACTGAACATAATGTTGCATGTAAACTTCACTTACATTTCCCTTCAGTGTATGTTGGAAGTTAATTTTCCTTCTTGTTTCACATAGTTTTGTAACATATTTGTTGTCATTGTTTTAGTTCATTTCAGTGGCTATTGCATTTGCAGACAGACAGGGAGTAAAAATGCTTGAGGGTTGCAAATTAAAACATTTCTTCATTTGTAACACTTGAATGCAGTGATTTCCTGGAGGAACATGAAAGAGTACTGAAAGGTGCAGGTTCCCAAGAGGACTAGAAGCTGTTGTTCTGTTCTTTGCAGGACCTAGACATTGAGCTCCAGACCTGGAATTTATGACTTTTGTACCTGTAAATGTGTGTGAAATATCAAAGTTCACACAGTAACTGAATGAATGAGGCAGTTAAACTGGAGATGAACAGCAGCTCAAAGCAGAGAAGAGTGTGGAAATGGGACTGATGTGTTTGAAATTCACACAGACTCGAGTCACACAATTTGGTCAGGTGGCACTGCAAAAGTGAGTTTCAAAGCCTGAATCATCTTCCTAGATACCAAGTCTGTTATTTGGGTATGGCTAACTGTGTCACTTCAACCCTTCCAGGAGAGCTCCCCTGACCAGCTGGAGCTTGGGACATATTGTCATGACAAGGTGAATCAAAAATACTCACTGCATTCATATTGGTGGCTCTCTTTAATATGTATTTTGCAAACACATTCATCCTTCTTGAAGGTTGTAGATGTGCTAAAGCAAGGTCGGTATGTTTGAATAAATATTAAAATATAAATATCTGGTAAAACCAGATGGTTATTAAATATACCTGAGGCATTTCTTAATCTTGTGTTAGAGGAGAATTCAATATTACTTCTATAATATTCTTTTAAGTGTGAATCAGATCTTATCCTGGGGTGCGAGGATAAGAAAAAAGGTGCAAGTGAAAAAATTAGCAGATCATTTAATATTTTATCAGGCAGGGGCATCCAAACTGTAGTTTTGTTCATCCAGGGGTTGTTGTATCACAATGGCAAGACTGTTGGGTATTACAGCCTGCATTATTCAAACCCACTCAGGCCCTCCAGCTCATGCTTGCGATCTCATTTGTCACATACTATATGTCTTGATCTTTCAAAGTATTGTCCTGAAAGTACTTTTTTCTGTGTTACATTAACGAAGTCTGAAGCACAGTTATGTTGCTTGCAAGGGAATGCCATCAGCAGAGTATTACAAATGAATCTCAGGTTTTTGGATTCTTTTGATGCTCAAATACTGTAAAACTCTGGAATTTCTATTTTTTGAATGAGAATGAGTAGATATTCTGAATAGCAATTAGTGAGCGCTATGAGCTGCCAACTAGGCAAATTATGAACATTTACAAATCATAGAATCATGGAATCATAGAATGGTTTGGGTTGGAAGAGACCTGAAAGTTCCAACCCGCCTGCCAGGCAGGGACACCTTCCACTAGACCAGGCTGCCCAGAGCCCCATCCAGCCTGGCCTCTAACACTGCCAGAGATGGGGCATCCACAGCTTCTCTGGGCAACCTGTGCCATTGCCTCACCACTCTCACAGTAAAGAATTTTTTCCTTATATCTGATCTTAATCTACCCTTCTTCAGTTTAAAGCCATTCTGCCTTGTCCTGTCACTCTATGCCCGTGTAAATAGTCCCCCTCCATCTCTCTTGTAGGGTCCCTTCAGGTACTGGAAGGCTGCTCTAAGGTCTCCCCAGGGCCCTCTTTTCTCCAGGCTGAACAACCCCAGCTCTCTCAGCCTATCTTCATAGGAGAGGTGCTCCAGCCTTCTGATTATCTTCATGGCTTCCTCTGGACTCACTCCAACAACCAAATACTGATAATGGGGGGAAAAGGTTGTATTTGTTTTATATTTATTTAGCACAGTGATTTATTCTTTACAGTTAGCAAATCAGTTGCATTGATATCAAATTACAGAGGGATTACTCTCTATATATGTTAAGTTTGGTTTTGCAATTAGCAGTGTTAAATGAAATGTAAATTCAGGTATCTCCTGCATTGATTACTACTATTGCAATTAGCCCTGTGTACTTTGGAGGAGGAGACTCTGCAGGTCCTCTGGTCTCCATGTTAAAATGAAAGTTGGGGCAGTTCCAGTTTGGAGAACAGACAGGATCTTTCTGAGCCCAGTATGTTACCTAGATAAACAAATGGAAAGCTCTCTGCCAGATAATGGAGTTAATGCTGGCTATTTTCTTTTCATAAGGTCATCACTGTGAGAAAAAAAAAAAAAACTAAGAAAAAGAGTCTATTCAGTTAGTGTGCAGTCTGCTCTTCAAACAGGTTGCTGCAGGAGGTAGCTTTTGAGAATCAGCTCATGAACAGTAGCAATTTACTTAATGGTATTTATCCTGCATTGTCCCAGTTTGTATTCTGTCCTGTCACATCTGACTGAATGGAAAAATAGAGAACAATATCTTTTCTAAGTTCGTATCATTTTCACCTGATTTATAGTTGAAATCAGACAGATGTCTTACCTGAGCTCATTGGGAACAGAGTTTAGCAGCAGTTTGAGTCTTTGAATTAACTGAGTATCAACTGTTTCCACCTTGTCAATGTTACTTTGGAATGCTTTGCTCCTCTTCAAATATTTTTTTGCACTGCCATCTCAGATCAGCCAAGACCTCGTTAAAAAATCTTGAAGGATACTTGGTTTTCTTCTCTAAGAATAGGAGAAGTAGAAGATAATGAGATGTAAGGAAGAAAAATTTTATTTTCTTGAATTTGACCTTAGTAACAAAGAACAAAAAAAAAAAAGTAGTATAGAAAATGTAGCAGGGGAAGGTGAAAGAACCAGTTTCATAAAATATTTTGGAGCACTTTCACAGGCATGTTTAATTTCCACAGAGCTATGTGAGTTTGCATATGTCAATCACTTTAAAGTAATGCTTTGCTTTGATCATGAACGTGACTTGAGAATGAAATTGTTTGCATAATACTCAGTATATGTAAATTGATACTTAAATGCTGCTGTAAGTATAATTACTTTAATAGCAAAAGGCAAAATCAAGTTGACTAACAGAGTTTTTAATTAGATTAACATAAGCCATTTGCGATTTAATACAATGGTGTCTACAAAATTAGATACTGTATGGATGTATGTTAAATCAGTTCATTAACACACTGGGTCCAAATTAACTGTTGTTACAATTTCCTTGACTAGTAAGGACTTTGTGGTTTATGCTACATTTGAGTAGTCCACTAACATATATGGGAAAGATGCATTATTTTTTGTGGTTGGGTATTCAACCCTAACTTACCGTTTCTTGTTGACTTAGAGCTTATCTTGGCAAATACAACATCTGGCAAAGAGAAATCTTTCACATAATATGAAATCATATTCAGCTCACTAAGAATAAGACGATGTGCATAGAAGTCCCATTGAATTAAAACTTCTTTAGATCTTCCTTTTACATTACCAACTCTTCAAGTAAGAAAAAAGTTGTTAGGTTGCTGCCAGTTAGCAAAGAGCAGATGGTGTTTATTACTGTGACCGGTAAATTGTGTATCTGTGGGAGTAATAAGCCCAATTAGCCAAATGTTGATTGTGCTTTTAAATGTTGTAGTCTTGGTACCTATTTCCATACCTGTGAATATACTCAGTATAAACTTCTTTGTGCACTTTGGCAAAAGCTCAGTGGTGCACTTCTGCAGCCTGAATTGTTGGCATTTGTATAAATACCATTTTAGAAAATGTCTTGCAAATGAGCCAGTCTTAGACACAATTCTTTACTTACTTACTCACAATTTTTTACTTACTTTATATTTTATTTTCCTGTAAATAGTAAAAGTTGACTACTTCAAGCTTGGCTAGGATAAATGTTAAAAGCCAGGTGGCCTTCTGTCCTAAAGAACCCTCTTGCCATATTCAATAAAAAACGACTTCAGTACAAGGGAAAGTCACGTTTAGCTCAGCATACTCTGCTTTAAAAGTACTGCTCTTCTTGCACAGTTTCCCAGTAAGGAGTAGCGAGCCATCAAAGAACTTCTTGGTCTTTCAGAGACATGGGTTGGGATCAGTCACAACCTCTGACTGGTGACCAGTCTGCTAGACCAGGTTGCTCAGAGCACTCAGTTGCTCAGCCTTGCCTTGAACATTAGAATCCTCTTTCTCATTTCTGAGTTGCAAAAGCAGGCTCTGGTCTGCTCTTTCTGTCAGCAGAAGCTGGTGCTGCTGCTTTGAGTAATAATACCCTCTTTGATAACTGAGCCTGATGATTTTAATAGCAGTAGTTTCAGCAGTCACTTCCTCACAATCCAAATAAGCAATAGTAGCTACCTACATTCAGCAAGGTCTGTTTTGGGTTTTTTTAGCATACCTGACAGCTCTTCAGGGTCAAGATCATGTCTTCCTGCATGGCTGTGCAATGCCTGGTACAATGAGTCTCTCTGGATACCTCCGCAATTAAATAATAAACCCTTTGCAATTAGCAACTTGTTAATTGAGGATTTAATATAGATCCACAACTTTAATTTGTTCCTTGGCTTTTCCTCAATTACCTCACATTAGATTTAAAAACAGAACCACATAAAATAAAATGCTTGGGTGTTTTACAGATGAGCAGATTTTAATAAATAACACTGCTAATGCACGTATTAGAGAAGGAGCCATTCAAATTTTCCTGACTTAAGAAAGTTTAACTGAATAAGCATATATCAGACACAATTTTATTCTTTTTATTGGAAAATGTGTTTTCATTTTAAGTCTCATTTAAATTGCTTTATTCAAGTGCCACAACTTGTTACCAAAATTCTGACCTAAAACTACTAAAAGTGAAAAGTGAGGGGATATTTTTCCTATCTCAGTGTAGACTTATTTCTAGAAGATTTTTGTCTGGAGTTGCCGACCATCTGTTTCATGGAGTTATACCAAAAATATATTTTCGCTCTAGGTTTAGATGCTTGCAATGAGCTAGTAAATTGCCAGACAACTATTGCAGCATCTTCTTCAAGCACACTGTAAATACAAGTTCCCAGCACTTCTCGAGATAAAAAAAGGTGTAATAAAACCCCATTTATTTCTTAGGTAAATCTTCTAGTCACAGTAGCTTTAATAATTCTAACTTTGTTAATCAGATTTAATTTATCCTTGAAGTGATTCCACTGATTTAAACCTGAAATTAATTTGGCCTGGAGTTTTCAAGAAGTTGTATTTTCCCTTTGAGCATTTAATTTTTCTGTGCACAGCCTGTCATTGGGTTATTGTTCAAAGCCTAACAAAGAGATGAGACCCAGTGTGCTCTGTAGGAAAGGGCAGCTTTTTCCTTTCCTCCTTTGGTTCTGGGATTGCTGCAGAGACGTATCTGTGATACAACACTGTAAGAAAGCAGTAGCACACATTCTTTGGGATGGATCTCCAGGGCCTCTCTGGAGCACATTCATTTTCTGCTTCTGCTGTTTGCTGTTTCCTAACATGCCCTGCTAAAGTAGAGCCCTGCAAAGTTCAGTCCTACCAAACAGGTGTCTTGGAAGCTCTTCTCCAAGAGACAGCAAGCATGACATCACATTGCTGTAGAAAAAATAATGTTGCATACTTACCTGGAACACTAAATTCATTTGTTAAAGACAAAACTACTAGATATTGAATGGGGTAAGCAGCTACATATAGAGGGGGACAAAATTGGACTCTGCAGAATAGAATAGAAGAGAATAGTTCCAGTAGGAAGGGACATACAATGCTCAATCCAAATGCCTGACCAATTCAGAGCTGACCAAAAGTTAAAGCATGTTATTAAAGGCATTGTCATGTTCACAAAATGTTGAGAAAAATAAAATTTGCCTTCACAATAGTCCAGTACTGCCTTAACTTGAAGTCCGTTGTGCATATCAAAAGATGAGATAATTTTAAAAGAAATGCTGTTCTAAATTATATGAACTATCAGAAGTTTTGGAATAGGACCTTAATTATAGCAGGTCTCAAGCAGTAAGGTTTTAGTCAGGAGTGACTGTCTTTGTCTTCTCCCCTTTTCTTTGGAACAGGACTGAATTTAGAAAGATTCTTCCCCACCTGCACCCCCATCCTGCTCTCCATGAATAAGGACAGTATTTTGTGAGGATAAGTAGCTCTGAAAATGGAATGACACTTTGTCTCTCCACAAAGGAACTGATAGCAATGGTGAACAAAACACACTCATAAATAACAAATCTGTTTCATGTTGTCAAGCCAGGGCTATTTCTGTTTTGCTGCTTCTAGAAGAAATTAATTTCTTCTCCCAGTTCAGGGCTTTGTTCTGTTTTATCTTACAGCTGGAAACATTTGTCTTTTCCTATTCGTTATTTATCTAGGTTTTGTTACTCCTATGAACACTGATCTGTGTATAAAACAGAAACAGTCACTGACACAAACATTTTTTTTTGAATGGTAAGCATATTCCTTGTTTCTGGTTGTAAAACCCTATTAAATTAGATTTTATAAAGTAAGAAATGTTACAGTTCTAGTAGAAATGTATTCAGGCTGCATCAAACAGGGAAACAAATATTCTTCTAAGTGTAAACATGCATTTTCTGCCAGTCAGTGTAGTTAGCTTGGGCTTGAATGCTAATGCTGTAAACTATACCTAAGATTTGCTATACGCTGTGGTATGCTGTCCTAAGGTAGTCTGAACAAAAACTTTGGTGAAAACTGAGGAGCCAGAGTTTTGGCTTTGAGCACCTCACTGTCTGATTGCTTGTGTGGGGTGAAGTGTGAAAGTAATCAGGATGCAGATAAATCTGCTGAAACTGTGTGTATATATTGGCTGGGGAAGATGTTGGAGATACTGGCTGTAGATAAAGGAAAGATCTATCGACCTGTATTCCCTGTCAGGTTTTATTTTGCAGAGGAGAAGGTTTATTGCACAGCTGTTGATACATGAATCATTGTGTGCATTTGATTATAAGTAAAGCATCCCCTGCTTTCACCTGACCATTTTCCCCTGAAGACATGCATCATCCCCCCCAGACAAATGAGAAAAAAATCTAAGAAAATAATATACAAAATCTTTGCCATAAACCAGGAAGGGTTTCTGCAAGCAAACAGAAAGCCTAGCTCATGTTCATAAACATGATTGAAAAGTTAAGCCACCAATAAAAACATCTAGTAATACAACAATATTTTTCAAGTGGAAGTCTGTTTGCTCACCAGTAGTGAAAGCTTTCTGTTAATACTCTCTCTTCTCTATGTCAGCATTTCTCAGCTATCCTCTCCTAATATGACCAGATATTATCCCCAGACGTAGAGCTGCTATTATTTGGAGAAAATTTGTACACATGGCAGAACTGAATTGGATCTGAGATTGCAGAATAAGATCTGCAGTTACAGCTGCTGTACCTGGAATGTGTGCTTCTGGGCAAGGATCACCATTATATGCAGTCCAGCTGCCTGTGTTTCCACATTTTCCTTCACTGTCTCCATGCTCAGGTTGCATGTGCGTGCGTGTGGCTGTAATTGGAGCCTAAACTTTCCAGTATTAAAATTGGTTCTGCCCAGAATATCTTAATTTAAAAAAACAAGAGAAATGAAGTTGTGTTTCAGATTTCTTACAATTTGTGCTGTTCACTGCAACATCCTCCGTCTTGTCTGCTGCTTTTACTTATATGTGAACATAAAGGATATAATTTTTCAGAAGTTATTGAGTCAAAGTTACTCCACCAGTACATTCAGACCTTGGGGAGTTTTGGGATTATAGATGGTGCTGAGAATATCCAGTGGCCCCAGACTGATGATGGGAAGACTGAACACAACAGTAGGATGCCTGATACAGTACCGTGGCTTTTCTGCAACTTCAGACAAAACCAAACTAAGCACGGTTTAGTTTTTCAGTTGTACGTAATTGCTTCCTTCCTGATCGTGTTTTGTAGATAGTGGATGAAATGTCTGTCTGCTACATAATCAATAGAATTAAAATCCCCAGCCACTTATTTCCTGTGAAGTGATTAAAATCCACTTAGTACGTAACATGGTCTATGCTGGCCATACTGCTCCTTTGCAGCAATATGTCAAGGTAATGATTAGACAGTTTATGAAGTGCTTAGATATAAATGGTCAACATAAATCTTCACAGATTGTGTTTGAATAGTTTTATTCCATTCAGAGAGCAAGTGTAGTCAAGCTTTGGTTGGCCTTCTCATAGTTTCCTCCAAAGCTGTGTAACATAGTACTTCTTTCACCTATCGAGGGGTAGCTTTTCTTAATACTAAGAAACACTGAAAGGATGCAGTAGGACATGGTTCTTTTCTGACTGGTGACGTATAAGTGTCACAAAAGATTTGGTGGTGTAACTTGTGACACCCTCCCTTCTGTCTGTAAGGGGGTCCTTGCAGAGGAACAAAACTCTGCTGTTTTCTCACCCGTCTCTAATAAAGCTTTGTATACATGGAATGGGTGATGTTTGGAATCTTACTTCTATCAATACATTAGGTCTACAATCTAGTATTTAATTTCAGTTCTTGCCATTTCTTCCTCGTTGTTTGGTTTGTTTTCACACAAAATTGAATGATCAATTTGAAGTCAACAACTTCTTCTAAGCCAAGTTTTCCCTGGAAGAAGCAGAGCAACAGTTTGAAGACACAGGATTGTTGATACCTTTGTTGGAACATTGACTCTAAATCCTACCCCATTCTGAAGAGTTGATAACTTTTATTAAATCAACAGGTAGAGTTGGAAAAAAGTACAAACACACAAGCTTGAAAAATCTGCTTTTGGAGTTTCAAATCATGCTGGATTTTCCTGCAAATGTTACCACTTATTACTTCCCTGACAGACACATTGTCTCGCAGAAATATATTATTTTGGTTTCGGTGGCAGTAGATTTTACCTTACATGTTTATTTTTCCTGTGATTATATACTATTTTCTTAGATAGTTTAACCAGTATTTGAAGGAAGTTACAAATGATTTTTAATTAAGACACTAGACTAAAAAGCCAGCTCGGGGTTTGGAGGATCTGGCATAATTCAGAGTTTGGGTGTTACTAACATGGCTGATGCATTTGTGTTGTTATATTCTTGCTGGTTAGAGTGAAAACAAGAATATTTCCCCTTTTTTTCCCCATTTTTTAAATAGAAGGTAGTGCAAAACAAAGTGTATTGTAACATCTTTATAGACATTTGTGTGTATTTTTGACAGCAACATATCCTTGGTTTATATTTCTTATTGTCATATTCCTTCTCTCTGAAATAAAACCAAGGAAGTGCTGATACAATGACACCCCTTTTTCTTTGGCTAAGCTTATTCTTTATGGAAAGCCAGACCAGAATACTGTCTGTTCAGACTTGATCATAATTCAGAAACATCTTAAGTAAGTGCTGATGATTTCCAGTCAGCTTCTGAATACCACATACCAAAGCATTTTTAAAAGATGTTTGAAATAATAAAAAATAATAAATTGAAGGGACTATTGATTACAGAATAAACAAATTACTTAATAGACTCCCCCCTTTTTGCTACTTTGTGTTGACATGATATTTACACCTCATTTATTTATTGTTCTGTCTTCTGATTTTCCTGTAGACATCTCTCCTTTTCATACAGAAAAAACTGTTGTATGTGTAACATGAAGTGTGCAGTGTTTAGGAATACTAGCAGTATGGCAGACAAACCCAAGTGTTCTACAAAATCCTTTTAGAAAATGCCCTTGAATATCTACCATGATCTATTGATTGTGATTTGTTCTGGTGCTGGCAAAACAGGGATTTGAAGCTGGTACACAAAACAGAGCTTATTTTCAAGTCGATGTCCGAAGCATCAATTCCTAAAAATCTGTCTAAAGCTCTAACTTTGCAGGATATATTACTTGCCAGTAGAGCTGGCCTACTTGGGAAAGAACCTAGGCATTCTCTGGGTTTCACCAGTACCATCTCATGAGCAAATATCTTTTTTAGCAGTTCACTAAACGTAGTGGCCACTGGCCTATTAGTCCTAGAGAAAAGCCTCTGGGGGTTCCAATAAACCATGAATGCTTTTACTGTCTTTCACACTAGATGGGTGAATATCTTGGTTCTCCAGTCTTGTATCTCTGTCAATTAGGCTCAAAGCTAAGTAGGAGTATTTCTTCTAAAGGAAAGTAAAATTTTCTTGTTTAATCATCATGTTTATTTATTAAGTTTTTGGAAAAGTACCTGTGGTTCTAAAAGAGTTCTCTTATTTTCATTCTAGTTCAATTTTGTTGGGAAATTGCTTGGACCAAGAGGAAACTCTTTAAAGAGGTTACAAGAAGAAACAGGTGCGAAAATGTCCATCCTGGGAAAAGGATCCATGAGGGATAAAGCTAAGGTACTGTTTCTGAATTCTGGTTGCAATTAGTGTTGAAACATATGTTGTTTTAGGTGTTACATTTAGATTGCCTGTCTGTTTATTAATGACTCAATTAAAAGGCCTGTAACAGACTCTGACTTCAAGGCTATTTTTTTTTTTCAAGTTATATCACTTGCTTAAATATAATTATTTTTCTTGGTATGCCAACCTTGCTTAGACCTCCACAGTTGCTATTTTACCACTGGTATTTAAATAATTCACCTAAAAGATAAACCAGTTTAAAGTTCGTTTCTTCTGAGAGAAGTCTCCTTCTCATAAGAAGTTACAGCTTGTATATATTACTGCTGCAATACTGGTGTACATAAATGGGTTTTCTGTTTCTTTAGAGATGGATGGGGTTTTTTTTTGATTTTGAATATTTATTCAGGGCATAGTTCTAGGAAAAGATAACGAAGTGGACATTTTGCTTAAATGTGTGTAAAAATGCACTATAGATAAAAGAAAAAAAGTGTTTGGAATCACAGTCTGGTCAATGCCCCTAAGTAATTATTTGCAGGTAAGTGTTGTTCCTTCTCAGCCAGTTCACCCCCGCCCCTAGTTTATATGCTGAGCATGATGTTCTGTGGTATGGAATATCCCTTTGGCCAGTTCTGGTCAGCTGTCCTGGCTGTGCTCCCTCCTGGCTTCTTGTGCAGCTCCTCACTGGCAGAGCATGAGACACTCAGAAGTCCTTGGTTTGGGGTAAACACTACTTAGCAACAACCCAAACATTAGTCTGTTACCACTATTAATTATTCTCATACTAAATCCCAAACACAACAGGGTACCATTTGACAAGAAAAAAATTAATCCTATCCCAGCTAAAACCAGGACATTAAGGAAGCTTCATCTATATTTGACCTGAAGAACAAGTACTGATTGCATTATGATGTCTTCTTTTAGAAACTGTAGAACAGCAGTATTAGGGTCAACACAGAAATAATGACTGCTAATTTCACTATATTTTAACAGTATATAACCTTCAATAATGTTGTGCATTTTTCTGCTTTTCTTTCTGTCACCTCTGTCATTAATCTCAGTAGCTAAAATTATGAAAGCAATAATATGCTAAAATAAAGGAAAGACCAATCAGGATTTTTTGGTTGGCATTATTTGGTCTTGGTAATGTGTATCAGCAGTCACATAGATGTAATGAGGTCTGCAATTGCAAATTGAAAAAAGTAAACCACAAACCAGACAAATTAGGCACACAGATTGTATTTAATTTTTCCGAGTTTTCTTAATGATATTTTAGTCAGACATTAAGTGACACTTCAGTTCTGATTATAAGATAATAAATGTTGAATACACTATTGATTTTATTTCCAAGTATTGATGGGTAAAATATTTTAATTACTTATGTCTAACTTCTGGAATCATAAAAAAATATTTCCCTGGATGTATGTGCTGCTAAGTAGCAGTAATTTGCATCAGTACTACATCTGATGCCCACTCACTCCATTTTCAGCCACCCACTCAGATTATTATTGCCAAGAGCCCAGACAGGGGAGTGTAAAGATGTTTAAACACATTAATAGACAGACTAAGTCTTTTGATTTTGAGATTGGTCACTCTTCTGATCCTATAATTTGATTTTCATCTGATCATAATGAACAGTGCCAGCACGACAGTTTCTACACTCACTCATGAGTATGTCAGCAAATTTCAGGATATTTTCTTTTTCATAGGGTATTTAGTCCTTAAGAATAATCTGAAACTGAGTATGAACTTAATGGAAACTCATTCATGTAAGACTGGTGTAAAAAATGAAGTTCTACGGTAAACTGGCATTAAATGTAGCAGTCATGAAAGCAACTTCTGTAGAGAAAGGCTCATAAGCGATTTATCTTAATACAATTTAGACACTACTGACTCAAAAGAAAACAAAATCCCTGTGCAATTACAGTGAGAGGTAGGAATTATCTGATCTGTGTACATCACTGTTACCAGTGCCAAGCGAAAGAGTGTGAGATTGATCTTGGGATGGATAATAGTTACAATTAGCATTTCACAGAGGCTGTTCCAGGTTGAAATACTGGTAAAATGTAAAGAAAATACGTTTGACTGTGTGCATAAATAATGGTGTGGATTGCTACATTGCTAAGGAAAATACAACTTGCTCTGGTTAAAGAGGTTTTCTTGTCATAAAACAAGTGCACTAGTATCCTTTATGCAGTACTTTTTTACTGATTTAAATACAAATTACCAAAGTCTGGAGGCTTTTTGGGGATTTTTGTACTGTAAAAGAAATCAGTTTAAGTATATTGGCTAATAGATCTTTGTTTTGTGGGGCTTTAAAGAAAAATCTATGTAATTTCTCTCTAGAAACTAGACTTTCCTGAAAGCTGTCTATATTATAGTAGTCCCTAGACAGACCGCAGGCACGTGTGCTTTTCACCTTCAGTCTGGTGCAGCTGGATCCTGAGTTGCATCAGAGAAACAGAAACAGAATTTTTGCTGAAAAGCACAGAATACATTTATGCCCTAGATCCCTAGATACTTAAGTGTTCAAAAAGAACTGATCCATCGATTTGAGGTTTTTTAGTGCCAAAATGACAATAGGAAAGTTCTTATCTCAACAGTGAACCACTCTGGCTATGGTCAGTTATTTTGGTCATATGCAGGGGCAGTTTCCATATCTGGGAAGTGGATTATATCAACAGAGGTATGTCTGCTCTTCAGAATTTCCTTATCTTTTTAAAGAAACCTGTGGGTAAATTCTAGAGACTAAAATTTTTAGGCTGTTTCCTTCCAGAGCAACAGGGAACACTTGCTAAGAGTGACTTGAGATTTTTGAGTATCTGCTGTGCCTACAGCACAGTGTGGGAACAGGATAGATGAATCTGAAAAGGCAATGCATCTTACTTAAACTATATTATATGAACAGCTCCAATTGTGCACAAAATGCCACAGTGCTGATGTACGTCACAGAAAGTTGTGTCAGAGGTTACTGAAGAGATGCCCAAATATAACTGCATCAGTATTGCAGAATGTTACCTGGGATATAAGGGAAACTTGCAGTTCTTCCAGAGCAGTGTGGCTAATATGAGTATTTAAATCTCTTCGCTTAAGCTAATGCCACTGGCTCAAGAGAATTTTACTGTTCCATAGTAGGAATATTCTACAATATTCTACAATATTCTACAATATTCTGACAGGAAAAAGAAGCACTGTCCTAAAATATGGAAGTCCATCCACTAGACATAGCAGATGATGAGTGTCTGGCTGGCTTTTAGTTACTCTTGATTTGGCTTCTAAAACTATAGCTAAAATTAAATCTTTCTTAGCTATGTTTTTAAATCATAGAGAAGGTATTGCTCCACATATTGAGCACAGCTATGACCACTGAGAATTGTTCACAGTGTGAGAGTACAGCCATTTTCTAGTGAGTTTTTAGAATAGGTTGAGCTCTCACTGTCTCGTTGGCTTATATATGCTTTCACCAATAGTTGCCATCCCTGTGGTAATATGGTATTATAAATATGCAAATACACTTTTCAGAACACATAGTGATGAGATTAAACATAGTCATGTTGATTTGCTTAGTTTTTGGTTCTTTCCCATTTCTTTTTCTTCTTTTTGGGAACATGGGAAGTGATTGTAAAGTTAAACAATCAAGCTGAAGTGACAGAAGAAATCTCATTACAAGTGGAATGAATTTTTTGCTTTCATACATAGATGCAGATTTTCTCCTTTTCAACCACAGAGTGACTACTTTTCACTGTGCCATTAAAAAAAATTCATACGCAGTGAACTGGAGCAGCTTTTTGTTACATAAACTATAGCAGTAAGATCATGGATTCTCTTTAAAAGAATCAGGAAAATACGTAGCAATTTTTCTTAACCACTTCCACTTTAGCTAGTTCCCTGACAGTTTCATAGAAGAGTCTTGGGACTTGCACCATTTCTCCATGCTCCCTACTTTTAGCTTATTTATGTTAGTGGTATTTTTTTTTAATTCACATAAATAATACACCAACGAGCAATAAACCAGATAATACATGTAACTTGATGTTTGTGTTTGGTGGAACTTCAGAACATCATATGTGAGAAAGCCCAATGACAATGATTTCATGCAGATGGGAGAAAAATGAAAATTTTTTGTAGGAAAACCAAGACCATTTAGAGCCAGAGATAAAATACCCACACTGAATTGCCCCAAAGCCGGCCAGGAGACACTTCAGAGACAGAGTCAGAGAAGTGGATATTTGCTTTATTCGGCGCCGGGTATGTATGGGATCCCTCCTCTGAACACACACACACCGGCACTTCCTACAACACAGTATTATGGGTAAAATTCCTGAATATTCATCACATTCCTTGGGATATGAGGGGTTCATTAATATCATTAGCATACGTGTCACGCATGTGCTGTGTACCCTGGTGGTCGCACTGAGGAAGGCTCCTCTTCTTCCTCGGGGGTCTTTCTGATGAAGGCTAGTAGTCTACCTCACAATGCACTTTTCACCCTTCTTTTTGGAGCATGCATGGTCCTTTGTAGAGTGATTCAGCAGTTTCTATGTTGGCTAGAAACAAAATCTTGTTCCCCTTATCTTGACAAGATTAGGGTGAATCCTGCTTCTTAAGTTTTGTGATAACATTTGCTGTCTCCTAGTAGTTAAGTGTACTTACATGAATTAACTGTTGATCAACCCCTATCAACACTGCTGTCATTAGAACTGCTTTTAAAGGCTGCATGAGTGAAGATTGCTGACACCTGGGGAGAGTATTTGGGAACTCCTCTCCCTCCCCTGTTTCCCCAAGAACCCTCTAGTGACTGCAGAGAAAATACTGTTCTAAGGGACTCTGGGACCTCACCCTTAATGACAGGAGTGAGAACAGAACAACAGCGTTAACCCCAGTCCAGCCACGGTACTGCTGCAACATGACACCATCTCATTTTGTTATGTTTGTTTTTCAGAGCTGAACTATCCTGAGTAGCTTGAAACCACATGTGGTGAAGCCTGCCTGAAATGATTCTATGTAGCATTGTGCCATTAATTTGTTGGTATGGATAATGCTGGTAAAAGAGGACAAATGAAGGCCACGATCCCAGAATAATAACTGAAATTGTGACCAAGGCATAGAAAAAGCAAAAATTTGTTGAGAAAGGCAAAAGTACTGGCTTGGGGGAAAAAAAAAAAAAAATCAGGCATAAATCTTTTACAGAAGAAAAGTCTTGCCTTGAACAGAATTTTATCTTTTTGCTTTCCCATTGCATGTGTAACTTTATATAGTGAAGTTCAGAGAAAAAGATGATGAAGATTTTCCAGTGAACACAAAATTATTTATAAAACAGGTATGTGGAGGCTTGAAAATTCTGAAACAAAGTTTGTGAGAGAAATCTTGAAAACGTACAAGTGTAGTTGAAAATATTTGGAGCAAAATGTTTGTGCTTTTTTTTTAAAGAATATTTTAATTTTAAAAGTAACCTAAGGGAGCCTGTTTGAAAGAGCAGAATAACCTAAGAACAATATAATGTTTTGATTTTGCTCTACTAATATATTAAGTGTTACACAAATAAACTATTTTTTTTTACTTTTCATTTTGTTTAAAAAAGGAAAAATGGATTTTTTGTCTGCTTATGTTTTCCTGAAAACTTACTGTTCATCACCTGTGAGACACTTACAAGACTGATCAGTTATTCAAACTAATGTGGCTCCCATTGTCTTTGCTCCAAACATATTTTTGAACCACATTTTACTTACATAGAGCAGGATTTGGAAGTTACTGAATGTCCTGATAACAAGGTTGTACATTAGATTAAAAAAAGCTAAACCATCGATTTTTAGAGTTGCACATGTGCTGTCAGACACACATGAAGGAAAATGTAAGTCACAGCGTTTGCAATAAATCTTCTGAATTCTGATGTATAATTGCCATCCCGATTTAAAACTTTTTAACTTAGAGAAATCCTATCAACATCATGTCCTGTTTTGCACACTTTCTGTTTATTACCCACTTCTCTCATCACTTAAGCTTCCATTTACTTATGTCTTTTGTTCTGGCTATTGAAAGGATGCTGTTATTAAAGATGGATGTTGCCTTCCTATAAAACATGGAAAATTAGAGAACAAACTTGCACTGCAGCTTTGAAAAATCCCATAAACTACTTGTCTATGACTCAGTGTTTTATCAGCTACTGAGCACTTTTAACTGCTGCCTTCTTTAAGTTTCAGTTTTTGTTAAAACTGGTTCTTAAGGAAAGAGGAGATAATTGCAGTCAAACTACCTGCCTTTAATTTGTGAGTTAAGTACTTTCCGAAGAAGGTCCACTGTTACTGGCCAACAGCTTTTCCTGTTAAACAGAATTTGTTGCATTACCTTTTCTTTATAAGAAACACCAAGTGTTAAGAACTTGTTTGCAACTAAAAAGATCTGAAATCCGCACACAGAGAAACTACTGAGATGCAATTATTAGCATGTTGGCTTTAGGGTGGTTTTTAACAGCTGTGTTACGTGAGTGCCTTAAAAAGATTTTGAAAATATGGATTAGTTGCAGTGGACACTTCCCTGAAAATTCTAAGAGCTGTGAGGTCAGCCCTGAAACCTTTAAATAAATGTTTAAATATCTTACAGGATTAAGTGCATATGTAAATTGAATACTGCCCAATAGCTTTTTGGTTTGGAGCACATTATGTTTTTTCATTAGGCCATGTCTATCATGGGTGTAGTGTCCTAATAGTAGAAAGTTAATTCTCTGATATGATTCTCTTGACTTCATTGTTTTTTCAAGAAAATTATAAATTAATACTCAGCCCAAAATGGAAGAAAAAAGTTGCAGTTTCTATGTGTAGCATGCTGTGATCCAAGTGTTGCATTATATTCTTTCCCAGTGCTATTGCTTTACTGAAACATGAGATCAAAGGTATTGTTTTTAGTGTCCAGACTTTTAGAAGATTTTAAATGTCACTGGCTGTTAAAATGTTTAAGGTCATGCAGTACCAGGTACATATGCAATATTTTTTTCCAAGTGAGAGTGGTAGTATTCTCAACAAGAATAAGAAGTTACAAAAGACTTTAGGAAGTTTAAAAAAACGCAAAACAAATCCAGTCAAAAATCACCTAGTGGTCTGTTGCACCAGGTTTTACACTGGTGCCACTCCACTTGTGCCTGTAAGGTTTCTTGCTCTGGCTTCTGGCAATGGTAGTTCAGCTCTGTGTGTTAACCAGGAGTTTCAGCTCCTATGGTTGGAGATACAAATTTGGGAATTCCTGTTAAAACTCCATTTTAGTTTTTTAAAAGATAACCTTTAGATTTACTTTCAGCCTGCTGGGAATTTTGATTTGGATCTTATGCAAAATCTCTGAAATGGTAATTTCTTAGGTAAGGCATTTCTGTTCCCTTTAAGTACTCCTTTATCATCTTCAGCTGGAATATTTCTAAGGGAAAGATACAGCAATGTGTGGCATTGCATTTAAAAAACTAGCTCACAGCCAGGAGCATCAATTGCTAGTTTTAAATCACTAATTGGTACTCACTCATTCTGTGTTTTTCGGTTAGGTTTTCCTTTTCTGTGTTTAAAAGTCGTAGGGACTTTGTGTGTTTATCTCTACAGCCATGGTACCTTACAGCTTACAGCCATTTCACCCCACAAATAGTTTTATGACCAAGAGCAGGATTAGGCCCTCAGCTTGCTTTCAAGATGCAAGGAGAAGTTACAACAGCACATTGCTTCTGCTGCAGCACAATTTTTTCCACTTCCTAAATATCTCCAGCTTCCTGACATGAAGTGCTGTGGGGCTTTAAGGATGAAAACAAACAACCAGCAACAAAGAAAAATGGAAAGAGAAGGAAACAAACAAAAAGCAGACTACCCTATCCTTTTAAACTGAAATCCTCAAGGATCATTTGCAAAAAGTGTTAACTCGTTAAATCCTATTGTAATCTTCATTCTCTCAGTTTTCCCTTTAAGTGAGCACATCAAAAGGTGCCATGGGCTTTCACACTCTAGGTTTTAAAAAGCTAGGTTTTTAAAGCTAGGTTTTACCTTAAAAAAAATTCTAAATAAAATATTTTCTCCTTATACAGAGAAAACACAAATCTGTTGGCAGGCAGAGATTTTATCTTTATCACTGTTTCCTCCAGTGGTACTTGTATTCCAGCAACTTCCAGCTGTTCAACCACCCCAGTTTCATGGAAAATACCTCTGCGTATCACCCCTAGTGAGTTGTAAACTCCTTTTTACCCTGATAGGGGAGGCAGTTTGAGGTAGATACAGATCACAAGCAATATTTCTTAGACTAGCTTTTATTCTAGAAACTTTTACTGATTCTATTGAGTATTAGAATTGTTTAGGTTTTTACTAATGGCAGGTAATTATTCTCACAAGGTATTCACCTTATTGAGTCTCACATCTGAATTGCAGTCTCACGATTACCTGGTTAGAGCAACATTTGGGAAGACAGCTCGTAACTATCTACTCAGAAAATAGAGGGCATTACTGGCAGGTTAATTGTAGGTGTTCAGAAAGTCTGTCAGAGGATCCTTTAATTCATCAGAGGCATATGTGACCCCATAGTCATCATCTGCATAGAGCAGTCATCTTGGATACAGGCCAAGCTACAGAACATGCGTGGACACAAATGTGTACTCATTCACCAGCACCAATAGTGTCCAGGGCTTGCCAGTCCTTGGGAAGCTTTTGTGCACCACCTTCTCAGCCCATCCTTTTCATTCCTTTGACTTTCTTCTTTCTTTTTCTGGAAACTACTTTTCAGTCTAAACTTAGAGGTGCCTATAGAATCAATTAGCGAGAAGTCATATGGATGAGACTTTCATTAAAAATGCTTTCTCCATTGCTTCTATTAGGTGTCTTATGTCCATGCGTTGTCTGCCCCCTCTTAGTTTCACCAGCTCCTCAGATCTGTGCAAATCAGCTTGTATCCAGAAGGTTGTTCCTTCTCTTTTCTGCAGAAAACTCCATGTTACCCAGAGTGCAACACCCAGAAAAAAGCAAGTTGTCTTTTCTGCTTCTCAGCCACATTTAAACTAAATTTGTATATTTTGCTATCCCAGTAAAATGAGTGCTTTCAGTCATTTATCCTCCCTCTGGCACAAAAAGAATATGTTTATTCAATGAAATGCTTTCTAGATGTGAAGTCATAAACTTCCTAATTTCTTGTCATATCCCTGCATATTTTGGTTTTTATGCCTCTTGCCTCTCTACTGTCTATGGGACTATTGCCTTTCCCGAGATAATTCGTAGCACCACCTTCCTGGCAGACAGGAGCATTTTTTGTTTAATAAATCTTTCAGGTTGCATTAGTTACCTGTCTGTCTGACTTGCTGGCTGATGTGGAATCAAGCTCAAAAATATGAGGCCATTGAGTCAAAAGAGTTAACTGACCCCACAGGGATAAATTCTTCCCTTCCTGATATTCAAATGGTCCTGTCTGCATACGTGATCCAGGAGATGCCTTGTGACAGATAGTTCCATAAATATCAGAAAGCTTATCTGTGTTAACAGGCATCTCCCAGTAACTTTGGGTTTGGAACCTGGCTAGAAAGAGCAACAGCCTCTTTTCCTTCAATTTGTGCAGTTTCAAATGATCTGCAGCAGAGTAGTCCTGGCTTTTTCAGTTTGTGCTATAAAATTTTTGAAATCAATTTGTTTCCATTTCTCTCACGTTTATTTGTTTCTTTGTGGTATGGATTTTTCCCTACAAAGGTAGTTTTGTTATATTTATGTCAAAGATTTACGATGACAGCCCTCTCTGAAATTTAGACTGCATTTAAGTACGTAGTCCATCTTGCTGCAGAGAAAACAGGCTTTTACCCGATTCCTTTTGGGTTAAGAATGGGTCTGCTTTTTTTGACTGGATGGCTAACCACTCTGACCTTGCTTAGAGGAGTTAGGCTTAAGGCAAGATTTTTGCAAGCTTTGTTATCTGTATGTATATGTGGAGAGAAAAAGAAAGATGTGTGTGTGATATATTGCTCCAATTCATGGTTGAGCATTAAGTCTCTGTATGTTAGCCAGTTCTTCCTGTTTTCTCCTACACACTGATTAGGGGTGTCTGTCTCTTAATTGTTTTAAATTCCCATGCTATTTAATGTTCAGCTCTTCTATCCCCAAAAGATGAACAGTCACTTCCGAAGTCTCAAGATCGATTTGTAACCCATTTCCTAAATGTTTCTACAGATTGGTGGGACTTCCATTTTAAAAGGAGTTGACATCGCTTACATTTAAAGAGGAGTGTAGCTGAAGTGAAATTACTTTGTGATTATCACCAAATTAGCCAACAGTGTTCCTTTCACTCTGACGTAAAACCTGCAGTCTTCTCAAGTCATACTTGAATAAGCCTCCAGTTCATTCCATGTCCTAAATGGGGATGATGTACCGACTTTTTATTTTCTACTGAGTTTCATGCAGCATATAAAGACAAAACATTAGTACCAAACCATGCTTTGTTTTGGAAAAACATATCTGTATTGGAAAAAGATATCTATACTGGAAAAAGATACCAGTATCAGAACCCACCAAATTACTGCTTCCTGCCGACACATGAGGCAGTGTGGCTCTTTGTCTCTGCAACAGTGACTTCCACCTTGCTCCAGTCTCTCAAGTTCTAGAAAAATCTTTTCTCGAGAAATGTGACTTGTGGTTTGTGCTGCATGTAAGCTCTGACCTGCACTTCAGAATCTATGTCTGAAGATTGGGCTCTGGGGTAGTCTGTTGACTTCTCTAGTCAGGTTCCAGTTCTTCTCTGCATTTTCTGCCTGGGCACAGTAGGAGTATGTGAACAGGACTTTTATTGTCTCATTAGAGAAGTCATTTATGTTTCTCAGTAAGCAACCTGTTCCAGCCCTCATGGCAGCTGGTAATTCTTAAGTTGCATTTTTGTAAAAAGTGGTACTTGTGAGTTTGTGACAGCAGACTTTTACAGCATTCTAATATTATAGCTAAAGCCCAATTTACTGAAGCTAATTTTCATGTAATTATATACTCACAGGTACACAGTGTCAGTTTCTGAAAAGGGACACAGGTTGTTGCACAAGGTAGATGTTGTTCCTTAGTTATTGGAGTTTGTTTTCAGTGGTGCAAGATCTGGACTATCACCAGAGTTGAGAATTAGCCATCAGGAATTGCTGGGTCACAGGAGCATCATATTTATGTCCTGACCACTTCTTACCCAGTGTCTCCCTGAGGCAGAGGTAACAAAAAAGACCTTGGTGAAGATTGCTCTGTTGGTATTTTTTTCAGTAAATATTCCCCAGGAGAGAAAAATCCTAAATTGAGCAAATGAAAAAAAACTTCATGGCTTTTTTGTCTCTCAGAGACAAATTTTGGACTATAAACTTTGGGCTGTAAATATTGGAAACACTCTGCCTCGTTGATTCTGTAACTTATTTGTCTGTGATTTCTTGAAAAAAGCTATGAATACCAAACAATTTGTGCAATATTGCATGCTTATTTAAAGAAACTGAACTGAAGTCTCTGATCTTTTTGATATTCTAGTTTTAATGTATTTGTTTGGTATTAAATAAAAAAGTCTTACGTTTCTTCATACTCATGGAATATTGGAACACAAGATTTTATTTTAAATTTGAAAATTTAAATTGGCAGAAAAATTGAGATGACCATATCTTCCTTCCCTGGACCTGTATTAATTACTGATGAAAAATTGAAGTTCATAGACATGCCAAGACAGGTTAAAACAACCAGGAAAGTGGGACACTGGTTTAAGTACTTTAAATGTTTGTAATTTAAATAAAATTTGAAAATTTTTGGAATATTCTTCTTTGATGCTTAAGGAGGTCCATAAGATCTCCTCTCACACTCTCAGAGTCCTAGAAGTGCATTTCTTGTACTGCTGAAGCCAGTGGCAGATTTGCCAATGACCAGTGCAAGGAATAAATCGCTCTTAGTATTTAGTTGAGTGAGCAAATGAAATTCAAATGCAATCTCCAAGTAGTTCTCTATTAATTTCTAGACTAGAGCTCCAGTCTGAAGAGTGACGTGTTAAGAGTGGTTGTAGGGATTCAACAAGATATATCAGTTCAAGTATCTCCTACTTGCACAGTTCATGGAGTGATATGATGCTTCCATGTAATTAGTGATGACATCTTCAAAACAGAATAGCTAAGAGGGCAATTTAGCTCTATGTTAAAAATTTTGTACTCTGAAGCTGATAGTTAAGAAAGTTGCATTGTTCTCACACAAGCATCACATCAGACCTCAAGCAGATGCTGTTTTATTACTGATGTAACACAGTGGTGATATTAAAACTCTTCATTGCCTCCCTTGAATATAATGTTAAAAGAGACATATTTCATAGTTCTGACAGTACATTTGTAAGACTTACACTGTTGGACTCAAAAAGATGGGACATGTTCTTTTCTTTTTACAAAATTAGGCTGCTTGCAAAGGGCAAAAGACTGAGGTAGTGCTTCAGCTATATTCTTTCTGAGTTGAAGGTGATGGAAGACCATGAAACTTTAAAGGAGGCAAGGCAAAGAAGTGGCAAGAGAGGAATGTGGGAAGGGTAAAGGTAGCCCTTAGCAAAGAAAAATATGTATTATTGGAAGTAGTGAAAGTTAACATGCTTTCTGCTTTGCCAAGTTGTAAATGTTTAGTAATTTTTTTACCTGAAAACAGTTTAAATCTTTTGTTTGTGGAATATTGTAAGATTTTCTAAATATCCCAGCAAAATAAAGAAAGCTGTGTACACATGTATTATGCATTAGAAACATGCTGCCAAGTGACTCAGCTGCAATCTCCCCTCTGTCTGCAGTGGTGCCAGTTTGACACCCAGAAGTCTGAGTTTCACATCCAGCCCTGTGCCAAGCTCTCCCTGATTTCAGCTCGCTTGTATTTCCTTGGTCAGAGAACCAGCTGGTGCGTGTGGGCAGTGTCCCGTTGCTGCCACTGTCTGCGGGGGCACTCCTGTGCCTCGTGTCCCCAGGAGGTTTGGTTGTGTGACCAGGCTGGGAGGTCCCCTTGTCCCGCATTTGCAGTCCTGAACGGCATGGTCAGGGTGCGTCCTGGCACTAGCGTCACTGCCTGGGCAACAGGCAGCAGGTTTTCCTAAAAAACCAAAAAAATACGGGCAGAAATAAAGCAGCACGTTCATGTGTGAGAGATGGGAAGATAAAAAAAAAGAGAGACGAGGAAATTAAAGTAAATTAATTCAATTGCTTACAGCAATTCTGGGGACTAAATATCTTTTCCAACTGATGTTTTTTCCCATCTATACTTTTTCGGAACAGTGACTTATATTCCAAAGTATTTTATTTATCTACATGCAGCTTCATAAAGACCAGGTTTGATCTTGCTGAGTTTTGTTTTACAATTATTGTTGTTCCTGTTTTACATATAGATAAACGCAGAAAGAACTGCTTTGAATTATTTGTAGCAATTACATTAAATCCCAGTTTTCCGTGCATAATGTTATCTGTACTCTTGAGGATCATGATAAATACTTTTAATATACTTTAATGGGCTGCTCTTACAAGGAATTTTGCATTGCCACAATAGAGGCAGCATTACAGTAAATTAAATTACGGTGCACACAATTAAATAGAATAATGAAAAAAAAAAAACAGACTTGGAGCAACAACTCTTTGGAGTCCCCTGAAATTCAATTCCACAAGAAACATAATAGAAGAAGATGGTGAGTGGAATTTAGATTGCTAAGTTAGATATTATTTAGTTTGTAATACCTCCATCAGGGATTAATGTTCTCTTATTCAGAGACATTGATTAGTCTCTGGATCATTTTTCAGATTGATTACTATTGTAGTGTAGCATTCCTTTTTCATTTATCTACCCAACATCAATATAACTTTAGAGATATGACTTAATTGCAGTACAGTTGTTATGCGATCCACAATAATTTGTGGCTTCTCAATAATAGCTCTAAGGAAATCTGTACAGATTTAATTTGAGTTTATAGCCATTTATTACAAGAAAAACTACCTCATCTTCCTTTCATCTACTCTAGAAAAGAAAATTTTCTGATAGAAAAGTATTCTCTGACAAGCTGCTTTCCAAGAATCCTTGAGTGTGAGATACATTTGTGTTTTATCAAACATAGCTAAAGTAAGGCATATGTGCATCTCTGACAGTTAGGATTTTGAATATGCAGTGAAATCAGAAGGTATGAAATTAGCATTGCAAGTGATATTATTTACTTTTTCCTCATTTTTCTGGTTTCTGTTATTTTGATTGGAGGTGAACATGAATTCAGTCCAGTGTGGAGTTGGCATTTGGAGTCTGCAAGACTGTAAAGTTTGCCTTTAATTTCCACCACTGTGCAGCTCTGACTTTATTTCTCAGATTCTTACTTTCCCCACAGTAAAGGATAACAGCCCTTGTCCATCTAATTTAGAGGTGTCTACAGAGAATTAATTTGTCGATAATTACAAATCTTTTTACAAATGCAGCATGTTACGGCACTAAATTCAGAGTTTTCTGACTTCAGATGAATGAGCTGTTATCCCTACATCTGTGGATGTGCTCGAGGCTTTCAGGCTCTCTTGCCTATCTTTTTACTGATACGATGTTTTATCTATATGTGAACTCACATATTCCATTGGTTTGAATCAGATCAAGTCCATTTATAATGCAAAATAGAATGAATTTTTATTTTTACAGAATTTGATATGGAGACGGGAATGGTAGAAGTTAGTGATTAAAATCAACACAAAGCCTTACCCTAATCCCTGCCTCCTGCCATCTTCTGCCTTTCACAGTCTCTGAGAAATTTCTTTGAAACCTAGTCTTTAGAAGTAACCCTAGCATTTACTGGACCCTGACCTCGTAAACTGTGTTTAGAAGACATAGCAACACAACTGGGATTTTTTAATTTATGAATGTGCAAATGCTTTGCTGAATTTTGGCCTTACAGGAAAGTCTTCCCTTCACGTGCTTACAAACCCTGCTGTAAAAGTCAATGGCTGCACTGTGTGTTTGTTCTTCGGTACTCCAACAGATGTATGATTTAGGGGGCATCTATAAACTCTAAAGAATTCACTTCAGAGTCATTTTTATGAAGTGAGATGAAAAAATAAATAAAAACTTCTCTGTCTTTCTGTCCAGCTGCAGGTCCTGCTTCATCTCCTCTTACATTAAAGAAGTCTGTTACCAAATGCCTTTTATCTGGCATGAGAGAGAAAGAAAAAGGATGTTTCCTTTGTGTTACGCTGTTAATCTTTCTCCGGGGGTCTGTTTATAGAATAAGGAGATATAGGGGAATGTCCAGCAAGTCTTACTTCCTTAATTAAAAATATAGTTAGCCATCTATATAACTCTCAACTCCAGTGTAACACTGGTTATATTGAGTCTCTAGCTATTAAGAGACTTGATCCACAGGTAAATATGCAAGTCCAAAACTAATGTTTCACATTTCTTTAAATTGATGTAGCAAATGTGTGCTCTTGAATAGTTTGACAATAAATTATTAATCCTGCTTTACTATTTCAAGGCCAAACCCTGGGTGTCAACTGTTGCAAACAGAATTAATATTTTAGTTTGTTCTTTTGAAGATTTAGCTGCAATTGCTAAAACATTCTCCACAGAAATGGATCTCTTGCAATCATCACCCAGTTAGATATGGCAAGATTTTTCTTCAACTAGTGTTAAGTAGAAGGCTCATTTATGGTGCTAAAAAGTTTGTGGTAAAAAAAATGATGTAATATTAAACCTTGAATTAATTTTTTTTTTTTTTTTGCCCCCTTCATGATCCAGACCCTGGATAATTTGTGATGAGGACCTAATTGGAACCTTCCAGTAGCTGAAGGGAGCCTACAACAAAGACGGAGACTATTTGGTTTTAAGAGCCCATAGTGACAGGACAAGGGATGATGGCTTAAACTGAAAGAGGGCGGGTTTAGATTAGATATTAGGAAGAAATGCTTTACTCTGGGGGTGGTGAGACATGAACAGGTTGCCCAGGGAATCTTGTGGATGCCCTGTCTCCAGAAGAGTTCAAGGCCCGGTTGGATGAGGCCCTGAGCAACCTGATCTAGTAGAAGATGTCTGTGCCCATGGCAGGGGAGTTGGAACTAGAGTATCTTTAAGGTCCCTTCCAACCCAAACCATTCTCTGAGTCCATGACTCTGTGATGTGAGTCCCCATGTTTTACAATTCCTGTATTTGAAATGGCTGTCTTTGGTTTTGTCTGTCTTTTGCCACCTTCTCTCTTCTCTTTCTTATTACATCAGCAGAGCGACATACGGAATCTGCAGATTTGCTTTCCCTTTCATGATGCAGACAGCTATCACTGCTTCTTATTCTGAAGTTTGTAGGGGAAACATTACTATTATGTATTCTACATAAAAATTTTTAAAATGTAGTGGGTAAACTTATAAAATGTGGAGTTTTTTAATGAGGTTTACATACAGTAACTGTTTTGGGTTTTTTTTTTTTTTTTAGAGTTTACAATTTATTACTTTTCTGCTTAGTGTACAAAATATACAATACTCATTATGACCTACAGGTACATATGCAGCTACAATAATTTTAATGCAAGTTCATGATTAAATGAAAATGGTTACATTAATTTCATTGAAGTATATCAGTACTACGGATTGCTAGAATAGTTTATAAAAAAGGTTTCAAAGTACTTCAAGTATAGCGAAAAAGATGTTATTCAGCAGTAGGACTATATGGAATTTTGACTTAATATATGTACAGAAATACATTTCAAATGAATACTGGCAATCTATTAATGAAGGGAATAGTCTATAATTAAAAATAGATGAAAGGATTTTACAAGTGTAGCACAAGAATACAGCAAAGAACCCTGCTATATAAATTTAAATTACTTTTTTTACATGGGCTTCAGTGAGAAAGGGCTTATGATAGATCATAGACCATGTTATTTATTGTATGGAATTTTGTTTCCAAACTGGGCTTCTCCATGTCACAACTATAAATTTTGCTTATATAACAATAAGGGCAAATTTTCATATTTTGTTTTATACTATTTGTAGAATGTAGTACAGCAGTGAAATCTAGGACTTGTCATATTACAATGAATTATTAATTCATCTAGTGTCATTTCATGGCTCTGGAAACAGTATTCAGTGGTTTATAAAATTGAGAGGAGAAAGAGGAGCAAATAATATTCTTGGATAATTGAAAAAGGTAGTGCAATTGAGGAGAGAATTTGTTTCTTTCACACATAAGTTATCACTGTATACGATGAAATACAGTATCAAATAACTTTTCATAATACATTGGCTAGCACAGAAGCATATGTTATGTGTCTCCATTCAGCATGCCTAATTAAATTTTGCTAAGATACTTGTGAAAAGATTTCTTGATGCATTGTATGAAGAAATGTCATTAGAAAGAAAAAAAACAAAAAAGGCACAACTCTTTTGTGTCTTTGGAATATATTTTATGTATAGGGTGAAAGTTTGGGAGGAGTATTGTAGGCAAATATTTGAAGAGATTCCAGATCCTGAAAAGGAAATCTGACAATCTCTTTAGATAAGAATTGCAACAAAGCTATAACAGGTGGTACCAATCTAATGGGTTTTCCTATCTTGAGTTTGATTTATTTCTTTCATTTTCTGTAAGTTAAAGAAAAGGGTTTATAGACTTAAAGGAAGCATCATTGCATTAAGACTCAAATATTATGGGGCGTGAAAAACTGGGATTTCTTCCATACACCATGACATATTTATGATAGTTTGTTCCTTTGTTTCTGGGAGTGATTTGTGATGTATGCTCTCATTTTAATTTCAAGTATAGGAAAGTCATTTTTAATATGTTGAATTGGCCACAGCTGAGTGTCATTAAGAAGATGCATGTGCTTCTGGACTAGTATGCGTGTATCTGAGTGATTGGAACTGTTAGCAGTTTTCCTGTCGGCTTTTGGCATCTCAAGGGATAAAACCAAAAATGCTGAGACTACATATAAAGTGATAATTCTATACTGTTTATTCTCTTATACTGTTTTTAGATGCCTTTGGTGACTGGATTGCTGTTGCCATTAGTTGGAACTTTGAGCTGCTTGTGGTTATTTACATGTGTTTGGGTTTTGTTGGTCTCTTTTGTTGTTGGGGTTTTTTTTGAGGTAGAATTTTATTTCTATCTTGTTTATTAATTTATTCTCAGTTCAGAAGTGTTGTGTTATTTAATCTAGACAATGTCTAACCCTTTAGATAGTTGTTCTTTTTGTACCTGCGCAGTTCCTGTTGTGGGCCTGACATGGATATGCTAAAATGCTAAGTTCTGCAAACAACATGCATGCCTCTGAAGTTTCTGTAAGGTCAGTCATAAAAGCAGGAGAAACTTCACCTGTTTCATGCACTGCTGTTCATGTCACCACAGGTGAACTCACTGCTGCATTCTGCCATCCTTCAGGAGAGGCTATTGGGCTCTGCTGGCAGCCCAGGAGTGATCAGCATTCTCATCGAGCTGCCTAAGGTCCATGCCTGAGAGCAGGTGGTGCAAATACTGCTTCAGTGCGTGCAACACCACATTTGCTAAGAATGACCTCAAGCCGCTTCTTTAGGCCAGCAATGGTAATATATCACTGTGGAGCATAGTGGAATAGTTGGATGAAAACTGTCATGAGCCAGCAATGTGCACTTGTGTCCAGACAACCAACCACATGCTGGGCTGCACCAAGAGCAGCGTGGCCAGCAGGGCAATGGAGGGGATTCTGCCTGTGACTCCACTCTCATTAGACCCCGCCTGGGGCACTGTGCCCAGCTCTGGGCTTCCCAGCACACGAAACACATGGACAGGTTAGAGTGGCTCCAGACCAGGTCAGACAGCTGGATCACCTCTCCTGTGGAGACAGGCTGAGAGAGCAGGGGCTGCCCTGCCTGGAGAAGAGAAGGCTCTGAGGAGATCTTACTGTGGTTTTTCTATATATAAAGGGGGCTTACAAATCAGACGTAGAAATCCTTTTTACCTGAGCCTGTAGTGACTGTACAAGGGACAATGTATTTGAAGTGAAAAAGGTTTATAGTGGACATTAGGCAGACATTTTTTATGATGAGGCTGGTGAGGAACTGTAACAGGTTGCCCAGGGAAATTGTGGGTGTCCCATTCCTGGAGGTGCTCAAGCCCAAGCTGAATGGGGCTTTGAGCAACCTGGTCTAATGGAAGATGTCCCTACCCAATAACAGCAGTTGGAGCTAGAAGATCTTCAAGGTCCCTTCCAACCCAAACCATTCTATTATTCTATGATAAAAATGCAGATTTGAGAAGGCATAAATATATCTGGATGTACACATCCAGCCTGAATGTTTATGTCTGTCTTAATGGATAGTGAGATCATAAAGCTTGACTTTGAATTTGAATCCATATTTAAATAAAGTCCTGATATGGTCAGGTAGCTTCTTCAGCAACTTTGGAACGGTTCAGTAGAAGGAAATCTCCAATGTCATTTATTTTCATTCTGCTTTTACTGCTCAAATAGATACCAGCATAGGAAGTCTCTACTGTCTCAAATTTTATGTCTAAAATAAAGTCAGTAGTATAGTTTTCAGTTTTGCATATGATTCTTACCTAGTTAGAGTATTATTATTTCCAGATCTTCCCACTCTTTGTCCTGTACCGTATTTTTTAATGTATTCATATGCATATCAATATCTCATTAATAGGCCTGAGTGGGATTAATTTTTGACAGGCTATAGTGTCATCACTGCAGAGAACTTTTTTATTAAGCCTGAGAAAGACAAGGGAAATTTTTCCTTACCTTAATCTGACATTAAGATCAATGTTACCAAAGATGGGTAAGAATAGTAGTTCCTAAGTAAGAATAACAGTTCCTAAGTACTAGGTTATAGTTTTCATTTATGTTTATAGTTTTCTAAATTTTCATTAAAAAATAAAAAATGGACTACTTGGCCCTCATTGGTTATGATCATATGCAAAAGAACATAATAAATCTCAAATTGCAGTTATTACATAATTATATATCGTTATCTTATTATCTCTTTCAACTTTTGACTGTCTTCTACAATAAAAAATGTCACTATATCTCCATTTTTAATTGCTTCACTTAATTTTTCTGTTGCTTCAAAATCCTGTGAATATGAATATAATTTCAAAAGTGGTTGGAGCCTTCTTTTAAAGCATTTCATAAACATGTTTCTGGCAGAATATTGGTTTAGGTGAGCAGCCCTTAAATACTAAATACTGCATTTCAATTTAGTTTTGACATGGATAGGAATGACTTGTCAAGTAGCTTTTGTAAAAGTGACATCACAAAGTACTTTTGCAACATAATATGAAAAGAACATTGAAATATAAAGTGGAATTTTCTTAGACAATATGTAGATTGCAATGTAGTATAAAATATTCTGCAGAACACCATATAATTTTCTTTTGAATTTTTATGTGAACTCTGAAACTAAAAATGTTTCCAAAACCAGAAAATAACCATATTTTTATTAATATCATTTATTGTCCATTATAAAATTTTCAAAAAAATAGAAGTATCATGACCAACATATTTAGTAGCAGTAAAAAGAAATAATTGAATTAATATGGTTATAATGTTATCTCTCTCATGGCACATCAGAAAACATAGACTTCTAAAGGAATTTAATGAAGCTAGTAAGTGTATGTGGATTTCATCCAAGAAAAAGAATAGTGTCTACTGGAGATTGAATAATTTGTAATTTGGGAAAAAAATAAACAACCCTCTACCTGCCAAGGCCATGCAAGCCTTGTAAACGGTTTAATTATCAGGCTCCTGCTCTACTTTCCCTTTTGCAGTCCATCTTCTGCACTGCCACTGACCAAAGTTTTGGCCATCTCATCTAAATTCCTGCTGTGCAGAAATACAGCTTCTGATTCAGATGCATAAATGTACTTGGCTACATGGCAACAAACTGCATAAACCCTTGTTGGAATGGGTGGTGATTTAATGAGCGCCTACACTAGAGTGCAATTATCTCTTCATCTGACAAAATACAGACCTCTGTCTTAAGGCAAGCTGAATTATTTTCTGGTGAGTGTTGAGTGTTGATTTGCTTAAACATGAGTGTCTAGTGCCATTTAAGGTGCCTCAGGGTATCTCATGTGCCCTGTACTGTGACCTTTGACCTTCACATCCCACACACTTTGCTTCCACCTTTTATGTTTGTTCAACTTCTCATATCCACTAGTTTGTCCTGGCATGTTCCATGTTTTATGCCTTGTACTGCTTGAATAATTGCCTGTCTTGTCTGTAATATGGTTTTTGGCATATGGCTAGGATTGTGGACCAAGTATTTTATGAAAATTGAGGGGGTTAATGTTTGTTCTGTGACTAGTGCTAATTTCTTAAATTCTTTTTAATTTCTTCTGGCTAGGTTTTATTTGTCTCCCAGTTACCCTCACCTGGATGTACCTTTGTTTCATATAATGTTTAGAAATTTCTAAATCCTTCTTGTCCCTCTGATATATACTCTGAACTCCAGTTTCATCATGTCTGGATGTTTAAACAGAGTTGCTTTAATATGTGGTTCTGCAGTTTCTCAGTATTTTCAACCCCCAGTTTTGCTGCTAGACTGAACTTCTCAGCCTTCTAGACATTTTGCCAGCTATTCAGCAGTATTCATTTCAGGCCACCAGCATTGCTACTGTGTACACAGCAGTTGTCTTACTTGATGTGTCCTTTCTTCTTGTGGTTGAAAGCCCTTTTCTCTTCTCTAATCACCGGGCTTTGGCAGCCTGGGGCTCAGAAGAGCAGGCACGGTGCCAAATTCTCACAAGCTGTCAGTCTTGATTTCCAGAGCAAGCCGTGTGAAAGGGTGCTGTGGATAACATGGCCAGTGTTAGGAAGCACAGCTCAGTGTTTTTTCACATGCACACACAGTTCCCATTCCCAGCGGGGACTGGCAGCAGCCGCTGCGTCACTGTTCTGCCGCCTGTCCTGTCCACAGCCCCGGGGGCCGTCTTCCAAAGCGTGTGCAAGGGGACATGGCTCTGCAGAGTTCACAGGGCTTGTACTTTCATTGAGGAAATTGCCTTTTAAAGCATAATATTCCGCATGAGAATCCAGATTTTCCTCCAAGAATTTATTGCTTAAGAAAAGAGGTACAGAGTGGCACTTCCTCCTTGGTGAAGAAGGAAAAGCCAGTCCTACAGTTGCCTGCAGCCTCCTGACCAGCCTGCAGTGCCATAAAAATCCCACTGGGAAATTCTGGAAATCCTCGAAAGGTGAAGTGGCAGAAGATGGCTTAAGTAATGAAATTCAGTAGATATGAGGCGCTATCCCACAAAACCAGATATACAAAAAAATATCGAAGCCCTGTCAGAAGTGTGTTCTCACCTAGGCCTCTCCCATGGAGTAGCTCTTCCATATTTTGAGTTTCTGTTTCTCAGTAGACAGAAGGCACTGGTTCCTGGTCACACACTCATTCTAGAAACTTCTAAGCTGTTGCAAAATGCTTAATTCATTTCTTTTTGCCTACATAGAATAACTATAAAGAACTAACAAAGAATATTCTCAGTGCCTGTAGTCAGGAAAATATTCATGACACTTGCTTGGGAGCGTGGCTCATAAACTGTACTTGTGAATTTAACACTTTTCTGCTTGCTTTAGCTTTGAACAATTCTCCTCAAGCATGCATCAGATATTCTACTGTCTTTTGAGTCTGAGTGGTATAGACAAAAACATTACTTTTTAAGTTGGAGTATTTATCTGACTAATCCTCTTCACTGATTTTTGCCATTCCTTTTAACACAGAGGTGGTGAAAGAGATTTTTTAATGCCTGTATTTCTGTCTGAGGACAACTTTCATGTCATGAAATCCAGTATTTATATTGGAAGTGGTCTTATGTGCCACGTCTCTGCAACCATGGTCATAGGAAAGACTAAGGCCTGTTATCCTCACCCTCTTTTCTGGCAGTTTGAAATGTGTTGTAATAAAGGGATAGCTTTGGAGAAATGTCCTCTCAGACAACAGACATGCTTAGGTCAGAAGATCCTGTTCTTTGTTTTGCATCTCCTCACTGATTTTCTTCTAATGCAAATCTGCCAGGTCAACATTATCCCATTCCAACCCACAAGTCATCCAACAGGCTCATTGATCTGCCCATTGCAATGCTGTGCCTATTCTATTATTTCCCTTGCATTTTTTGTAATGCTTCACATTACATCTTCAAGTAAAATTTAAATTCATTAGGAAAAAAAGAAATGTGTGAGGTATGAGAAATAGGGGTTCGTGAGCCTAGAAATGAGTACTATAAAAATGCTTGTGTAATTTTAAAAGAGGGGTTTGCCTTTTAGAAATAACTAATTAGAACTTCTTAAACAGAGAAAAATTAATGACCAAGGACCATGTTCATTAAATTTCCAGAAAGCTGATAGCACTCCAGCAGTGTCAAGGGGGACTTTGGAGTTTTGACGTCTGCATGAGAACACATGGTGTTAGAGCACCTGGGTACAAGGCAGGGTGCTGGGGAAAGGTAGGCTTGATATTTATTTTAAAAGTGTTGTGGTTTAATCCCAGCCAACAACTCAGCACCACCCAGCCATTCACTCCCTGACTGGTGGGATGGAGGGACAGAATAGAAAGGGTAAAAATGAGAAAACCCATGGGTTGAGATGAAGACAGTTTAATAAGTAAAGTAAAAGCTAAACATTCAAGCAAAACAAACTAAGGAATTAATTTACCACTTCCCATGGGCACTTCCCAGGTGCTCAGCCTTCCCCAGGAAAGCAGGGCTTCATCATTTGTAAGGACTACCTGTGAAGAAAGCTGGAGAGGGACTTGGAGGGTATGTAGTGATAGGACATAGAACAACAGCTTTAAACTGAACGAGAGTAGGTTTAGATTGGATGTTAGGAAGAAATTCTTTACTGTGAGGGTGGTAAGACAATGGAATGGGTTGCCCAGGGAAGTCATAGACTCCTCATCCGTGAATGTGTTCAAGGTCAAGTTGGATAGGGCTTTGAGCAACCTGGTCTAGTGGGAGGTGTCTCTGCCCATGGCAGGGGGGTTGGAACTGGATGGTCTTTAAAGTCCCTTCCAAACCACACCATTTTATGAAGACAAACACCATATTTTCAAATGTTCCCCCCTTCTTTCTTCTTTCCCCAGCTTTATATGCTGAACATGATGCTATATGGTATGGAATGTCTCTTGGGTCAGTTGGGATGAGCTGTTCCCGTTGGGTTGTGTCCCCTCCCGACTTCCATGCCTCCAGCCTCCTCGCTGGTGTGGTAGGGTGGGGAGCAGAAGGGGCCTTGGCTCACTGTTGAGCAATAGCAAAAACATCTTGGTATTGCCAACACTGTTTTCAGCACGATCCAGAACATTGCCAAAATACCTTACACTGTGAAGAAAATTAACTCTATCCCAACTCACACCAGTACAGGGAACCAGTGGAGCAGGCACAGGGTGAGTTAATAGGTCTTCTGTATTCATCCCTTTTCTAGGAGCTTCCTCAGTATTTGAACAATCAAATTTTGCTAGAAAGCTTTAGAATCACATCCAGAAATACCCTTGGTAATCCACTTCAGCTGATTCTTTGTGCCTAAAATGCTCATCCACTCAAGAAAGTGAATTAACATTCTGGTCAAGAAATACTAGGGAAATTCAGCTCACTGGCTGATCCCAAGTAAAAGGCAGTGATATCAAAGAATCTGCTGCTAGGTACTTTGGGAGAAAAAAGCAAAGTTCAATATTCAGTAAATTAAATACTCATTGCAGAGTATTTACATAGCTGCATTTCATACCCATAAATTAGAGACCTTTCGAACTAAAATCTGTGCCATTGCTGTTGTGTTAACAAATTCATGTATGCAACTTAATATGAGCAATAAGGCCCTTTAAAAAAAAAAAAGAATTACTTCAGACAAGACTAGTAATATTTTCAGATTTTTTAGAATTATCCTAGAAAACTGGAAGGGGTTAAGCCCTATAGTGTCTAAGGGAGGCTTTTCCTTTGTCCAGCCTGCTCTTGGTGAACCCAGGAACATAGTACTTATATTGGAAATTGCTGTATGTGAGATTTCATTAATTCCTGCTTGTACAACTTGGTATGTTGTTTCCTATCTCCTTGTGCTTCTAGTGACCAGATAATTCCGGGCAATTTAAGAAACCACTAAAGAAAGGTTAGCCATTTCAGTAGCGTTTCTTTATTCTTTAGGTATTTAAATTGCTATGACCTTCTCAGCAGTTAACATATTGGACTTTCCTAAGTACTTAGAAGGTAATTGAGTTTTAGCTTTAAGAAAAAGAGGGATATTAATTTCAAAACCTATCAGGTGTGGATCCATTTACTTCTCAAAAGGAGGAAAAGGTTCCCAACAAAAATATAATGGCATTTATCCTCTGGAAAATAGCAGCATGAAGTTAGGTCTCAGATGACAGGGCCCAGAGTCTGTAAGCCCACCCAGCGTGCTGTGACATGGAGATTTTTTCTGTTGTCTTTCTACATAGTCCAGTTTTGACATTGTAGCATTGCATCCAATTTGGACTAGATCCCGACCAACACCAGCCAAGTCTGCACTTCACTAGGTTGTCCCATGAGGTTTTAACAATTCCCCTCATTGTCATCTTGGAGTTCCTTTGTCCAAAGAATTTATTTCCACAGTCCGCATACTCTCTGGGATTTAAGGTAAAAAGGAAAAAGAGACGAGAGATGAGGAGTTGCATTGGGGCTGCTTCCTTTCACATCCGTTTCATAGGGAGGATTTTGGGATACCTGGCACTGTGGAACACAGAAGCTGGGCAAGGTTCCCACAGTAGCACTTCCACGGCCCCAAAATAATTTGGTTGCATTCAGATGAGAAGAAGAATGGAGGATGAAGGATGGATGTGGTCTATGGACTGTCTTTTAAGTCCATGGATGATCACTGCTCTGGATAATGCTGTGGTGATACTGATGCATATTTTCTGAACTGCTTCTTCCAGTTTTTCTCCCCAGAGGACTCTGTGGTTTAATGCAGAAGTAAAGCTAACACACAGGGTTGTTTGAGCGGGCAGTTGTCCATCCCTTGCCGCTGCACAGTGCTCCTTCTGCCTCCTCAGAGCAGGCAGTGTCTTTGTTGCCAGACCTGGAGCTGGCAGGCTCTGTGGGCTGTGCCCCGCCCTGAGCTAGGCTCCACTCCCCATGGGCTCAGAAGGTAGAAGTCCAGGAGGAAGTAATAATTGAATGCATGAGGAATTGTTACAAGATCAATAAGTGATGTATTTAGGATTGCTCTATTTCATTAATTTTCAGTGCAGAGATTGGCCTGCATTCAGCAGTTTTACAGACTGGCTTTACTCTTCAAATAAGGTGTCAGTGATAACCTTTTCTCCTAATCACCTCTGTTAAAAAATGGGTCCCTTAGCCAGGCCATACCCAGTACTATCCAGGTTCTGCACTGGTATGGGGAAACTCACATATATTCATTACCACATGCAAATATTTAGAAGGAAAGGCTTTTTAAAAGAAGCAAGTATACATCATCTTAATGCACATAATGTAAAGACTAATGAGGGCTTTTGGAAAGCACTCAGTACTGTAGCCCCTCTTCAATGCATCACTATATACAAAATAACTGTGCCATGAGAGATGTTACCTTTGTCACTCTGTGTTTCTGTCACTTTCCAGACTGGTCTGCTGTTGGCCACTCTTCTTGCTGACTTCCAGCCCACAGTCCTCAGACCATCCCCAGCCAAATTTTAAAGCTCTCCTGAGATGGAGGTGGAGGCCATCTCATCTAGAGCAGTGTTCCAATTCATATTGCTTTGTTTAAAGATGAATGTGGAAGCATTATATGTTACACAGCATTTTCTTAGGCAGTGTGTGCTTTTAAGCAGTACCTATGTCTTATTTTTCCACATACAAGCAGAAAATTTTCCCATTAGCTTTCAACAAAAGACAGACTGTGCAACAGCAGTTTTCTTTCCCCTAAGGATGGCAGCCTGTCATCTTTATTAATCTTCCACACATTATTGTCACCTGCATGCTTTGTTCAAGTATGATGAATTTTTACACCAAATATAGAAAGCTAGTGATATTTGAGAGAAAGTAATCCCCCTGACATTGTGAACACAATGATGGAAGTGGACAGGGTTAAATTTGTGCCATATGGTGAGCCCTATGGCCTGTTTTATTTTTGTTCTTTATTTTGGTTACTGAAGGAGTTTTAGAGCTCAGTAACAAAATTTCCAGAGAATGTTTCCCTGTTTCTTTCTTTTTGTTGGAGGTGATTTTATACACTTTATAAAGTCATCCTGTGAAGTTCAAAGGGGTATTTGTCCATTTAAAGTTCATTAAACATTCATTAGAGTCCACATTACTGAGACCATTCCTAGGGCAGCACCCAGTGCATTTAATCCAAATGGGATGTCTGAGCCGTCATCAGAATAGAAAGTGTTGAATAATGGGTGTTCCCATTCACATTGCTATTTTTCTTTCATAGTTTGTTTGTGTTGTTTGATTTTGGGTTTTTTTTTTACATAATTTTCAATTGAAAAGGGCCTTGATTGTTTTTGTTACTCAGGTTATATTATTGGTGTATGCTGGAGATTTGCAGTGATACATAGCAATGAACTTTATTGTACATTATAGAATTATGTGTCATAACATTGAGATCATATTATTTGTTCAAGGCATTTTGTGAGATGCTGACTTAATGCCATTTAAACAATATTTATGTGGGTTGTGAATTAAATTAAATTGTCCTTGCATTTATATTAGTATTGCCTCTAACTGAAAACTGTTAATTTTCAAAATGAAAAGGAATTATTAAAGCTGCTTTTCCCACTAAGTAGTTTACTATTACATGTAGTAATTTCATTACATTCTAGTTAAAAATGTTTTCCTGCTTTTTTTTTTCCTCCCAGTCTTCTAACCATTATTATTAAAAATGTGGGTTGGTCAGGATGATTTTTGCTGAGGTTTCAGTTATAGTGCCCTACTGACTTTTTTTCATGGCTGAAATTGAGCTCAATACCTATATTCCAAGCTACGGCATAGATATGTCTTAGAAGTGTCATTGTCTATAAAAATGTGTTATTTTCTTGGATATTTACAATCTACTGGTTTAATACCAAGTTACAGAATTATTGCCTCTCTGTTCCAAGTTGAAAGACATCTTTGTTAAAAACAGTGAAATATAAATGGTCAGTTATACCTCCTGCCAGTACTGCAAACTTGAAAACTTTGGATCCAAATTATTTCTTTCAAAGTTGTACAGTTTTTAGTACTAGCTCCTGCCATTTTACAGAACCAGGTAGGGAGACCATTTGTAAAGAAGGAAACCTTAAAATGGCAAGAGGAGGGAAAATGTTTAGCTTTGATATTAATTAAGCATTTAAAAATTTGTTTCTGCAATATAAAGATAAAAAATTACCCTCCGTACCCCTTATTCTCCTGCCACACCATTTAGTATTATCCCTTTGGGATTGGAAAGCTGTTGAGAACCACTGAGGAAAAACAACGTTAGCAAACTCATCAGGTTGTACATTCTCATCAGGAGATGGAGAGCTGTCCTAGCTCTGGACTGTGTGGCTCCAGTGGGAGGGTCCCTCTCCTTGTCTAGGGGAGATTCTTCCCCAGGGTGATGCTCAGATGAAGCAAACCTGGATTTATCATGGTTTGCTGTTTGTTGTGGGTAGCATCAGAGCAATTCTTGGTTGGGATGGAAACTAGGGAAGGAAACTGGCTCTCAGAAGTCCTCTCTGAGACAGAGCTGCTCGGGGCCCTTCTGTTACTGACGCAGCTTGTGGGGTGTGCTGAGTTCCATCACCCCTCGCCGAATGACTGGTGCAGGACCATGAGAGGAGTTCTGTCACAGCTGAGCTCCGAGCACACACGCTCTCAGGTCTTTGTCCTATGCTCGAGGTCTGGAAAATGCTAGGAAAACAACCAACCAACCAGACAACAACCCTACAACCCAACGATTTATGGCATGTGTATTTCTGTAATAAATGAAGTGCAATGGAGTCAAGCAAGCAAGAGAGTAACACATTTTTTTCACTTAAAATTCATTAGAACAGACAAGAACATGGAGGAAATAAACCACATCCGTGTATAAATATAATGGGATTCTTTTTTTCATGTAGTACAAAATAATATTATTAATGAAAGATATTTCACTATCAGCTTAGGAAAGGCACTTTGTGTAAGTAGAGTTACTTCGACAGCTAAATGTGGTTAAATAAGCAAAACTTAAGTACGAGAAAGTGTATCCAGTTCGAATACAGTGTTTTAAAATTACTGCCATATTTTTTCTAATATCTTCATGGAAATCAAAATGAAACTTAGAGGCACTTGAGTCTTTTCATTCCTGCCAATTTCAACTGCTGGCAGCCAGTGCTTGTTTTCTTGGCCTGTTGATTGGAAAAATGTTAAATAAAAGAAGTAGCAAAATTAGGTGGTTGGATTGCTTATTTCTTAAAACCAGCGGCCTCAATTTCAAGATTGAGTTTTCACCCTATAGGGAGTCTAGTTTTTTGAATCATTCTGTGCAAAGCTAAGGTAAGATGAAAGGCATACCATAACATGTATATTTATGTAATATGTAATGTCTCTAAATCAACAAAGTAAAATTGTGCATTGTGCAAACCATATGCTATTTTTTCTTCTTATTTTCTGAGTATTTTATGTGAGAAAAAATGCAATTAAAATATACGAAATATAATGTGACTCATGTCATATATAACATTGATATATCCTAATAGAATGCATTTGAAAATCTTGTTATTTTTCATTATTTTGAAAAATAGAAAAGTGTATTCAACATGTGTCTAATCATAAGCAACACGACTCCGTTCTGCAAAAGAAGCAAGCACTCTGCTTTTAGTTGTCTGATATACTGTAAATCCATAGTTCTGCCAGTTTTGTTGGTCTAAACAGTTATGAAGGACAATGACATCTGCAGGTTACAGAAGTGGCCTCATAGTTACTTAACTAATTTTTATGTCATGTGTACAGGCACGCTATATAAAATAGTAGTATTATTTTTCATCTTGATAATGCGATACTTACTGTGATCTTCTAATTGAAAGAATCATTCTTTAATGCCAGAAAGCTGTCAGCTGTGCCTAACGAGGAACATAGAAAGTCACAATGGACATTTGGAAAATTCAGTAGCAAAATAATTGGTGCAAAATCGCAATTCAGCAAAGCACTAATGACCATGTGCATAATCTCTTGAAATGTCTATTATGCCCGCTTTATGTTCAGCACTTTAGCTTTACAGATTTATTGAGAGTCAGATGTGAGAACAGGCTGCACGGTTCATGCCAAGTGGTTTGCATTAAGTGACAGCCCACCTCTGGTCGCTGACAGGGGCGACCAGAGTGGAGCACCGCGTGCAGGTGCAGGGTGGGATGTGCTGCTCGGGCACACGCAGGCCCTGAGCTGAGCACTGCCAGCCCCCGCCGGTGACATCGGCTGTGTTTTGGAACAGCCAGGAGGTTGTTCTGCACAGGCGACAGCGGGCATCTCATTTGGATTCATGGGGAAGCTGGCCCAGGAAAGCTCACAGGCAGGAAGGATTCAGTTGGAGGAGGAGGAAAAGGTGACCAGGGAAACCTGGGCAGGCACTTGGTGGTGCTGTAGTGAACAGTGCAAATTAATTCATAGTTGTATCTGTGTGTGCATTTTAAGTATACTTTGATGAAGTACTTAGAGAGAATTTGATTCAGATACATTACATTTTAAAATTATATGCTTAAATCATAAGGTTTACTAGAGTTTCTCATTCTCCATTTTACCCCGTTTTACGTGCCCTAATGTTATTTCTGCACTACCATCCATTTTGCTCTTTACTTCAAACTGATGGGAAATTGCACAGTAAAAAGAAATTATACCTATACATTAATATATGTATATATTTATTATATTTCTACAATACAAATAGAGAAGGAAATAAAAATACAAATATTTTGGAAAATGCAAAACAAATCAGTATGTTTGGCCTGTATGTTTTCTCCTAACAAAAGCAATTCCTATTTAAGCAGTTCACATGTCAGTAAAAATAATCAAGTAACTTACCAGCACTCTGGCAAGGCATTGCTTGTACAAAAAAGGATACAGCAGCTATCTCATACATTACCTGAAGCTCCAGATACTCTCTGGCTGACTGTCCTGGTAGGCAACAGAGATTGTAAATGTTCAAAGAAATCAGTTCAGCTTATGTTTAATGCTGAATTGCTAACCCAAAGAAGGATGATGTTAGGACTGAGCATAACTCTGTGTCAGAAGATCACACTTCCCTGCTCTAGAGCGGGACTTGTTTCTGCTCTGTCTGTAATCATATTACATTTTAATGACCTGATTAAATTCTTACAATGAGTTCTGCTCCCATTACTAGCATCTGAAGGGTGTCTCCAGATAAAAATAATCTCTGGTAGTTAGAAATTTAGTCCTTCATTTCATTATTCATCATCTTCTATTTTTTTCTTTTGTTGTTTTTAATAGAGAACATAGGTCCCTTCTAAATCTACTAGGCAAAAAGCACAAGCTATTTTAGATGTCTCTCCTGAAAGATACTCCCAGTACTTCTGAGCATCCCAGTAATTTGTTTTTGCACCTATTCTATCTTGAATCCTAAGCTCATCCATGCTGCCTTGGCTGCAGTAGCTGTTTTCAATGAAAGACTTTTGATCAATATGTCTCATTCTGCAACAAGCAAAATCATTATAAATACTGCAATGAACAACTCACTTCATTTCTTATGTGGCTTAGAAACACAAAGCCAGGTTATACCAACATTTACACACACAACATTTTCTAAGGGTATAAGTAAATGACTTAGTACTTCTGCCAGGAAAATTACAAAAGAGAATCTAAATAAAAATGTTTATTTTTCAATGCAGTATAATTTACATAGAGCACAGCAATGGATAGTTAGAAATTCAGAATTAAATATGAAGTATTATATTAAATAATGCATCGTTTTGGTGGGAATTTCAGTATTTCTAAGCTATAATTTTATTAATGCAATATATCTAGTAAAATATTGTGTATTTTTTTTTTTTTTTGCATTTATATTTTCTGAGGCCAGTGCAGTTTTAATGTTGTGTTGTGTTAATTTTGCAGATATGCTTTCAGAGATGCAATGTCTATGAAAAGAGGGATTTGGCTGAGAAAAAAAGTGTACTCATCTTATCTATATAAGCCTAGCAAAGCATTGCGTAAGTCCTTTCAGTCCTGAAACAGTGTATGCAGATGCTTTTGGGGACTGGCCAGTAAAAAATTAATACATTAAGCACTGTGATCCTGAGGCCCGGGGCTGCTGTGGTGGTGAATAATGTAGAGGATAACAGCACATTTTGCTTCTGGCATTTGTGATTTCTCTCTGTTGCCTCTGTATTTAGATCTTTTTTGTTTACAAGTCTTTTTTTTTTTTTTTTTTTTCATTTAATTAAACCTTAGCACAAGTGGCATTTTCAAAATAAAAGCATTTCAAGCTGTGGTAGAACCTGGAATGCAACTCTTTTATTATTCACGATCTTAGATGTTGTTACTAATTCATATTCACTTCACAGCCACAGAGTAGCCATTGTAAATTGCCTGGATGGTTCTGATGGAGCCACTTACGTTTCGCTCCTTAATCTCACTCTCTCCTAAATGGGTAGTGACAGTGTAAGTCCATTTTCAGAGCATGTGCTTTTAAGGAACATACCATGGTTGATTTTTTGAAAAGTAGTCATCCCCCACAGTAGGGGGATTGAGTGCCTTTAATTCAGGAATTACACTGTTAATTGAGAAGGCAGGACAAATGAAAACAAAGATAACCTAATGTATTCTGCATTTTTCTCTTCTCAGTGTAGGAATGATTGTGGTACTGTGCCTAAAGCCAAGGAGATGATGGGCACACTCAAGTGTCTGAATTTATGTGAGAGGTGGAGTTTCACAGATGATACTTTTATCCAGTTGAGATTTAGAAGTTAGCACTATCTTTGGAGGAATCAATACACCCCTGAATGAAAAGAGTAGTTGCCTTTGGGAAGTATGGATGTGATTTGACTTTGACAGACAACTGTGCCGCTGTACTTTATGGAAGAGTCATGTACCCAGGAATTGGAAGACAGACACGCTTGAGGAGCTTTGCAAAGTAAGAAGGGAAAGGACTTTTTCCACTTATTTTGAGTCATTCTGAAAGAAGGGATGCTCTAATCGTGCCATGAGAGAGACAAAATATGAGACAGCAAGACTAATTGTGCCTCTGGGGTTTATTTTTCCTTCTTTTTTTTCCTAAAGGCAGGATGCCAGCTCTGCTCAGTTAGTGGAAATGAACTGTGAATGGAAGACATCAGCTCTGTGCTGAGCTCGAGATAATGTACCCACCTTCCAGCAGACAGAATTAGTGTTTCTGCTGTGCTTGTTGCAGCTATGCAGCACCTGGCTTTCAGCTGTTGTATGTGAGTTCATCCCAGACTGAGGGCACAGCACACCATCTGAACATCTTCTCCTCAGCCAAGTGAAAAGGTGACTGCTGGAAGGATGAGTTTTGCCTTCTGATCACTCTGAGAAGTTTCTGTCTATTCCTAGTTATTTCAGTTATTTCAGCTGGTGCAACCCAGTTGTCTCTTTGAGACTTTTGGCATTCAACATAGCTCATTGTGTCCTTCCTTGCCTTTCATTTTCAAGTAATGACAAAACTAATGACACATGAGCTTAAAACATGATTTTTCAGATTAAAAGCACAAAGGCAAATGGACGGGTATAGCTGTCAAACATACTTACAGGTTTATGAAGATCCATGGCATCATATTCCATGGAATGTGCTATACTACAAAGGGCAGGAAAGCGTATTCAAATAGGAAATAATTCTTAAAATCTTTCAGACTTTCTAAAGTCATAATTTTGAAGTCAGGCTGTAACTACTTTGCAATATTCTTTTGCTGTTTCTCAAATTTGTCTTTTAATGTCTGGGCTTGCACCAACAAGAACTCTCCTAGTACTTCCAGAACTTACTTGTTCTCCATGATTGGGTAATGTGCTTTCTGCATCTTTTAGAGGAAGAAATAAATAGCATTTCTCCAGTTTGTTCACAGAAAATATGTGCCACATGCCCTTTACCTGAACATAATACGAAATAACAAACAGGCAGTTTTCTTGTTCAGAAACTCAAGCTTTCCTTTAAAAATCCTAACTCAAAATAGGACCTTTTTCTTTGCTTCCACCTGTGAAGACTTTTTCTCTTGCCTCTGTTTTTCCTTTGTTGGGAGGCAAAAAGACCTCTAGGTGCAGCCAAATGAGTACGGGATCCTACATTATCTTCCGGCTTGCAGGTAAAAACACCACACTGGATTGTTTCATTCTTCCATTCAGGAGTCTTGTATGCCTGCTGGTTTTAACCTCTCGTTAGGCAATGTGGCAGTGACGTGTTTTCTCATGTAGCCCAAATGGGTGATGTCCAGCATGACCACCAGATCCGATAGCCACTGGTGAAAGATACAGGCACTGGCAGATGTAACCTGTCTCCAGCACAGACTGTGTTTTGTTGAACTACTCTCGTAGCTGTTCCACCAAGTTTGGTTGGCAGAACTGCTGATGGTACCTGGATGTCAGTGCTTGGGTCTCCAGCTTGCTCGCAAGGCTGCCCCAGAGGCTGTGCCAGGCTGCTCCTGTGGACACCAAGCTGCCTGCACAAAACCAGACAGCAGTCAGCAAAACAGCACTGCACAACCTTCTGGCTGTGCCTGATTCAATGTCTCATGGTTTTCGATTTTTCAGAAACCAGAGTTTATGAGGCAACAGTGAAGTAGCTGCAGCTATCTCCTCAAAACCTAAAAAAAGATGTGATAAAATCTGGTGCTGGGCTCTAAAACCATCATTATCCATTATACAGAGCACAGTCACATCCCTTTCCTAATCCACTAGGAGCAGGAAATCAGCAATGAAGATCTTAGGCCTTCAGTTTGCCTATACAAACCTAAGTAAACAAGGCACCAAAAAAGAGAAACATTATTTTCTACCTTTGTTGCTGTATTTTATGTACCCTTTTATTCTAGACCTCTAACTCTTTTTCCCCTGAAAATGAAAGCTGAAATTCTGTGAGCAGGGAACAGAAGGATTCTGTTTCCAAGTAACCTGTTTCTTTATGAACACACTTGGGAAACACATAAAAGATTATGTTTGCAGATATGTTCTACCCATCTGGATAGAAGAAAATGAATGGAAATAAGAGAAATACAATACAAAGCATTCTACTAAAAACGGGCAAGAAAAAATTCCCCTTCTATTTAGATGAGCACTGTAATGAGCTATACTGGGGACGCTAAAAGAGACTGGTGTGTTTAAACCATTTGTCAATCATGTCGACCAAAAGTGTTGCAAACTTAGAGGATGCAGATTTTCAAATGTGAAACTAGAATGGTTTGATTTTTCAGTGCAGACCAAGTCTGAATTAAAACACCTGCATGCTGTGCTTAGATTCAAAAAATTATAGAAACAGTGGGTGGCTCTAAAGATACAGCTAGGGTTGATTACAAAACTAGTCAGCAGTCACAGGCCTCATGTGCTGGCAAATGTGAGGATTTATTTCATCTTGGACTTTGTTTATGCACTGACCCTTTGTGCTCTGGCCTGAAAGTAAAAGGTTATGAAAACCATGCTTTTAAGTTTTTTAGCTGTGTGTTTCATACTAGTGCATTTCAAGGGAGGTGTTACAAGCAAAGGAAAATCCTTCAGAGTTAAGATTAATGCATGGCACTTTGTAGCAATGCATCCATCTAAGTTTTGTGTTCACAAATTAGAATAAGACTTAAACTAACCCATCATATCAGCACATACTCCAAAGGCTTCCTTTGGCTCTCAGGCAATCTCAGTGAGTCCTACCTTTTGATATAGTGTTGGACTGGCTGGGTCTGGCAGGCAGCCTGTCCTCTTCTCCTCTCCACCCTGCTGGGACTGTTTCTAACACAGCCTCATGTTCTTTGGTTTCTTTTTCCCTAGAAACGTGTTAGGCAATAGCATGCAAAACATTGTGTAATAATAGGAATAATATTTGCTGGCTTTACATTAATTTTAGAAAATAGATATCATCACAGCTTCTTTACTTCTTAAATATTTCCTTACTGTTATTATTAATACAGCTTCAATAAGATAAGCAAGAAGAAAGCACACTGGACCTCCTTAAGTTACAAATATTTCAGTCATATGTGGTGATGTAGGGAAAAGGACTCTGAACTTCACAGGTAAAGCCACTGCATTTCTGCATTCCTATCAGTACTTGCATAATCTGAAAAAACATCTTTTTCTGCTTTCTGTGCAAAGAAAATTTGGCAGACCTCAGTTTGTTAACCTGTCCTTTCTACTCATTGTCCAGAGACTGTACCATTCTGTGTGATAGAAAATGCTAGCAATACTTGGTCAAATATATTCTCACTGTTGGAATGAAAGAAGAGCAAGCACAAAACTAAGTGCAAAACCAACAGGTTTTGGATTTTAATTCTGAAGTTTGTTTGAAGATAGTCCAAGATCATTGCTGCATTATATGCAGATTACATTTATTTTCCATAATATTCTCCTGAAAGGGGCATCTAATTTCTCTTCCCGCACAACAGGATGCTACAGTTGCTGATCTGCAACTAGAAGAATCAGATCTCCTGTCTCTATGGCAAGCATAGTGGTTCGTCTCATTTGTCACCCTGCCTTGTGTCTGAGGAGACGGTGGCAGACAGACCGAAAACCCGCGTGCGAGTGGACTAGAGGGTTTGTGGCAGTGGACTCTTGGGGACCCTGTGCCCCAGGGGGAGATACTCTGTTGCTCTCATGCCTCTCTCACCATGTGCTGGTATCAGGGCCAGGCGACCCCAGCAGAGGCAGGCACTGGTGAATGCAGTCTGCCAAAACAGCAGGAGCAAGGAATGGTTGACAAGAGGATTTCTTTGCCACTGAACATTCCTAACATAGTGAAACTTCTGACAGAATGGGATTCAGAGAGATACTGGGGAGAAAAAAAAAAAAAAAGGCAGGCAAGCATCTTTCCTTCCTTGTTAGCCATTTTACGGATAAGTCCCTGGCAGGTGGAGGTCTCTCTGTGAGTAGGGAGGAGGGATGTGCCAAGGAAATACACGTGCAGTCTGGTGCCAGAGGAGGCATTGCAGCCCCTGGGACAGGGCAAAGGAACAAGGGAGGGACAGCGGGAGACTGGAGGCAAGTGGGCCAAGGGCTATTAATCCCCATCATGGCCAGGGGTCAAGGAGCACAGTTAATGGAAATTTGTCATGCTCTGCTTACCAGAGAGGCATCTCAAGTGCTTTTTCCAGACTCCTCCATGCATCTTAGGGGAGTGCAGTAATATAACGTGATGGTCGCTGTTCAGACTGCAGAGGAGCAGAACCTGTCCTTTCATGACAGATTTACTGATTGTGAAAGGATATAATTGGTAAATGACAGCTCAGAGAGGGTTAATTAATCAGCTGCTGTGGTGCAGCAGCAGTCCCACTGGTCCCTGGAGCCTGAGCACCATGTGGCTTTTCTGCTGGGAAACTCCATCACTGTCAAACCCCTCAGTAACTTACATAAAGTGAAAATAGGACAAATTGAGTTTCTCATAATTAGGTATATCATCTCTCTTAAATCATACCAGAATCTGTTGGCCAGTGTTGCTTTTGCAGTCACTGTTTCTGAGAGAGATAAGAATTACACTGTGCTGCAGAAAAAAGAGGTATGAAGCTGGTAATAGTAACATCTCAGCCAGCATTTGCCTGATTTCTTAGGTTTCCACCTCTTTCTTTGCTCTCCATGTCACCAGTAGTGCAACATCTACGTCAATTGTAAAATATGCAATTTTCATTCAGCATCCCCAGTGACAACAGGTAATGCTTAAATATGTGTTTGGAAGCGAAAATTGATATATACAATGTTTCAGATTCATGCTGGATATATTATCTTTTCCTAAGCAGTTAAAATGTCTGTAATCTGTCAGCCAGTTTCCAAAGCACTGCCAGCAGTCTTTAAAGTTGTCTAACGTGGCTGTAGTACTTTCCATTTTTTCTCCTTCATCCCAGTAATTTCTATAAATAAATCCGACTGATGCTATGTGCTTTCTTTTCACATTTTCGTAGTTACCAATTGTATTTTGATTTCTCCTTTATTAATATGATTTGGACAGATCCAGAAAGATACTTAGATTCATAAACTGATTTATTCACCTAAACTCCCAATTCATCTTGAACACCATCCTCAGCTTCAGGTGAGTCACCCTGTTTGTTTCCACTGAGAGCTCCATGTGATTAGTTTAGGCTTAAATATCTAGCTTCTGGATGCCTAAGTCAAGGTAAATGAACCCCACTCAAGGAACACAAAAAAAATTTCATCTGTCCTGTAACTATCTTTTCAAACTGGGACCTTTGTCTCAGATCCAGCACATCAGCAAAGAACTGGGGTTGATCACAGCCCGGGGAGGGAGATTGTGATGTCTTTGAAGATCTTGAGTAATCTGGTCTTTGCACACTTTGACTCAAACCCCCTAACAGTTAGATGGAAAACATAGGACAATGAGCTAAGTCTATTAGGAGCTGAAGCTTTGCTGAGTTTCTGTGCTGCATGTGTTCCTTATTTAAGAAATATTTTTTTATTTTTCCCTTTTTCCAGTTTAGGAGGAAAGGGAAGAAAAACAAGAAATGTATTTTTTTCAGCATTTAATATCAGTCATAGTATTTGAGGATGTTCATGCAATGATAAAAATATCCTCATCTTTTCTCTCAAATCTATGGATAACGTCTGCCATAAACAGGGTTATTGTTCAATTTTATTTCACGTTCATTTGTACTGGTATTGAAAATGAGCAACAAGGGAGACCACAGGTGCTAAAGCAGTAAAGAACTGGAAAACAAATAAAATGCTTCATTTTCAGCCAGAGTCAGGTTACAATGTTTCCTTGGAAAAAGCTTTTAATAGAAGAAAATTTTGCGGTAAACTGATGGTGACATTAGGCAGAATTGACTAAAATAGATTAATTTAATCTGCATATTTTGTGATTATCTGAGATATGGCTACCATGTAATGAAAATTTTGCAACACTCAAAGCTTGTGCACAAGGTTATTTTTTCTTGCATAAATCTGAGCACATAAAGGGGGTTGGAGGAGTGCTTTAAATTGCAAAGGATGATCTGGATGATAAAACTTAAGTGTGAAATGAATATTAATTTTTAGTGCAGTAAAATTAGCTGACTCTGAAGACTGCAGGTACTTAACCTTTTCTGGAGTACAATTATCTGCTTTTAACTGAATTTTAAAATTATTTTACTCTTTCAATTTTATGTATGTTTGGGGTTTTGGTGATAGTCCATTCTGGTTTGGACGCTGTGCAAGTGCTCATAGGAGATGGGGAGTTCTGGGTAGAGGATCTGGAGCAGTGTGCTGTGAGCTTTTAGAGGGAATGCCCTGCCTGCACTTAGTCACTGACTCTTGGCATGCCCAGTTTAGAACCAGTGACACCTTCAGCCCGCGGTGAGCTCCTCTGAAGTTAGTGCATACCTGGTGCTTTCTTTGGGGCACCAGAAAGAACAGCATGAAATTCTGGACGTTGGACTTCCTGTAAGGAAGCCCTTGCCATCCTTCAGGCTACTTTCTTTGTGATTCTAGGATTTGTGTGTACCTTGCAAAGGAGTCAGTCTGCCTTCCAGTGAGAATGTATCTATGTTCTTAGGCAAACAATGTATTCTAAAAATTTGCAGTGAGGAACACTGAAGTTTCGGTTGAGTCACACACTAAGTTACTCCAGCCAAAAGCTACCATCATCACCTCAGTCAAGTTATCTCAAAATAAACAAACTTGACAGAACTCATTTTGACTTCCTTTACTTTTCCTTTACAAGTGATAGCTTCTTATAGTACTCTCTCATGATACAAAGTTCAGGTCAGGTCCAGAGTGCACTGCCAAGGAGCTGCTGTTATCTGAATTGTACATGGTCTGAGTACTCTGCACATTCCATGAAAATAAGCCTTTAGTAAATTTCTATTAGAATAGCTATAATCAGTAGTCATTAAAAAATCATGTATTTCACTCAGGTTAATTTACGGCTTATAATGGACTAATATCCTTACAGATTTCCATTATGAGAAGATTAGAAAATGTGTTCTTAGTCTTTGCAGAGCAAATCCCTATCATAGCTGAGATGAACTGAGAATCTATTTGCAAGCTATTTTATTTGCAGTCAGTAACTCTTTCAGACATAAAACCATGATAATTCCCCAGCACAGGAAGGACGTGGACCTGTTGGATCAAGTCCAGAGAAGGGCCACTGAGTTATTTAGAGGGATGAAGCACCTCTCCTATGAAGAAGAGCTGAGAACATTGGGATTGTTTGGCCTGGAAAATAAGCTTAGGTTTGATGTAATTGTGGCCTTCCAGTACCTGACGGGAGCCTACAAGAAAGATGGAGAGGGACTTTTTACAAGGGCATGTAGTGACAGGGTAAGGGAGAATGGCTTCAAACTGAGAGCAGGTTTAGATTAGATATTAGGATAAAATTCTTTACTGCGAAGGGTTGTGTGGCACTGGAACAGGTTGCCCCAAGAAGTTGTGGATGCCTCATCCCTGAAAGTGTTCAAAGCCAGTTTGGATGGAGCTCTGAGCAACCTGGTCTAATGGAAGGTATCCCTACCAGTGGCAGGGTTGTTGGAACTAGATGATCTTTAAGGTCCCTTCCAACCCAAACCATTCTATGATTCATTCTATGATTTTATGATATAGGTAATACTGTTATAACATATTCATCTGTCAACTATTTCTGACACTTTTGTGAGAAATCATCTGAGAACTTGCAATCTCATTAATATTTATTTGTCTAAATGAATATGGTGTGAATAATTAGTTTTTCTAGATGGTAGAGGAACAAGTAATTTTGCCATTGAAAAGTGTGTTTGTGTTCTTTATCATTATGCAAAACTTAATTCTACAAGAAAAGAAGACATGACACCTCCAAAACCAAGTGTGACTGTCACAAGGGAGATGCAGTGCATCATTTGCAAGATATTAAAATTCTGGCTCAAAAAACCTATATGTTTGTGAAGAAGAGTGGCACACTGGTTGATTTTTCAGTTATTTGATTTATCTTTAGTTTGAAATACTTTTTCAGAAGATAATGTATTTTTAAAGTCATCTCAGGTATTGAAACATTTTCATCTGTGTAAATGCCGTTAGAGATGCAGTGTTTCCCAATTATTTACAAACTTCCTTTCCCTCTTCCACTCCCCAGAGTTCATTTTGTCTCTGCCATTGTGGCTTCCCTTCACTGATGTGGTTTCCACATCACTGCATGAGAATCAAGGGGATACAAGGAAATAGTGGTCTCTTCTAAATTTGTGGTAGGATACTCAAATCCATTTACTGCTTTTGTTTGCAATGTTGTGGTTAATCAAAGGACAGCCTTAAGGAAATGATTATTGATAATCAGCCAGGAAAATGAACTTTATAATACAGTTTTTCAGACAGGTCTTTAAACTGCTGGAAGCAAAACCATCTCCATTACCCTGCCTGGGCCAATATGGCAATCAGGGAGAAGTCACTTCCCTTATACCCACTGTTTAGGGAAGTACATTTCCTGTATCACAGGTTCCATTGCATTTCAGGGAAACATTGTGTTAACATGGAGTCCTGCACGATGGTGGAGACCTGCTAGAGAAAGCAACGAGGAGTTAAATGTGATCATCAGTTTGAGCTTTTAAACCTTGCGCTCGCACGGGCTTCCCAGTTGTATTTGAAAGGGTTCGTCAGATGCATAACAACATTATCCTTCAGAAGGTCCCCAAGTGTGGAAGGAGTGGAGGAGGCTGCCACCGCAGGAGGTGAAGGCAGCCAGCAGTTATCCACACACCTTGCAGCAGGCTTGATTCCTGAATTTGCAGCTGAAAGTGGCTGTAAATCGCTCTCCTCTGCTCTCTCTCAGCTCTGATTATAATGAGCAATCAGCGGGGCTGAAGTGTTGCCTTGCTTTCTAGATGAAGCACCTGTAATACTACTTTGAGCTCATTTGAATGCTAATTATTAATAGGATCTTTAACATCAGAAGTGGGTTCCATATTTGACACATAACCACCTTAAGCATACGCATCTATGTAATAGGTGATAAAAGATACATCAGCAAGCAATTTCAACTGTCATAGAACAAAAACGTAATAGATCCACATGCTGGTGGTTTTTCTCTATGTATGCAACACATCATGCCCCACGTTCATGGGTTCACAGTTCCAAATGAGACAGGAAAACATAAGAATGCACTCAGTCTGCAATTCGTGAAAGTTGCAGGTTGAAAAGTTTGGGTAAGAACATAAGAACTAGTGAAAATTGAGAGGCTTTCCAAGAATTAATTGTTTAAGGACATCCTGAACTTCAGGAACATCAAGATTGCCAAGACTTTGGTATTTAGCATCTCATATGAAAAAATTTCCATATTCATAATAATTCTTTTCATCTTGATCTGTTTTGTTTCTGAATTTTTTTAGATTAGGTCACCAAAATGGTCTAGCAGAGGTTTTGCAGTTTCATTTATCTTCCTTTCTTAAAAATTGCTTAATATAAAATACCCTAATAATTGATACTGAACAAATTCTGATTGACATTGATTGAACAATTGATATTGAACAAACACTGTGCAAATTCTTTCTGTGGATTGGAATGTAATGCCTTCAAGATCTTTCTCCTGAAATAACATTATCTAGAGACTGTGCACACAGAAAGAGGTGGTCTTTATCACTGGAGAATTTTTATTACTGTTCAACTCATTTTTTGGATCACTTATGAATAGTTTAACAGAACACGTTCCCAAATGGTTCTTGTGGGATTCATCTAGCAACTTCTCTAAAATGAACACCTATTTCCTGACTTCCATAATGTGTAACTTGATGAGCTCTCCAACTGCTACCTCATTAAGGAAAAGGGCAGCAGCCCCGCTTTTGTATTCAATAGGAGTGTATTGGGAACATCTGTCTTACTTAGTCCCTTGTTACTCTATGAATCCCAGAGAAGCTTAAGTGTGAAAGAATTACCAGATCTCCTTCACCCTCATGTGGCGCTGCTGCCCAGACACTTCAGTCTGAGGAGTATTACTGTGGACAATTCTGGCATCTGTAGATTTCAGGGATAGGAAGCAACTGAACAGGAAATTAGGTGGCCACAATTTGGCGTTTGGGATCCAAACCATGCCTAAATCCTGAGTGTTTGAGTTCTTTTGCAGCTGTAAGGTAAGTAGGTTACACAGTTAGGTTGGGAAAGGATTGAAGGTCTCTTTATGTAGGCACCTACAATAGCAATTAGGATTTGAAGTAATACTGACATGCATCAGTGGATCTGTTCTCTAGGCCTGTATTGGGGGAGTATCCTTAATCAAGTGACTGGTTAAGCAAGTATTTGCTTTCAAGTGTGTACTTGGAGTGTTCATCTTGAAATTGGGTTTCAATAAAAATAAATTAATTGCCAAAGACAAGCTTCAGGCTCTTTTTAGTTAAAGTTAAGTGTACACCTTAGACGTCTTCTGATGGATTATTTCAAAATACAAGTCTTTTGTTCTTCTTACGCATTAAATAGCTTAGACATGGATTTTTCCCTCCAGAATTTTCTCCACGGTAGAAATATTCTTTCTACTATTTCCTTCAGGTGAACAAAACCAAAGTCTTTAAAGTACTTTACTCCTCTACAGCTGGAATTTACTTATATTTCAGTTCAATAGTGTGTGGCAAAATAGTTCATTCATAGTCTGAAGAACTGCAAAACACTTCTTCTCATACAAGTCCCTATTCTTAAAAACAGACTATCCCTTGCGAATCTTGTGATACAAGTGATATTTGTTCTTTGGAGAAAAAAAAATGAGTTCTTTTAGGACTAATTTAATCGTAATAAAAGTTAATGACAGAGAAGGAAATAAAAAGGTGATACAGATATTTAATTTTAAATTTTTTGTTTGTACATTTTAAATAACCAATACTGGTTTTTATTAGACACAGCTTTTGTGAACTCTATATACATAACAGATATAAAGATGAATGTTTCCTGAATAATAAAAATTGTTGATAAATAAATTATTGTCAGTTTATGGAATTCTTACCATAAATACAGATAATCTTCTTTTCAAGATGACTGATAATTTGTCATCAGCTAGCTTTTGAATTACCTAAAACATTAGTAGAGTTTTGTAGTGTCTATAACATTTGTATCACTTTAGGGTGACTGTGCATGTTCTCTCTCTCTAAAAAAAGGGATTAAAATTTATAAAACTGTTGGCTCTAAACATAATGAAATAGAGCTAGATTGATGCAAGAGAACCAGTAAAATTATTTCTGGAAAGTAAAAATGACAGCAGAGGAAAAGAGGGTACATTTTCCTCCAACCTGTGTAAATGAAGTTATATCTGCTTTACTCAAATGATGTGTTTCTCTTCTGCCAAAGGCTTGTTGCTTTATTTTTGACACAGTAAGCTCTTAAAGCTCTTACAATGTCATCAGCCTCTATTATATCTCTCTACTCTCAATTTTTTCAAATCACTAAATAACTGTATTTATCCTTTTGAATGTGGTGATTTGGCATTGGCTGTCAGCAGCCTGAGTGTAGTTGAGCCAAACCCTATATCATAGTGAGGAGCCCTTCCTAAAGGGACGGTGAGGTTTGGGAATACAGTCTGTGCTCATTAGTTTTGATCCTTTTGTACAGAGACTCGTTCTCAGCAGTAGCTGTAGCCATCACAATTTGCCCTGTGGCAGAGCCCAAGCGATTGTTTATACCCTGAGACAGGCACGTGTGTAATCTAGCGCTGGTGGAACTAAGAAGTGCATTGAAAGCAGAAGGTGTCATCCAGCTATATATTTAGGTTTAAAATTAGGCGGATGTAGCTGGAAAAAAAATCTCTATATCCCAAGAGTGCTTTTCAGAACTGGTCATCAAAGGCAATTAGTTCCTCATGTTGTCTTTCCACTGGCACTGGTAGCCCGTGTCCCAGTAAATGTGGTGTTGCCATCACCTGTTGCAGGTTGAAGGCTTTGTGCTAAAACTATAGCACAAGGCTGGGACCTGCCAGCCTTTCTCTGGACTGCTCAGGGTCTGCCCCCAGCTCCCTTTGAGCTTGCTGACTTCTAGCAGCCCTTGCCCAATGGCTGAGTGATTTTTACCTACGCTGCTTTACCTTTTGCCTAGGTTTGTACTATATCTGTAATCAATGGTAGCAATAATAAATCGTTATTCTGTGTGGAGGGTGCTGCTATGGCCCTAGAATAAAACTGCAGCACAGGGGAGTACGGCCTTGCAATGGAAGTGGGGGCATTGAAAGCAGAGGCATGGGTTGATAAGGAAGGCTCCAGGACTCTAAGCGAGGACTGGGCATCAAGGTCCTCTGCAAGTCATTAAAGGGACACAACATTGGGATCTGGGTAAAATCACTTCATGAGTAACAAACAGAGCAAAGGAAACATGCAGAGCAGGTGTAAAACTTACCATATCTAGTAAATTTGGATGGGAAATGGAGTTGCTAAACAACAGAGAAAGAACAATGTATATAACATATTTTACCGTCCTAAAAATAACTCTCTGTGCTTCCTGGAGAGAGAAGGAAGAAATTATTGCTGTCAGTACTATGTGTCTGTTGTGGGTTGACTTCGTCTGGATGCCAGGCACCAACCAAAGCCTCTCTATCACTCCCGTCCACAACTGCACAGGGGAGAGAAAATACAACAAAGGATTCATTGGTTGAGATAAGGACAGAGAGAAATCTGACCAAATACTGTGAAGGGCAAAACAGGCTAGAATTAGAGATATTAATTATTACTAACAAAATCAGAGCGGGATAATAAGAAACAAAATAAGACCTTAACACTACCTTTCTCCCCAATTCTTCCTTCTTCCCAGCTCTACCTCCTCTCCCCCAGTGGCAGAGGGAGATGGGGAATGGGGGTTACAGTCCATTCAGTTCACCGCAGGTTGTTTCTGCCACTGCTCAGGCAGAGGAGTCCTTCCCCTGATCCCCCCAGGAGGCAGTCCTCCACGAATTTTTCCAACATTAATCAGTGATACAGGAAACGGTTCTCTGCATAATTCTGCAACGTGGGTCACTGTTCTGTGGGATGGCATCCTTCTAGGACAGGCTGCTCCACCATGGGTACCCCACAGAGAAACAAGTCCTGCCAGGAAACCTGCTCCACCATGGCTTCCTCTCTCCATGGCTCCACAGGCCCCTGCCAGTAGCCTCCTCCTGCACAGGCCTCTGGGTCCCAACCTCCTCTCAGGCATCCACCTGCTCCAGCATGGGTCTCCTCCCTGGGCTGCAGGTGGATCTCTGCATCCCTGTGGATCTCCACGGGCTGCAGGGGCACAGCTGCCTCACCTTGGGCTGCACCAGGGGCTGCAGGGGAATCTCAGCTCTGGCACCTGGAGCACCTCCTGCCCCTCCTTCTGCACTGACCTTGGTGTCTGCAGAGCTGTTCCTCTCACATGCTGTCACTCTGCTCTTCTCTGGCCACAATTACATCTGCACAATAACTTTTCTTTCTTCTCCTTAGATATGTTACCACAGAGGTGTTAGCACCATTTCTCTATTGGCCCAACCTTGGCCAGTGGCGGGTCTGTCGTGGTGCCATCTGGGATTGGCTCTGCCAGACACTGAGGAAGCTTCTGGCAGCTTCCCACAGAAGCCACCCCTGTACCCCACCCACTACCAAAACCCGTCCATGCAAACCCAACACAATGTCTTGCACCAAAGAACTCAGGGTACTGCAACTCACATCAGTGTTGTCCTCTCCCATGTGAAGCCATTAACCTCAGGACCCCCAGCGCAGTGGAAGGTGAGCATAACACCAGGGAGGGAGTCAGACACCAGAAAGTTATTTAAATGTCATTTTTGCCTGCATGGAATCTGAGATGTAATCATTAGTATGGAACTAGACTTCTAATAAATCTTTGATTAAGGGAAAAAAAAAAAAAAAACAAACCAAAAAACTTCTTTTATGTTTTTTTCCCATCGTAAAATTGTAACATCTTGTTTGGAGTTCAAGCAACCTACACTGTAACTTGGTTGCAACAAATAGCTAATTAGCCTCTCGTAAATAAAAGCATGACATTTTCTACTCTCATTAATTAAGGCAAAGTCTTCTTCCTGAATCTGAAGGTGTCTGAATTGCAGTGATCCTAAGCTGTGATCATAACTTTTAAGATGAACATAATCCTATGAAGCATCTTTAGGTATGGTAATCATGCATTTCTTGAGGATCTTTAACTTCCTACATAAGCTTTGCAAACTTGCAATTCATTGATTGTATTCAGTGAACATGTTTGGCCTGGTTAATTCTAGGAGCAATTGTCTAACGCCCAGGTGGTTCTTATCTATGCTGTTTTAGCTTCTGCTTAGATTTGTACAAGTGTAGAAACATTTATAGGTCTGTGAACTCTATTGCTGCTCTTAGTTTTCTGGCAGGGAATTGAAGCATAGATCACTAGTTGTTGGTCACAGTGGTCACCGTCTGTTGCCTCATTTTTGGCACATACCACTTTAGTGTGTTAATCTTTTTTCTAAACTTTATTTTCCCGCCAAAGAATTTCTATTTTTTCTTCATTTGACCTTCATGTCAGGAGTTAGGATTCTTCCAATAGTGGTTGTCTTATCATCGCATTCTTCTGCTTATAAGTGTTTTTTTTCCTTTGCACCTCTCTAAACTAAAAGGTGATCTAGGTATAGTTTAGTACCTCCCAGCCATTAAGATTTTGTTGTATTTCATTATGAAAAGCATCAGCAAATAAAGCACTGAAGGACCTGTTTGCCCAAGACAGTACTGAATGTACACAATTCTCTGCTCCATTTCAGCAAAGTAACAGTGACAATTTTAATGATGAATCAAGTATAGAAAAATAATTGTTGTCACCTGTATCTCTAGTAATTTCCTCTGTTGTAGGCAATGTTCTTTCTAATGCCTGCATTTCATAATGGGGTCTCTGTGGCTGACTGCAGGTGTTGTACACCCACTCTGCACTACTGTGTGAGCTCTCCTCATGTATTCACCACCTCCATCTTCTTTATTCTTCTTCCTGGAGTGAGAATAACTGGTTTAAAAACAAGAGTCAAGGAACGGCTAAGATCTTTTAGCTTCATTCTGTGCTCTGCTAATCCCTTTCCAATGCCTTATCCATTATCAAATTGTTTCTCTTTTCACTTTTTTTTTTGTTGTTGTTGTTCATTGTTTTCCACTGATGGGACCTTAGACCTGAAAGTTTTTTAACTCCAAACCCAGCATATCCAAGAAATTAGTTCACTGTTACTTTTACTACAATCAGTGTGGCAGACAACATTTTGATTTTTTTCATTTATGTCCAGATTAAAAATGAATAGGTTTACATTTGTCAAACTGCATGCTCATTAGTTTTCTTCTGTAGTATTGCCCATTGATCTTATGAATAATGCCTGTGTAGCAGCAGCCCTGTGATTATCATCTTTGTCTAGTCTCTGCACTATGCTTTTCTTTATAAATTCTTGCAAGATATGAAATCCATTGCAATTCTCATATTGTTCCTCAAGCACCCATTGTTTCTTTTTGTAGATGTATTTGTTTCATTATAGGAAGTTCTTTGTATTGTATTGATGAAATTTATCTTTTGAGATCCACACAATTCCTACTGCAAGTTTCTTTTCTATTATTCTTTGATATCTTGTTATTTCAGTGTTACAAGGATAGTTTTTATTCACCAATCTGGACTGCATAACTTTATTTTCTGTGCAAACTCAATTTCTTTCAACTTTATTCCAGTATTTTTATTCAAGCATTTTGGCCAGGCTTTCAGACAGAAAGCAGTTCTCTGTCAACACACATCTTTTTAAAATGTTAAGACTTCTTTCTCATCTAGAGATAATTCATCATTTTTCTTGACCTTTATGTCCCTATCACTCACATACTTCACTTTTGCAGAGGTCGGTACTCCTAATATTTTTGCTATAGAGTTTTATAAGTCATTTCCCCTGCTTTGATCAACTGGAAATTATAAAACATAGTAGGTGTTTCAAAATACCTGTTATCCTTATGAGGGAGTGGGTTATAGAGCCATGCATCATGCTGAGGGTGGATGGACTTCAGCAGTGTGTGACAGACACTCTAAGGCAGCAAATGAGAGTGGAGGAAGCCTGAAGCACATAGGATGAGGGGAGCTGGCTTCTGTCACTCTTGAGACATGAAGGGAATTGACATGCAGAATGGAGTGGAAGAGGATCAGGATGAGGGGTACTTGTCTCTGGAGGGTGATGTGCATTTCCTCTGCTGTGCTCAACCCACACTGAAGTAAAACATTGTCACCATGAACTAAATAAGAACCATACTATGAACCTGAGAGTTTGTACTAAAAGAGATTGCCGTCACTGATCCAGAAGCCCAGGGAATCTATTCCGTTTCTTTTGTAAAGCAGAACTGATCAGGTCCCAGGTCTGTTGTTTTTCTACCCTAGGATCCAGTGCCTGAGACTTAACTATATTTTGATTCAGTCAATCCATCAGGCTTTCGATGCACATGACCTTCCACTGTGATTCATTTCATGTCTCCATGAGTAAGCTTAAGCAGCTATTTCTGTGCTTGGGCTGTGAGAGAACAATTTGGCTGCTGGGTGGCCAGTGGCCAAGGCTCTGCAAGCTGAGCAGGTTCTAGAAAACAGCTGGACATGATCTAGGGAGCCGTAGAACGTAAAAAGCTATGAGAATCTGCCAAAAGTTACAGACCACACCGTGGGGAATACCTGAACCTCAGAGGTGATTAAGGCAGAGGTATATGAGAAACAGCCAAAGTCCACAGGCGATTGCACTGGTGCGTTAAAGGCCCCTAGGTCTTGCAAGGCCATTTGCACCCAGATAGCCTTGTAAAAAACACCATATGAAATAGCTTTATGGTAGTCTCACCTATTCTGCCATAATTTACCAGAAGGTGGAAAGTCTCATAATCCATTTCAGTCCTTACCAGTGCTACATGCGGTGTTTATTTGTCAGTGTTTTCGTTTGACTCAGAAGCACAGTTTAGAGGAGAGCCTCCTGACCATTCTCAATTCCCATTATTTAAAGTGAGCAGAGCTCCCAGGGTTTTAACTGGACTCCTCTCCTACAAAACTAAACCAAAGTTGGGCTCCAGAAAGGCTCTCTGGCTTCTAATGTGAACTCAGTTATTGCAACCAGACTACAACTAGCCAGAGGCAAAACCCAGTGCTGTGCTACACAAGGGGCAGTACTGCCATCCTAAGTAGAAGTAGTGTGGATATTGGGTCCACAGCACTGACCATTTTGCTGTGCACTTGGGATGTGCTGCTTGCTAATGAAGATCTGCACAGGTGTTGTCCATCTCCACGTGCTCCTGGGAGAACCTGTTCATCTGTACTGCACCTGGAAAGCTGTATTAGCTTCCAGTAGGTATCACCTGCCGTACCAAGGAGTGTCTCCCCAACAGCGTGAGTCACGTCTGTTGTTTGCTTGGTAGATGCCTGATACCTGACATACGATTAAATAAATGTAAGGGCACATTCAGTCCCCAAATAGTCATATTCACTGACTTTGGGAAGCAGAGCTTGGTACAGTGCTCACGTGGTCTGTGAGTTCTTACTCATCCATCGTTTTCCTTAATTAAATTTCTCTGTATCCACACACACACGTGCAATAAAAGGAGCATTATTGTGACATTTTACCCTATTATGGGAAGAGATAGTGTGTGAAAATTCAGTCTTTAACTCCGTGTGTTCTACAAGAAGAAATCTCAGTAGGTATTCTCAGAAAGAAATGTGTAGGATCTCACAGTCTCAGCCTGCAGTTTCTAACAGCTACAGAAATAAGTGCCAAGTAATGACAGACAGCATGTGCTGAAGAGGCAGGTTATAAATGATGTATTTTAAGAAATCCTGAGTTTGTTCAGGAAATAAAAGGAAACATAATTACCACTGTTACCACCAAAGAAGCATATTCCTAACTTTCTGTATGACAGGTTTGCGTTATAAAATCATGTTACTTATGTCTCCTCAAAATAATGAGCCATACATTATTCTTTTGCTTTTTCTACATCTGAACAAAAATGTCCAGTTTCTAAGTTTATTGGTACTTTTTTTCTGAGAGATAAATTTTGGGCTTTCTGGTGGGTTTTTTTTTCCCTCAGAATCTTAAAAATGCAACAGGAAAGAAACTTCCAGCAATCACTAGGGTCCAACGTTTTAACTATTAAAACTTAATTCTACTGAAATACTCCATACCAGATTTTTCAAGAAGCAGTAATCAAATGTATGATTTTTTTCCAGAAAACTGAAAGGTACTGTAACATCTTATGATAGGCTTTTATATTATGCTATGGTTCTTATGGACATTTCAATGAGATTTCAGTGATAAGCTAAAATGCAAAAGAGAATTTAACTGTAAAAATAAAAATACTGTGATAGTTATGTGTCATCTTAATTTTTTAGTGTCAGTTGAAAACAATTACGTCAATTTTCAAATTTAAAAATAAAATAATAGTTCACAGTTATTGAGTTATGGTTTTATCATCATCTGCAAAATGTTGACTTAGCATGGAGTCAGATCTCGGGCTCTGGAGCTAAAGGATGAAGCCTTTGTGTATTCTCTGGAAAATCAAAAAGACCTTGGGGCTGGATCTTCTAACATAGATAAAAAGAACTGTATGCTTGTTGTTAGGACTATAGCATCATGCAAATGTTTTTGGTAGCAAGCAGTGGTGTAAATTAGTTAAGACTAAAATTAGTGAAGTTAATGCAGAATTAAATAAGCTAATTCAGTGAGAATTGTAATCTGTTGTTACAATTTTCATGTCATAGCTAAATGTTCATAAACTATTATTTTAGTATATGCTAAAAAGCTATAACCTCTTCACCATTTTCAAGCAAATTAGTTTACTTCTTTTTCTGTAATAATATTTTCTGTATATACATATTTTCTTCTAAATTACATTTCTCAAAATATTTTTGAAGACTAAGAGTTCAACTCATCATTTCTTTAGCATTACTTAGGGCTGTCTTGTGTAGCAATGGCATAGATTTTTCATTATGTTGTCATAGCCAGTGCCATTAACATGATCACTGTTTTATGTCTTTGATTTTTATGGGGCAGTAACTACTACAAATGTATTTTGCAATTTACATTTGCTGTCTCAAAGCTTTGTTTAAGAAAGTGGATTGACGTTTCAGAACATTACTCTAATGTGAAGTAGGATTATTAGGCTTATTTTATAGCTAGAAAATCGGGACCCAAAGATGGTTGAGCTATATCTAGGTGAGGTCATTCACCATCTGAGATGGTGTACACTGCATTGTGTGGGTACCCTGTATTGGGTTGGGACTGAAACTCAGAGATCACTGGGTGCTGAGAGCAGCTCAGGGGCCCTCGGCGTGAGAAGCGCTTGGATCCGTCAGAGCCAGTCCGGAGGAGGGCCATGGAGATGATCAGTGCTGGAACCTTTCTGCTAGGAAGAGAATTTGGGTTGCTCAGTCTGGAAAAGAGAAGGCTCAGGGTAAATTTATGGCACCTTTCAAGTACAAAAAGAGGGCAAGAAGGCCAGAGAGGGACTTTGTAAAAAGGTACATAGTGAGGGGACAAGGAGTAGTGGCTTTAAACTGAATGAGAGAAGGTTTTAGGTTAAATGAGAGAAGGTTTTAGGTTAAACATTAGGAAAAGGTTCTTCACTATGAGTATGGTGAGACACTGGAGCAGTTTGACCGGAGAAGTTGTGGATGCCCAATCCCTGGGAGTGTTTAGGACCAGGCTGGATGGGGCCCTGAGCAACCTGAGCTAGTGGAAGGTGTCTCTGTTCATGGCAGGGGTGCTGGTGTATAGTCTTTAGGTCCCTTCACACCCAAACCATCCTGTGATTCTGTGATTCTGTGTCTCAAATAAAAGTCCTAAGGCATATTTTTCTTTGGTGATACTAAGAAGTACAGTCTGCAGATATTCATTGAAGAACCTAAAGACTTCACTAAACAATAGTGTTCCAAAATGGTTAAATGCATCTTTATTTTATGGGGTTTTTTTTAAGAGCTACAATTCAGACAGATGAATGCAGCTTTTCCATTATGGATTTAATATGTCAGTGCTTTCTTCTGGAGTATTTCGGATTTTTTCACTGTGCTGATTAAAATCTGTTTTAGATGATAATTATTCTGGTTTTATCATTCAAACACTCAAAATTGATTTTTAAATCTTCAAGTGGCTTGAACTAAACTTTTATTTCTCAAAGGATTTAAAAGCCTGCTTATAGTATGTCCATCTGTCATGTTATCTGTGAATGCTAAATCATTGCAAAATTAGTAAGTAGATTTTCAGTTCTAAAAACAAAATCCACCCTTTTTTCATAGGAGGAAGAACTAAGGAAAAGTGGAGAAGCCAAATACGCGCACTTGAGTGATGAGCTCCACGTATTAATTGAAGTGTTTGCTCCACCTGGGGAGGCGTATTCTCGTATGAGTCATGCCTTGGAAGAAATAAAAAAATTCCTGGTTCCTGTAAGTCACTTGTAACATTCTTCTGTGACAGGTCATGGTTTTGTTGCATTGAGTTTGTTCCTTCTTTATACTAAGGAAAAAAAAACCCCTCGCCCTGTTCTGTTGAACTTAATTCTTTTGTCCCGGGGAGATGCCAAACAGGCCAATAAGTGTCACAGTTGATGCCCTGATATATTTTCTAGGTATTTTATTATTTCAGTTTGTCAGTGGTTTTGCTTTCCTTTCTTAGTTTCTGAAGGAACTGGTAGATTACTTTTGTTTTCTGATTGCAGACATTAGTCATTTGTATGAGAGTATACTTTCAAAATTTTTGAATATATAAATCTGTAAAAACATTTTAATACATTTTATAAATGTATTAAAATGCTATTAATTTGACAAAAATTTATCTAAATATCCTGCTAATTAGGTTAATGAATTTTTCGTGGAGGAAACAGCTTGAGCAAAACATTGCTAAGATGTTTCTGTTCGGCTAATGACTCAGACCACAGCTTAGCAATCTTCCATCAGCTAGGAGAGTACAGAAATATACTCTAAAGCTGTGAACGTTTTCAATTTGATTTATACTAAATAAATCACTTTCTGAAATACTTACTTTTATGTCTATTGATTTGCCTTAAATTCTCTGAAATTTGTTTTTTCCGCATTTATACATTCATTCCATGCTATTTTCATACTTAAATTTGTCTTAGAATTGAAGCATATGCATACTAAATATTAAGTAAAGTAGTACTAAAATTATGTGAGTTGTTTTCTGAGGTCTGTCCTGAGAGTTCTTAGTGCTCTAAAAATGTTCAGAACTTATATCCCTTAAAAAGAATATGATAAGAGCTTGTTTCTGTTTTTGATTTAAAAAATGAAGTGCGGTAACTGTTCAGGTCTCTTGATAATAATGGAAGGATTCAACAAGTGCCTTTTTGTTAGGAGTAATATGAAGCCAAGGCAATAAATGTTCAGGTGAATATATGAATAGTTGCATGGCAGAATTTCAATGCTTTTTGTGGTGTGGCCTTCTTGGTGGGGGAAAAGGGGAATATGTAACAAGTAAAATATTGAAGTAGACTATTTAAATGTTCAAATTTTTAAGAGCAGATAAACTTTTTTTTTTAAGAACACAAACTAAGTGACTTAAGATTGTTAAAAATAAACATCTGAATATTTCTTTTAAATAAAAAAGTTTATTGGCATCAAGTGAGTTCCCAGAAATGAGCTACATTTTAAACAGGTTAAATCTGTCTTTCTGATTCTTCCTTCTCATCTCCTTATTACGTATCCAGTTTGGGAACAATGGTAATAAACTACCATTTAAAATTCTTTGGAATAACTGTGAGACAAGAAAATGTTTTCTTTTTCGTGATGTCTGACTTTATGTTGAGCATATAATACAAGGGACAAATTAGGTCAATATTGTAATGCTGGCAGCATATCATGGAATGACATTTTGGCTGCAAGCTAATGGTGAAGATCTGCCAAGCCATTACACTGGAAGAAAATTTGTCATTAAGTAAAAGATACCTGAGAAGTCCGGAGTGTTACAACCTAAAGTGATAATAGGGCCAATTATAAAAATTGCCTGTCTTTGTCCTTTGGGTAACCCTGTTTCCAGTTGTTCATGACTTTCCTAAACTTCAGCCTGTTTCTGTAGAGGTTCCTGTTTAAAGTGATCTTCTTATGTCCTTCTCATTCTGGAAGAGAGTTCCTGCACTCTAGCATGCTGCTATGTTGATGGCACCTGGATTTTTTACATCCATCATGTATTCTGTTCAGCCTGGGTGAATAAGGGAGAGAGACCAGTGTGTTGTGGGAGTAGTATTAAAATTTTTTGTAAATATTCAGCATCTGTGCAAGCATATATTTTGTGTGACATATTATTTATTTGTAAGAATTATATCTATTTTCCAGCACAAGTATAATAGCTACACTAGAGGAAATATAAAAACAGGTTCTTTGTTACGAGATTTTGAACGTGGTTGACAGTGGCAGTAATGGACCCTGTCACAGAAGGCCACCAAATTTGTCAGGCATGATTTGCCCTTAGTGAAGCCGAGTTAGCTGTCACTATTCACCTCCCCATTTTACATGTGTCTTTGCAAAGCTTCCAGGGGGCTTTGTTACACGGTCTTTCTGACCTGAGGTGAGGCTGAAAGAGCTGTAGTTTCCTATTATTTCTCTTTTTGAAAGTGGGGGTTGCTTTTGCCCTTTTCCAGTCAGTGGGAGCTTCAGTGGACTGACATGAGTTCTCAGATACGATGGACAGCGGCTTAGCCGGTTCCTCGGCCCGTTCCCTCACAATGAGCAGATGCATCTCCTCAGGTCACATGGACTTGTGCACCTTGAGGTTCCTTAGATGTTCTCGAATCTGATCTCTCCTATAGTGGGCAATTCTTCATTCCCCCAGTCCCCACCTGTGCCTCCTGCGACCTGGTGGTGTGGCTGGAGCACTTCTCCGTGGAGACCAAGGCAAAGAAGTCGTCGATTACCTCAGCCTTCTCCATGTCCTGGGTAGCCAGGTCTCCCATTCTGCTCCAGAGAGGATCCTCATTTTCCCTAGTCCTCCCTTTGTCACTGATATACTTTTCCTATTGCCCTTGACATCCCTGGCCAATTTGAATTCTATCAGGACTTTAGCTTTCCTAACCTGATCCCTGGCTGCTTGGACAATTTCTGTATTCCCCCCAGGCTACCTGTTCTTGCATCCACCCTCTGTTGGCTTCCTTTTTGAGTTTGTCCAAGAGCTCCTTGTTCATCCTTATAAGCCTCCTGTCATTTTTGCCTGACTTCCTCTTCATTGTGATGCTGACTCCTGAGCTTTGCAGAGGTGATCCTTGAACATTAACCAGCTTTTTTGTGCCACTCTTCCCTCCAGGGAATCATAATCACTCCAAACAAGTAACAATTGTACTTCATGACTTGTTTGTTAGTTTTATCCCCTCTGCTTAATTTCAGATTTACAAAGCAATTATTAACTGACTGGTTGCAACATGTTTCAAGGGTTTTGCACTCAAAAAGATTGCACTAGATGATTTTCATTTTGTTCCCTATTTGCAGCATCTCTTGAATTTGTTTTATGATGTTTTGTTGTTTATAAGACCTAATTTATTGCAGCAGTGAATATTGGGATTGCATGACAGGGATAAAGCAGTAGAATATAACAGTTTTATTTATATCAAATCAAGGATGTAATAAACTATTCAAATGAGTTTTCACATTGCTTATGAATTTTGTGAAAATTACATGAAATATTGCCCTCAGAAATTACACTGATCATGTCAGTGAAATGGAATAATGTTTTTATACCTTATCCAGAAGTTTTAATGAGACTGAATTGTAAGATAAATGCCCAGAAAACATAATAAGAGAAAAGTAGATAAATATAGAGCAGGACTGAGAAAAAAATAATTGAACATTTACTAACTGAAGCCAAGTTTTCATAAACAACTACTTTTGATTTAAATGTGATTACTTCATTTTTACCTTACCCAATAATAGGTATCCATATTTTTACTAGTGAAGATTTTATCTCCAAGTCAGAGTTAGAAACCACTATTGGCACTGTCAGTGCCACAAGTTACGACATTTGAAAGCTGCAGTTGGGTCTCTGGTGGTGCACTGGGCTCCCTCCAGCAGGCGTTTTGTGCATGACTGAACCCCAGTGTCTGCAGCCCTTGGTAGCTGACACACTTTCAAAGCCAAATGCTGCTTCTTTTGTGGCTGTAGCTTCCAGTTTGCAAATGGCTTGAGGTCTGTGTGGGTGCTGCCAGCGGGACGTTGCCAACTGGTTGATTTTGTAATTGACTTTGCTAGTTCTTTGGTGGGTTTTATACAAAATTAAGGCTTTGTGGGGTGTCATATCCAATTACTAGCTAGATACTGTGCTCCATTTTGGGTTGATGTTTATTTAGTATGAAAATTTGCATATAATTGAAATATGACAGATCAAAAGACCCATGATTAAGTAAATAGGATTAATCTCAGAGTTTTGAAACACAACTGCCTGCTCCATTATTTTTCTGTCAACCTAGTAAAAATGAAAACCAGAATGTGCTCCCCAAGTTAAGGTTTTAATGATCACATTTGGAACTGATGCTAGCATAATGGAAATTATCCAGTATTAGTGATGTGGAAAATGCAAACAGTAGGGATGCCTAGGAGGAGCATGTGTTTTGTAGATTCACCTTTGTGTCCAACACAGATTTCATAAAATCCATATGTATCTGAAAGCCAAGTACTCTTGATCCTAAACTGCCAGGGACCTAGGTCTGGGTGAGGAACCTAAGGCTGATGTTAGGTCTCAGTGCCTCAGAATGGGATGCATGGTCAACAAACTGGAAGGGCAGACTGGGGAACAGGGGGAGGGAAGGAGAGCCTAGAAGCTTTTCAAGCTTTAAAATCTGCTGGTTTTTGAAGGTTCATAGCTATTAAATGCAGTTAAGTTTTTTCACTATTAAGGACCAATGAAATTCTACATCACTTTTGTTAAATAGGATTATGTAATTTTGATTTGTATCCAAACAGGCAAATATATTTTCCGAACAAGCTCTTAATTTCCATGTAGTAAGGAGTTATACTGTCTTTCGGAGTTCTTTGCTTCCTAACACATGCAAAATCTTTTTCTGATCAAATTTTTATCCCTTTCAGCCAAGCATTTTTGTTTGACATGGTTAGCATCCCTTGGGAGAATGAGGGAAGCAGATACTGATCATTCATTTTACGTATGAGTGCTCTGTAATAGGGAGCTATTATGTAGAGGGCAGATTGCAGCTGTGGTGACATGACCACTTCAAAAAGATTGTTTACAACTGTGCGGTCAGCTGATCAGAAATTGAACCAATTACCACTTTAAAAGCTGCTGTCCAACATATTTGCATACATTATCCTAGCCACTTGTATCTGCTTTAAACTGAGGCATATTGGCACTACTCGAGGGCTGGGAATAAACACATGGTCATGTAATGCAGTCCAGTTGATGTACAATCACTGGTGATCATCTGCCTGTACAGTTTTCTGAGGGTGTTTATCTGATCAGATCAGATCAGATCAGATCAGATTCTGTTATTTGAAATCACTGTCGTGAGGCCGCGGTGAATGCAGGGTCTAGTGCTGTTTTAAATCAGGCTACAATGTTTTTCAGACTTCTTTGTAGGTGCCTAAATATCTTACTGTTTAACTTCAATCCTTTTATCTCACCTTGCTTGCGGATAATATTTAAGAATATTATCGGTTCTCACTGATCCAGCTAATGAAAGACGAAAAATCACTAAGGAAGAAGAGCCTTTCAGTGAAATAAAAATTAACTCCTTTCACACTGGAAGTTATTTATACCAGTACTGTTTATGAAAAAATTGAGATCTATGGGAAATTGAAAACAAACTTTGAGGCCAGTTTGTTTCAGTGGGAACAATTAAAACATCTTAAAGTAGGGTTTAGTTGCCTGAAGGTCTTTCTCCATCTAATATTGCAAAAGAAATTCTTTTACCTCAAACATACATTTACAGTATGTATAGGAACTCATATATTGTAGAGACCAAAGTAACAGATAATCTGTGTACATACAGCACACAGTAACAGCTCTGTCAGTTTTAGCTATATGACATTTGTTTTGCGCATTTTTTATTAGCCACCTGAATTTCTTCTGTCCTACAGTATAACATGAAATCTCTATTTACATACCATTTCATACTCCATGGTTTTGTAGTCTTATGTTTGTTTCTAAATAAGCTGTAGTGTGGGTGGGGGGATGCCAGTCTTTTTTTTCTCTTTCAAAGAACCTCAACAGGCAAAATATTTCCCTAAATATGACACTGAGGAGCAGCACAGCTGCATCTCTAAAATACATCTTTTATGCCTGTCAAAGTAAATAATTTACACTTGCACATTCTGCAAAAATACTTGCAGTAATAAATAATTAGTACAGTGATTATTTTAAAACTATGCTAAGGAAAAATCTTAGCAGCTGCTTTAGCTGTGCTGGGTTCTGTTTTTCCCAGTGTGCAACATCTCTGGCAATTTCACACAAAAGTTTTGATAGTCAAGGAAATAAATTTTAGAGATTCTGTCACGGCCAAAAATGTCATAGCACTTTACCTCTTCATAGTTTTTTTTCCTTAAACATTGCTTAAAAAAATCAAATTATTATGAGTACACACAAACATCAGTGTACTCAAGAGAGTCATCACAACGTGTGGACTGTGGTTCTTGACTTTTCATAGATGCTGAAGTTTTTCCTGATAACGATACTGGCTGATTGAGCAGCACTTCTGTTGTCTAAATCACTTATTTTAAGTTCGATGAAAATAATCCTTAATCTTTCCCTCAAAGTCAACGTTTTGTGGCAGAGATGAACACTAAAATTGTTTCAATTTTACAGTTGAAAATTAAATTCCATTATTTTTCAACTGACTGAATTTTTTTATAGTTATTGATATACAGTATAGGCTACTGGTCCTTTCTGCTGTAAACCTATAGAATGTATAGCAATACAAAGAGCACATAATTCCTCAAATCTCATCATATCTGTGTCATGAAGAGTGGGTCATCTGTTGACATGCCAGACTAACAGTATCTTTTTCCTAGGCTTAGCTCCCCAGCTGCTTCAAAGCAATATAGATACTTTGCTGCATCTTGTGTGCTTTAATGGCTGATACTCCCACTATGAGTGGATTAAGACCTCTGTAGATATTCCAAGACTTATTCAGTCTGTGAAAGTAATTCCTTGGAGATCTCTTAGTGACACACAAAGGAATCAATACAAGAGGCATAGCCTTACTGTCAGAGCCAGCCCTTTAAGATCAACCAGAGACATGAACCTGAGCAGGGGTCTCACACTGACCATTAAGCTGAGCATGCTATTGAGATGTGGCTGTAGTTTAAAGAAATATTTACAACCTGCTTGGTGAGCCTATATTCATCAGCAATTTTAGTCTTTTCTTGCTGCTTCCTGTTCCTAGGGCGGTTTTTCACCAGTGGCAGATCACAAGAAATCATTTCCGTGCAGGTGATAAAATTCATGCAGAAAAATTTGAATCCCACAGTATTGCTTCTGTTTTTTCATTGCTGATCTGTAATATGTAGCAAGAAGTTTGCTGTGGTATTGCACATTAGACTGTTCACCTTAGTGAGACCACCATGTGGCATTTCATTTAGGAGCTCTGAGTGTGAGTACAAATTTGGTCAATCCACTCAACAATAAAGGTTGGTTTTTTGACCCAGTGAAGAGGCTGTAGCTTTATGGTTTGACAATAAAATTCCATGTGGCTCCGTATAAAAGTAGGCATAGAAAGTGTATTTAAAATAATTGGTTTTCATGAAAAGAATTACTTTGTAATCATGATTAAAAAAAAAATGTGCAAGATGTTGTTATGTGTTCCCATCACATATACTAGTATCTTTTTTTTTTCCCCCAGACATCAATATGAGGAAATAAAAGGACATAAAATAAGACTGAAAGCAAGGAGATAAGAGTCACTTATTTTGGCTCTTTCAAGGAATTGGTTATTGGCTTAACCAAGTTACTTTAACTTGCATTACATTTATCTCTTTTTCACATATATCAGCAAAATGACAATTGGATTTTTAAGGTTTAATTCATTTGTGAAGATACACTTAAATAAAAGAAAATATTTTCATGCTGTCATTCACATTGAAAACCATACTGCAGATCCTACAGTGTGTTGAGGTTTGTTGTTATTTTCTTTATTTATTTTTAAAAACGAAGAAACCAGGTTTTGGTGTTATTAGTAAACATTATAGTTTTTTTTAATGTAGCAAAAGGCAGTGTAGTCAATTCTGAGGATGCTGAGTTATGGTCACTTAGGAAAGCATGAAAGAAAAAGCAAAAATGTAGTCATCTTACCTCAGTTGTGTTCTTTCAGCTTCCAGCAGTCAAAAATTCAATCTTTTCAAGGCTGTATCCAATACCATCTTGCCTTATACCCTGTGGTAGCTTTTACTTCTCTTTCCTGAGTTTGTCAAAGGCTTTTTTTGAACCTTAGTTAAGCTTTTGGCCTCAGAAAAACTTAAGATTGAAACGAGTTTGACACTTCAGTTATGCACTGAGTGTAAAAACAGAAATAAAATCCCAAATCTCACTTCCCTCTTGTTTGTTTTAAAGCAGTTGCTTACCAGTTAGTAAATGACCTCATCTTCATGCATGGTTAAAAGCAGAGGATAATTTCACAGCAGTCCTCACTCTTAGGTTGTTCAGGATTTGTTTCTTTTCTAGCCCCCAGCTTTTATGGTACAGAAACAGAGGTAGCTCTGGCTTTCCATGACGTACTTCTGACTTATCGTTCTCTCTCTTCCTTTGCTTATCTCTTTCATTTTTCTGTTGGGATGGGATGGCCAGGATGGCACACAGTAGCTCATCTTGGTAGTCAAGAAGCAGTCCAGTCATGGAATGGAACTTCTGTTGTTTTGTGGTTTAGTGTCAGGGCTTTTTCTGGTACTATTTAGCATTCTTCCTGCTTGCACTGATTCGATGTTTGTTTAATGGCATTTGTAAAAAAATCCATGGCATCTTTTGTTAAATGATAATACCTAAGAGCTATTTACTTCCAGTATTTTAATGTTTATCAGTACTTCAGTTTATTTATTTTCATAGCATTACTTTGCATTTATCATCACTCAATTTTTTTCTGCTGGTTTTACTTCTAGTAATAGAGTATAATGAGACCTTTCAGCAATTCTCCACAATAACCTGTAGATTTTATTGCTTGGAATAATTTAGTTGAAATATTGTCAGTTCACTATTCAAAAAAATTAATAAAATTTATAAATATGATGAGCAGACCAGATTTTTAAATCACTCAATAAACTCTTCCCCTCAGAAAACAGAAAATTATAATAACAGTCCAACTATTTTTAATATTCTTTCTCCTGTAAAGAAGAGAGAATTATTAATCAACCAGGTGCTCTCTTTTAGCGTTTTATAGCTTTTGGTGTGGCTGATGAGAATTTTGATCTCCATGGATGGAGATGTTTGAAAATGGATTTGCTCTGTGCCAAACTGTATGACATAAACTTGTTTACAAATAATCTGCATGAAGGATAAAAATACATTCATCCACAGAATGTACTTCTCCAAGACAGTAAGAGTTGCCTGTATGTATTCAGCATGTGCAAACATGAGGGTTTAGTAAGTAAAGGATATATATTTGTATATATTCCTGATGTTTTGAAAGGTTTTAAGGCTTCTAATGGCAAGGTATAATATGACAAAACTTTATTGGCATGAGATTTTTAAAAGAAAAAATAAATTTAAATATCAAGTTGAGACGAAAAGATTGGTGGCTGACTATGAAAACAGCTTTCAACATTAAAAAAAACCAGCTCTAGTTTAATATGGTTTTGGTTCAACCTGAGCAATGAAGGGATGGCAAAAACTTAGGAACAATGACTGTGTAAAAATCAGAAAAGATGCAAAAGACAAATTAATGGCAATCAAGTTTATAAAATAAAAATTCCATATTTAATCGAATAATTGTGAAGGAAATATTTGGCAGCAATGCAGTGATAATACAAATGAGTTCAAGGAACGTATTGGAAATAAAAGGAATACTAAAAATACACAGACTTCAGTCCCTGGAGATGGTAGCATTATCAGTCATTAATGGTGCAGAAAAATCAGGATGTTTCCATAAATATCAGTTGTGTAGCTGGAAAAATTAAGTGTGGTATACTTGTATTTTACCAAAATGATGCAATACTTTGCAGTTACTAGTATAGTAACGTTATTTTTTGGAAAAAAATCAGGAACGTAGAGAACAGTTGTAGTGTGCTGGTCTAAGAGCAGCAGCACTGCCTTCTAATGTCTGATTTCTCATGCTTTGTGTTTCATGTTTGGATTTTAGTTGTTCAGGTAGGGAGAGTGTTCTCAGTCTGAAGCTTTTATTTATACCAGACAGTTACCACTTCATTCTTTGGTGGGTTTTTTTGGCTCACTTTGTGTGGGCATTTGCTCTTCAGTAAGAGTATGTACAGTATCTTTCTCATGGTGTGGATGAGCACTTCCATGAAATTGGGAAGGATTGACTGTTTTAGGACTGCAGGACATCTGTCAGATACAGCTGGGGTTGACCAGTGAGTCAAAAGGTAATTGTGTTGGAAGGACAAGCAGTGGAATAAAAATGTGGCCAGTGAAAGAAAAACTTGCAGTAGCAGCATGACTGTGTGGTGATTGTGCCATGGCCAGCCTGGCAGGAGCCCTTCACTGAATAGCTGGGAATTCTTGCAGCCTATTGAAAAAAAGAGAGGAAATAATCTAACCACTACGTTGGTACTCTTATGTCATGATGAAACATTAGACAACAAATCCCAGTTCCTGTTCAATGAGAGTTAGTTGATAAAATTTTATTAGTGACGTTAAATTCCATTAAACATCTATCCACATGTATGATGTAAAAGGGCTCAAACCTTTTTAATAAGAACATTTCTCTTGCTATATGTGTCTGTAGCAATTTTCTGAAGGAGTTGGTGTGTGAAACGTCTTTGTCTGCCAAACCTGCTTTGTGTATCAAATTTTGAAGATGGAGATTTGCATCTTAATTGTAGATGATTTCATTCCAACACAGCAGGTTCTTTTGGGTGAGACCTAGATAGGTGGTGCAGTACTTCGACCGTGTAGCAAAATCTGTAGCCATTTAGCAGATGAAGAGACTTCCTGTGTGAGAGTGGTATCTCAAAGTACATTCCCAGCCATCAGCCCACTTACACCAGCATTCAAAAAGTGCTGACAATTAGGATGCATCTTATAAGCTGCCTGACTTCTAAGTTTACACACTTCACTCTGGAAACATCAAGGTGAGAGACAAAACCTTCAGACAAACTAAGTGTGAAACTGGAAAAGGCTTGTAATAGGAGAGGAGGCATTCCAGAGCTGCCCATGTGTCATTGACTGCCAAGGGAAACTGTGACTCGGATTAAAACAGAAGGAAATTCTCATAGGTACATAAGCCTTTTTTTGAAAGAAAGTCTATACAAAGCGTAGTCTTTCTGAAGAGTCATATGATGACTCTAGTGATCAAGTTTGTTCAGAGCTGACTGAAGGTTATTATGCAGAGAGAGGAGTGGGGCAGCCCCAAGACTGCAAATGGGACTCAGTTGGGAATGATGGCACAGAATATCACTAGCTAGTAGAGAGAGGAGCTCATTCAGAGAGGAGGGTTGAGGATAGATTCGGGAGTCAACAAAAGAATGCTTAAGAAGAAATAACTCATGTTGCATATTTAAATTACTGGAGTACAATTACTACCTTCCTCCTTGCTTGCGTTTTTTCTCCACTGTTTGAAAACTCTTTGATGCATGCTGTTTCTTTTTTCACTTCTTACTTGCTAAACATGCAAAGATATTTGAACTCTCTCCTTTTGACGTGCTAGAACAAGGTTTGTGTCTGTTGGAGATCAACTTGACTGCTGCGTCATTTCCGTGTTGGCGTAACTTGTGAATGACCCAGTGAGTAACAACTCAGTTACAGCACTGTTGAAAATCAGAGCCAGACTGGAGGAAGTGAGAAATTCTTGAAAGCAGACAAGCTCAGGAGGATCTGTGGCTATTTCTGGTTAAGGTACATACGCAACATGTCTGTTTCTAATGGATACTTACCACGGAGTTAAGCCTGAGCAGGTCAGTACAAGAAGGAACTGAAAACAATGGAAAAGTCCTCGTTTTTCAGAATTTTCCTTTTGATTGTTGATTTACTTCTATAAACTCTGTTCAAATACAGGAATAAGACACTGAACAGTAGTTAAACCTGGGCTCTAAGATTCTGATTAGACACGATGAATAGACTTATACTGTCCAAGAGTTATCAGTGGAACAACTGTCAGAAAAACAGACGCAAAAGGTGATGTTTTTTACAACCAATATGGGCTTCAGAAGGTCATGGAGAACTTTGCAGAGGAAGAAAAAAAAGTCACTTTCAGAGTAACATTTGATAGCTGTTTGTTGTTTTCATTATTTGCTTTACATCATTATTACTTTTGAGGAAGTCAACAAATAACACCTTCTTCTGAGAACATATTTCTGAGTTGTTTTAATCTAGTAATGAGTCCCTAGCCTGTGGGATTTCCTTAGGTGCCAAACACATACGGGCCACCGAGTTAAAACAGACAGAGAAAAGCAACCAAGAGCTGTAAAATTAATGCAGGTTTGGGAAACCAAACCTATTATCTCAGAAGGGCTAAGAAAATTCTCTCAATGTCAAAAAGGGGAATTGCATGTGTAACATCACGGTAAATCACCGGACAAACAACTGTTATCTCTGCCCACCTGTAAACTGATCAGTTAAAAATTAGTGAAAGAAACCCAAGCTAAATTAAACAAAGATTTTGCTCTGATTTGGATTGAGATTTCTTTTCTGCCTATAAACACATCAGAAAGACAGATTGTGCCTTGGCTACTGGCTGGTCTACACTTGTATTTTGCTTTGAAAAGCACTTAATAGATTTATTAAGTTTATTAAGGTGAGTCTGTAAAATGAGCTGCATCCAGAGTAGGAGTTTACATACCAGACTGCAGGCAGGTGCAGTTACAGACAAAGGTGATGCAAAGCTCTGAAAAAATATTTGGGCAATGGGAATCCTGACAGTCTCCTTGACTACCACATATTTTGTGGTACAGTGGGTGATTCATGTTATACAATGGGATGAGTCCGCTAAATGCTATTGCATATCTGCACGAGAATGTGGTTTCTCCATCTCCATCTGTCTCCCAAACAGTGTGAGTATGTTGCTGTATGTTTAAAGAGATCTTTAATTTGGTTAATCAGCCTTCACTCAGAGCTCAACTTTTTGCATGGTTAGAAATCATACTTTCTGCTGGATTGCAAAAGCCTGTTTTGTGATGCAATCAAGTATTACAATATCACTTAAAAATAATTTCTTCTCTGTCACATTTTAAACTAACAGCCGAGTCACATCCTTAGTATTAAAATGGGATACAAAAAAAAAAAAAAATCTGAATGTATCTAATTTTCTGCCAAACCCTAGTCTGTTTTTATTTAAATTACTATATCCAGCCATAATTGAATTGAAGGCTATTTACATGGTATATAAATTAAATCTCTACTTGTACTTCAGCTCCGTAATCAGTTGAGTTAGAAGTGATTTTATGTAGTTTAAGGCCAGCAGGAACAGAGAATCTACATTGATTTTGTGTATATTATTATATATTATTATAGTCTACGTATTGAGTTTCATATAATGATACATATCTCTGTACTTACTAGGAAGTGTATTGCTATAATACAGTGTGGTCTATTATTCTCTAATGTTGGCCTGTTAGATTCCACATCAAAAAAAAATACATGTACATCCTTCTTACTGTTATTTTTACATTAAGTTTGGTTGGGTTTTTTTTCTGTAAGAGGCATTAACCTAAATACCTTACTGTCCAGTGCCACTTTTTTAATGTTTTTGGCATTTGGGTTATGAGGGTAGCTTGTAGGATGCTCTTCAACAGCAATTACAACCTGGCCTGATTTAGATACAGTATAGTTTTGTTGCACTTAAATATTATGATATCTATCAGATGTCCCCAAGAGAAAGTCAGTCCCATTATACATATATTTCTTCCTATGTAGTAAGAGCAGAAGGAATATTTTGTTTTCTTGCACAGATGAAGTGGTCTGTAACACATCCACACCAATACTCCATCCTTTGCCTGAATAAAGCTCTTATTCCTGTTATTCAAGAACCTGATTCTACTCCTGTGAACACTGTCGTTGCAGTAAATTGCCATCTTCCTATCTCCTTTAGCTCCCATGAGATAGTGCTTAAAAGAAGAATCTTTTCTGCCCTAATTTTGGACTCCTTTACATACTGCGTGCCGGTTGCTAGATCCCACCAGTGAATTCTCTCTTAAGTCCTCTAAGCTGGTGTTTGTCACATCTGTAGCTGCGACCACATGTAAAGGAGAAAAGAATAGAGAAAATAAAAATAATAGAATGGGAAAATTAAAGAAAACCAAGAAAAACAAATAATGAAACTTAAATTAATTTAAATGAATTAACAAAAACTTATGAATAGCAGTGGAAAGATACCATCCATGGTTACAGCATCTATGAGAAATTTAGATGCCTTGATTTTTTTCCTGAAATTTACATTTTTAGGAAAAGTAGTTTTTAAATACTTAGAAGAGTACCATAAATATTTCTTTTATTTTAGTTATGAAAAATTAATTCAAAAGTGTATGAGAAAATAATAATTTTTATATTGTTTATTTTTATATTTTTCATTTTAAATGTGATGGAAGCATTTTCTAGAAGGACATATTCAATAACTGGTAAGTGCCGTGTAAAAATTACACATTGCCATTAATATATTGATGTGCATGTTCTTTATTTCAAAGAGAAATGATGATTAATTATTACAGCATGCTCACACTTTTGATAAAATATTAATAGATTTAATTTTGCGGAGATTGACAGACCAACTAGGGCTTGATTTCCCACTTGAATTTTTGCTCAGTGCTATTAAAAAGAACTATGTAAAATGTCACAATACGTGCAAAGATACTGTAAGGACCAGCATGACAATGTCATCTTTTCATGTATGTCGGTTGAGAAATAACTGGCTCTGGCTGTAAAATTTCCAGAAAAATAAAAATTAAAACAAACAAAAACACACAAAATAAGAAATTTCTTTGATAAGAAGTACAAAACTTGCCATGTTTTCTTGAGTGAAGTCAGGGCTATTGGCAGAAGGTTAGAACTGCAGGGATGGTGAAGACTCAGGAATAAGCACAGTTGGCAGAAAAGATCAAACACACAGTAGAAAATATCAGATGACTCCAAAAAAAAGACGCTAAATTGCATTTTTTATTTCTTTCCATAGACATCAATATTAAATGGTTTTGGAGAACAAGAGATGAACTCTCTTGTGAGTTAGTGTGCCTGATTTTGTCAGACTCTGGGACTGCTTCAGCTGGGACTCCTCCTCCTGGGAATGACAGTTTGATTACAAGGCCTTTTCAGAAGTTCACTGTTCATCTTTGTTCTGGTTTTGTATATATTTATTCTTCCCCAGACCTTCCATAGGGGTCTGTTACTTCTCAAACTAGAGTCTCACTACATTTTTGCAACAGTAATTCTGACTTCTTTGTTGAGTCTGGGGAAAATAGTAAGAAAATTAGGCAATTCCAAGCAATATAATGCAGTTTAAAACTACCTGTTGATACGTGCAGTTTGTGGGAAGTAAGTTGAACTGGAAAAGAAGGCAAATAACTAAATTACGTTTTTACCTAGGATCATACCAAATTTTTTGTTTCAGTTGGTTAAGTGCAGAGTTCCACTGGGTACAAATTCCTCCAGTAACAGTCTTAACAGACTGAGACCACGAGATTATGTTGCAGGGAAATACAAGACCTGCTTTCATTTGTGTCGGATCTTTACCATGAGCTGTGTATAGCAGGAAAGTGTTTTATGTGTATGAATAAGAAATAAGGTGTGTGTCCATGGGCAGATGCCATAGCACTGATAAAGAGCCCAGAGGTGAGGGCTCTTTTACAATAATTTCTTCATGCTTTGAAGAGCTCTCCCCATGCTCAGAGAAGCAGTCAACATTACAAAGAATAGATCTGCAGCTGGAGACAAGATCCCCTGCCAGGCTTTAGATATCTTCGGGCTGTGATATTTTAGTGGAGTTGTTGAATATTTTAGTTACTTGTTGAATTAAAATCAGAAAAGTAATTTATTTTCTTTAAGGTTAAGTTAGAAAAGATGGAGCTTGATATTGTGATGAAGCCATGTATTTTAATAAAAAGCACTCTTTTTTTTCGTTACTTTAATAGGGTTTGCTTAGGAATATTCTCCTTTTTTAAAAATTGCTAGTTGAATTTAAACATTGTAAGACCATAAATAAAAATTACTGAACAACTGAACAGTCTCTTTTCCAGTTAGAAATCTTGATTTGGAGATTGTATCCTCAGGAAATATCTGAGACTGCTGCTAATGACATTTCATTTTCATGAAGTTTGTATCCCTGGGGTTTGGAAAAGATTCCTATTTCCTCCCTCCGTGCAAAAAAATAAGGTACTTAAAGGAAAGCAAATGTAAATCTGTCCCCACATACATGTCCCCCCAAACTCCATAATAGTCTATATGAATACTTTTTAAAAATACATTGATGTTGAGCCAGACAGGGGCATATTAATACAGTGACTCAAATTGTACGACTGCACTTAACCAAAGAGATGTAGAAAACATCTTGTAGATGATGACTGGTCAGTACAGATTTGTCCGAATTAAACAAATTAATATTGTGAAAATAATATCTCCCTTCATGGACAGTTGTCATGTGTACAGTTGTCGATATTGTAAGATTTTGCATCAGCACTGGGTTATTAGTGAACCAAATTAAACATTAGCTGTTTAACTAGAGTCTAACTGATTAAATATTGAACATTTACTCTGTATAATTTCATTACTTTCTTCCTTGTGATACATGCAATTGCAGTGTATTAATTTTCAGATATTTGGTGATTTTCATTACTGTTTTTCTCTCTGCTTTCCATTGTTAGTTCCTAAGCTCCGGGAAAAGCTGAAATTTATACTAATGCTTGTCTAACTTGCCATTAAGTCCTTATCTGGTTTTTTTTTATTACTTTAAGTTAAGCATTCTGCTATGATATAGTCAGGGGAAAATGATAAGAAATTTATTTTTCACCCGTTTTTTAAATGAGTCTAATCCAGCTGTAACATCCATGTGCCAGAAACTTTGAAATAAAAAAAGAATTCAGTTGAAGGAGTAAAGGTGGTAAAGATGTCTTAAAGCTATATGAGAACTCATTTCTTGGTAGGACTGGGGCTGGTGGCTGGGAGGGATCCCAAAGGCAGCAGCCAGCATGCTGAGAAAAGATGCTGAACAGGAAACTGAGACCAAGGGTGTGGGAGTTGCCCCTGGGGCTTTTATGGTGGAGTCAGCAAGGCAGGATTTGGAGAACTTGGAATGGCAAATGCAATTTTGTACTAGTAGTACTAGATTTTCCGCTTCTTCTGTGGTTTTGGGTTGGTTTTTTTCTGTTGTTTTCTTTTTTGTTGTTGTTGTTGGGTTTGTTGTTGTTGTTGTTGTTACTGGGGATTTTTATTTTGTTGGGGTTTTTTTTGTTTTCCAATATTGGAATCTGATAGCTGAGATAAACTTCAGCAGTAAAGTGTTTCATCACCAAGGAAAAATTTAGGTCTTCTTTTTCCTTTCTTGTAGCTGAAACATATTTGGAGAAAATTTAGTACTTCCAATTTCCTTATAAGTTCTACGATGATGACCTCTTGAATAGAGAGGACTTTTGAATGATGCTTAATGTGTACATGGGGGCATTAAAATCATTTTGGTTCACAGATTTTGGATGGGCACAGGTCTTTTGAGGAAAGAAAGGGTGTTATTAGCCTCTGAGCCTCACAGACCACTTAACTGCCTGCAGGCATACCAATTAAGTGGAATTACCATCCCAATTAACCATTGTCCCTTGCCAGTCAAAACTCATTTGGTTTAATTCAGCTTTCTCAAAAGTCCTAATTAACCAGATTTCCTAATTATCTGTGTCCTGATTAAGTGAAGTGTACTAGTACAGCCTTCATTAATAAAAGATTGTTTTCATTTTGTAACTTAAATAGTTTTTAAAACTTATGGTTTATGGGTAGCATTCTCAGGTAGTGAATGTCCAGATTTGGGTTTTTGTTCTAGTAGGTGCAGACTTAAAAGTCAGTTGAGCCACTGAAATAAGTAATTTCTCCTGGACTTGCCAAGAAAGTGTCATTTATAAAGAAAGGCAACAAAGGCGTTTGCATGTCCTGTTTTGCGCTGAAGATTTCACTGAGGTGTGATGCAGCCATGAGTTAGTACTTCTTGATCTCAAAAGGTCTTTGCAGAGTCTCATGACCTGAGATGTGGAGCCAGAATTTTTAATCTATTTGGACACAGAGTTTTCCACAGAATGTGTCTGAAAAAGTGTGGTCTCTGCCACACAAAACACATCCAGATTATATTCAGTATTTAGTCTCTTTGCTGTTTGCTTCAAGGTACGATTTAGTTTGTTGACAGAGGACCTCTCTGGGTCTGTACTCCTGGGTATGTGACCTGTTCATAAATATGAAACTGAGTTGCCTCCCAGCTGTGTGTGACCCTGATACTTCACATCACATCAATTAAACAAGATGATAGAAGTTGCTGGGAGGTGGGGGAGCACTTGAAGTTAAAAGTCTAAGATAGCTCATTCGTTTTATTAATTATACTGTGAGTAGAGCTGCCTTTGTAATGTTATGTAGCTGAGTCTACTAATTAATAAGGTTATAGTGATTTCCATACAAGAATCTCAAATCTTCAGTACACAGGAACATTTAGGAAAGGAGATAGAAGTGAATCGGTTATAGGTAGAGAGAGTTGTTCTTCTGTAGATGTGTTCTAGATCAGGAATAAAGTATCTGAATACAATTCTGCACCCAGACATTTTCTGTGCCTTCTTAAATGATTTGCCTGAATTTGCCTACATTTCCGTGTCAAAAAATGCCAAGACCCTTTCTGAAGCCTTGTATGACTTGTTACCCTCACTTAGTTACTCAACACAGGCTTAAAATCAAGCAAACTTGGTCTTCAGTTCTGAACAGGATATTGCAGGAATTCATCCTGCTCCCTGATTTGGCAGAGGAATGACCTAAATGTGCCAGCACATGATAAATATGCATAGACAGAGTTTTCTGTGAAACAGAGGTTTCCATAATGGTGTTCATAATCACAGATGTCATTTAAATGTCGTTCACAACAACCAGGTTTCCAAAATAGTCTCAGGACAAAGCACGCAGACCCTCAACTTTCACTCCCCAATGTGTGATGGGTACCAGGAGGCCTTGCCTGGCAGAAGGAGCTCTCGTGGATGCCTAAGTGAGCTCTACTTCTTTCAGCAACTCCGATTGTTCCACTTTTTGAATTAACCTTTTCTAGCATCTTCTTTTATGGCAATCTGTTCATGTCCAAGCTGAGAGGAGTCAGTATCAAGAGCCCCATATACAAGGTATAATCCCCACACTAACACAAAAAAAGCTAATCAATTCTAAAATATTAAAAACGTAGCATACAACAAAGGGACATTATTGTGCAAAACTGATAACCAAAACTACCGAGAGGTACGCAGACTCACAAAGAAAGAAAAGAAAAGCCTTTTTAATCTTTTCTGGGTGGCTTAGGTATCTCTGTTTATGTTTTAATCAGATAAAAGCTGTAGTGAAAGTGGAAAGAAAATGTCAGAAGCTTGATTGCTTTCACAGTTTTTACTGTGGGAGATATTAGAAACACTAACAATAGATAGTATCATAAGAGGTTTCTGATAACTTATAATTCTCTCAAACCAGCTGGGAATAAAAAAACTTGAAAACATTTCCCAAGTGAAAAATTTTTCTGTCACAATGAAATTTTCATTTTCTGTCTTTTATGCTGTGACTTTTCTGTCAGACGTGCTTGGGATGTATTGAGTAAGGCAATATTAAAAAAAATAATAATTCTCTATAGCAGTCCTTCAGCACTGTCACATAATTTGAAAACAGCTGAACCACACTCTTGTCACTCTTGTCAAGCTGAGATAAAGTATTTTTGTTCATGTTTGTTCTTGAGGTTTGCTAGCTCTCAAGATTTGCTTAAGTTTTTCAGTTCCTCAGTCCCTCGATAACACATAAAATCCAGATTGGAAAACAGCACACTTTGGTCAATGATTATAGATTTGACATGTATCATCCTCAGAAGTGAGAGATCAATGTTCAGCTCATATTTGCCTTTGTATATTTTGAAAATAAATGAAGTAAAATAGGTTTTACTTTTTTTTCTGTTGACTGAATGTGTTGTATAGTTATATTGATGACAATGCTTGAAAGTGCAAATAACAAAAGACAAAATTGCAAAGCCAAAATTTCAGGAGTTAAGATGCCAAGGATTACCCAGGTATCCATATCCTTTTGGACATACTTTCAGCAAGTAAACTGTGCAAGCCAATTTAAAATGGAAATGTTTCTTTTAGCTGTGAATACATAATTTATCACTAAAAAAAACAGTGCCAAATTTCACTCGTTAATTGCTTTTTGTATTCAGGGCCAATGCAAATTTCACTTTTGTTCACATGGAAAAGTGTAGAAATATGGTCTTTTGCAATTTTTTCTTTCTTCTCACTGCTATATAGGCTGCTAGAACACATCAGTGTTCCTAGGAATTGAGCTCATTGCAAAAAATTCAAGGAAAATAGAAGAAAAGCCTTTGAAGGATAAAGCTTAATGCTTGAAATGGAAGCTTCTGAAGGCATGATAGGGAGTTTCAGTGCTCAAGAAGAAAAACCTTGTAGAAAGCTGAAGTTTTTCCTTATTTTAATTGCTCTAATTTTTTTTTTCCTTTTAGTAGTACCATCAATAGGAAAACACTTGGCGTGCAAACATGCCAATTATAACTTTTTGGGATTTAACGATGTAAGAATAATGCAGGTAATCTCTATCCCCGGGCCAGTGCAGACTGTTCTTTTGAAAACAATCTGTGTGCCTTGTAAAAGAACTATAAAAATAGTATATGGCAAAATCAAAATTACAGATATTAAATTTACTGTATTGTTTTTGTCTGTAGCTTGTGAAAATGCTGTTACATTGAAGTAGCAAAAGAAAAGCAAGTTAAAAATAATTGCTATGCTCAGTTACAAGCTGTTTTGAATTTTTGTCAGCATCCTGAGAGAAATAAGCCAGTCCAGATTTCAGCAGAGATTTATTAATGCCTACTCCAAATTGTAGCAGTTGGTTATGACCTTATCCCTTTTTTAATCTACAGATACCATGTGCCTCTCTGTGTTTCTGTGAAGGAAAGTTCCAGAAATTCCCCACCTGTTGTGTAAAATATTTTCTTTCACCTGTTCAGCCTCTCTCCTGCTAGCTTAATGGACTGGTGTCTGCCACTTGGGTTGGGGGTGTGGGCAGGGGGAGGGGTGAGGTTGGTTGTATTACAGTTCCTTATTCAGGATATACATGGTCAAATTATTTCATTGTTTTTGTAAACCTCAGCCTTATCCTCTTCAATATTTACTGTGTACTTTTCTAAATATATATTAATATTTATTTTAGCAATTTTAGATTATTGTAAAATTCTTAAATCTAGCATTGAAGACTACAGAGAACATATGGAAGTCATCCTAAACTTTTTTATTTACAATGTTGTCAAAACAGTGCTGGAAGCTGTGAAATCCCTTGGGGAGTGCTCAGTCAAGTAATTGTAAGATGCACTGTGTAGGGGTATGCAGTTCTCTCTTGTCAGTGAGTAATTTCTCCATCCTGTTCTCTAGCAATTCTTAAATACATTTTAACTCATTGACCATATTCATAGTTATTAAACTACTTAGACAAAATAAAAGAAATCTAAATTTGGTTTTATCATTTTAGTATGACATTAACTCATACTTGTGTTCTGTAGCTGTGCCACAGTGGGAGAGCTTCACCCCCAGTTGTTTGTAGAGAGCTGCGGGAGTTGTATAGTAATCCAGAAATACAGAGAGGTATTTCATTATTCTACTTGCTGTATTTCAAGCTTAGAAAAACTTACAATATTCCCCAAATGAAAAGAAAAAGCTCTAACAAGATGACGAAGCCAGGAGTTTTGGTAGGCTGACCCTTCCGCTCTGGCCTTATTATTGAATATAAATATATAAAAAATCATGAAAGCATAAACCAAAGTACAGGAATTCTCTTGTCAAGGAATTTTAATAAATTCTAATTGTCAAGGATAAGAATTAACTTTTAGCTTAAATCCTGAGACTAAAACACATACCCAGAGAGTAGCTCAGTTTAGGGGATATTAAATTCTTTCCTGCAGGTCGTATTAGCACAACAGAAAGAGTGGTATGTGGCTTCACTCCTCCATAGTGTTCTACTCATCTCCTAGTGTATGGACTGATGATTCACATACATATCTGGAAAATGTGGTTCTGAATTCCATCGAGCAAGCTGATCTCAGACTCCCAGGGCAGAAGCTCCAGCAGGGAATCTGTGGCTTCAGCCGTGGTGTTTCCTCTTTTGTAGTTTGCTCTTCTTTCTGTTTGAAGACAGCAACACCAACAGGTACGATTTATGAGACACCAGATGCTGTAAATGTGTGCTGGGCATGTGTGATAGATAATGCAGAGCCTCTCACAGCACTGCAGTAGACCTTGAGTTCAGAAATGAAGCAGAAGAGCTTGTATCATTTAAGCCTGCATAGGTTGTGAATTATTGCCAAAAAAAAACTTGTGCTCAAGAAAACCTTGGGAAAAGAGAAGAAAAGGAAACTTACAAAATTTTGTAGCTTTCAAGATCAGATAAACCAGAAAATGGTCAGGATTATAGTTAAGATTTTAGAGCTAACTCTGCCTTCCTCTCAGTTTTGGTGACTATGGCTTTCAATATTCTAGAAAACGGAAAGGAAAAGGGCAGATTTGATCTTGCTTGTCCAAAGTCTTGTTTTGTCGTCTATAATTTATAAAGAGAAGGCAGACATTGCAATATTCAATATGCAATATTCAAGGGTAGGTAAAAAACCTACTGTTACATTTTCCATTATTGCAAAGAAACTGTTTTGATCAACATTTTAATTTCACTTGGGCAGGATTGGGTAGAGATCTCAGCAGATGGTTGTCATAAACTCCATACCTCAATTTGGAAGTAGCATTCAAATCTATCCAGCTTGGCACTCACTACACAGACTAATTTTCCTGCATTTTTGTGCCAAAAGAAATAGGGCATGAAGAATATTTTTTTCTAATTATTTTCAGATTTTATTAATCAATATAAGACCTGCTTAGCCGGTGGTTGCTCTATCCATAAATCTCCTGCGTTTTATAGTTTTATCAGAAAAATTACAGTCAGTTATTAAGCAGCAGTGATCTAAATGACTGATTGTTAGCATTATTGTGTAACTTAATTAGAATAATCTGTACATTTTCTTGGTACTACCTCTTGCCAACTACTATTGCCCAGTGATGAGCCTGTGTGAAATGGTTGTGCCTAAATTACAAGCTTTTTGAAGGAAGACATAAGGACAAAGTTATCATTCTTAAAACTATTTAAATAAAATTTAGTCTTATTTTTGTAGCACTTTTGATTTTTTTTAAATGGGGGAATAGTTCCTCACTGTGCATTTGTGTGAAGGGAAGGAAAGTTGCATTGTGGCAGAAACTCTTCCCCATCCATTGTGCATCTCATCCATTACCTTGGTCTATACAGTATTGCGTTGGCAGGGTTGGCCCTCAGCTGGACAGGGAAAACACAACAAAAGGCTCCTGGGCTGGGGTAAGGACAGGGAAGGATCACTCAGCAGTTAATGTCAGGAGCAAAACAGGCTTGACTTGGGGAAATTAGTTTAATTTATTACCAGTCAAATCAGAGTAGGATAGTGAGAAATAAAAACCAAGTTTTAAAAACAGACAGACTCATCCTTCTTCTTGGGCTCAACTTCACTGCAGAATTCTCTTCCTCCTCCCCCCGGTTGCAGGAGGGGCATGGGGAATGGGAATCATGGTCAGTTCTCCACCTTGTCTCTGCTGTTCCTTCCTCCTTAGTGGGAGGACTCCTCACACACTCTCCCCTCTCCAGTGTGGGGGCCCTCCAGGGGCCGCAGCTGGATTTCTGCCCTATAGGGCAGTCTGAAAGCATACTAGCCCCAGGAGATGTTTCTAAAATTCTGTGTCTGTCTGTTTAATTAGAACATTCTGAAGCTGAGGACATGTTGTCTTCAGAAGTGCTTCTTAGGTAAGGCTAAAAATTACCTCTGACAGATATTAGATACCTCTGAAAGAGATTAAGTAGGTACAGAAAAGGATTGAGTACCAAACAAAAGCAAGTAGCTTCTTGCTTACACTGTCTTACCTGTGAGCAGAGGTTTCTCATGTGCAAAAAATAGTATGGTTAACATTTCAGTCTTCTCCAATCAGAAAGATTGGAATGTCCATGGTTTAGACCTTAAAAACAAAGGCTATTGATATAACAGTGTCAAAACCAGAGGAGGTGACTCCTCTGAATGCCCTAACGCCAAGCTCCTGTCTTCTCCTCCACATTTGATCAGAGACAGCTGGTCAGCAGCAAAGGTAGCCATCCTCCTTGGCATACTGGGACACAGGCAGCCAGTGGTAAGAGCTGTGTGCCAGCAGTCTCACCTCTTCCCCAGGGGACTGAACCCTCTCTGTTGAAGAGAGGGGCAAAGCCAGGGTTGGGTTGCAGACAGATCCCATCACCAGGTGATACCCATTAGAAACACAACCCTCCTTCTTGCCCTCCTCCTCCTTCTCCTTCTTCACTATCCCCAAAGAAAGCAGATGTGTTTGTGTTATGTAGATGTGCAATTTAAATCTCTCATCACTAGACTGACCACATAGGAAATGAAGACTTTCAGGAACTGAATCTGAAGATCCTTAGCTTGGGTTTTGGTGTTTAATAATATGTATCCTCAGCTTCTTTGGCCTCTGACTGGTGTGGCTAAATAGAGGAAATTGATGTCTTCATAGAAGTGAGACTAATAATGTTATCAAAATTTATTTTTCTTTTCATCATTTATTGTACATACAGTAACATAACTGGAATCATTTGTCTAAGATATGCCACTAAAAATAAGAGCCCTACTTTAAATTTGTCTCTTTAACTCATCCTTGTAACTCAGTCACTCATCTCTTGAATTGTTTGAAATATCTGATGTGACAAATTTGGATCCAAGTGTCTCAAAACTTTTTTCCTTTAAATAGTGGCTAACTCATAACTTTTCTTTAGCATTTTCATTTCTTTAAAAAATGGCTAACTCATAATTTTGTTTAAAAAGAAAACATAGAACTGTAGAAAATAGGATGGCCATTTCTTCTATGAAAAATGGTTTTTTTCATCTCTGCACTTTAACGAGATGTTTGGTATGCTCTATTTCCTACTCCTGAGAAAGAAAATTTTCTATGTTCATCTTTGTGATACATGTGACTGATGTGTGAATCAGACAACAGCCACTCAGAATTCAGCAATGTGAGATCTGGAAGTTTCCCTACAAAGCTCAAGTCTGGAAACGCTGGTTGGCTTTAAGACCTACTAATGGGATAATACAAACCAGGGAGTAAAAGTCCAAGAGAGCAAGCAATGATTGCTATTTCTATTGGATCCAATTGAAATGTTACGTGCTTTGTAAACTGATATTTTAACTGATACGATTGAATAAAGAAGAGAAAAATGAGACCTTTACGATTATTCTCTTCAGGGCCAGGGGAAATTAATCTATAAATAATGTACCTGCCCTTTATGCTGTTACTCACATTTTTGAAAGCTTCACTGGCTGTTCTGCAATTATGCTAATGGTATCTTTGACCCAATGTTCAATACAGAAAGTGATGCCTAAGCTGTGCTGCTGTGAGTGGATTCCTCTTTCTGGAAGCCTCTGAGTATTTACTTTTATAAGTATGCTAAAAAAAAAAAGTAAAAAAAATGGCTGCTGTAATAATTACAAGGAATAAAAGGATGCATTTTGCATTTGTACATATGCTACAAATATTTAAACTTCTCCATCTTTTGCATTTTGCTTATGCAGGGATAAACTTTTTAGTGCATTTGAAACGGATCAGATGGATTGTTTGGATACAGGAAAGAGTAGGACAGTCCCATAGGGGTTTTGTATCACTTGACTAGCAAATTTTGGCATCTTAGGGGGGTGCTAATGGTGATGCTGGTTTATTTCTTTTAGTCCTGATGTCCATATATGTTCTTCATAAAGAAAATCCAAGTCAGCTCCCCATGAACTTGTAGGTAACTTCCGAGATGCCCAGGAACTTGTAGTAAAACATTGTGGTCAGGTAGGAATTTCTGCTTTTGATTCCCTGTATAAACTTACGGAATATATTTAAGATTGATGGCACTTGCTACCTAATTAGGAAAATTAGCATAATCATACTAAATTGTTTTGGCTATTTCATAGGGAGTTTGAGGATAAATTAGGTACAAGAGCTTGAAATGTAAAAAGCTTTCTAAGTGGGTAATATGATCCACTTGTTCAGTCTGTTGACCTCAACTGATAATGAAGAAGCTGCAGCTAATAAATGTATGAGAAAGATCTGTGTTAACTAATGATTTTTCTGCTATAATGGGGTTTAATATATCTACTTCACAGGCCTCTCAAATTCTGAGAAAAAACTCTGTAGTAACAACTCAGAAAGTTGCATCAAAAGAGGAAAGAGAGCAGGAAACTGAATAGTATTCTTAATTCCTTTCTTTGTAATGACTTACAATTCTGTTGTCAGTCTTACATTAATAGTTTACAAGGAGGACAGGGACTAACTATTAAGTACAGTATATTGAGATGTTTAAATAAGCAGTGCTTCTCAAAATATCGCCTCATTTATGAATATGCTGCAATATGTGTAAAGATACATAGATTATCATAACCTTCTGTTGCTGAAGTGCAGCAAAGATTCTTTTGTAAGAAACAGTGTCCATGGACAAACTAGATCAAACAGGTACAGCAGGTGGTGATGATGATGATGATGATGGTGATGATACAAGTGACCCACTTAGGCAGGGAAAAAAGAATGATAGCTATGAAAAAAAACCAGGGAGATGACTATGCTAAAAATAATAGACTGATTGAAATGCTTGTAGGCCAAGGGTATAGGCCTAGTAACAAGTTGACTATTGGCAGGTCATTTATCCATCATCTTGAGGAAAAAAAGCTACTCTTTAATAAAGACGAAAAGGATGTACTGGACAGAAACAACATATTATTATCCTTATGGTGTCCACTGTTTTCCCAGGAGACAAAAATGGATTAATCTTTATAGAAGAATATAGCAAGCTGTAGGAAAGATTGTTAATATTAAACCATCCTCAGGAACCCTCATTCTTTTACATTCCCTTTCAGTTGTCCTTTCCTACAAGAATGATAATTCATCCATGCTAAAATAGCTGGATGCCATGTTTCTAGTTCCAAGTTCTGTGATGGAGTGGCACCATCCTCCACTGTAAGTAGTTGTAGTTGGCTGATCCTGGCTGGATGCTGGGCACCCACCAAAGCCTCTCCATCACTCCCTTCCACAGCTGGACAGGGGAGAGAAAATGTAACGGAGGGTTCATGAGTTGAGGTAAAGTCAGAGAGAGATCACTCACCAAACACTATCACAGGCAAAACAGACTAGAATTAGAGATATTAATTGAATTTATTACTAAGAAAATTAGACCAGGATAATGAGAAGTAAAATAAGACCTTAAAAACATCTTCCCCACCCCTTCCTTCCCAGCTCTACTTCTTCCCCTCAGCAGTGTAGGGAGACAGGGAATGGGGGTTATGGTCAGTTCATCACACATTTCTGCTTCTGATCAAGAAGAGGAGTCCTTCTTCTGCTCCAGTGTGAGGCCTTCCCACGGGAGACAGTTCTCCACAAACTGCTGCAATGTGGGTCCCTCTTCCACAGGGTGCAGTCCGTAGGCACAGCCTGCTCCAGCATGGGCTCCTCCCTCCATGGGTCCCCAGGTCCCTGCCAGGACCCTGCTCCAGTACAGGCCTCCCACAGGTTCACAGCCTCCTTGCAGGCATCCACCTTCTCTGGCATGGGGCTCCTTCCCAGGCTGCAGGTGGATCTCTGCATCCCTGTGGATCTCCATGGGCTGCAGGGGCACAGCTGCCTCACCATGGGCTGCACCAGGGGCTGCAGGGGAATCTCAGCTCTGGCACCTTGAGCCCCTCCTGCCCCTCCTTCTGCACTGACCTTGGAGTCTGCAGAACTGTTCCTCCCACATATTCTCACACTGTTCTTCTCTGGCCACAGCTACATCTGAGCAATAACTTTTTTTTCTTCTTAAATGTTATCACAGAGACATTACTATCATTTGCAGTTGGCCGGGCCTTGGCCAGCGGCATATCCATCTTTGGAGCTGACAGGGATTGGCTCTGATGGACCAGTCAGTTTCTGGAGGAAACTTCTGGCAGCTTCTCACAGAAGCCCTGTAGCCCCGCCACTACCAAAGCTTGGCCATGCCAAACCCAATACAGTCGTGTATGTGGGACTTCACTGATCTCAGATACTGGTGCTCTTCCAGGTCCATCGTAGATGCCATGAGGTAGAAAAGATATTTAATTCTCTCCTTTAGCAAACTCCTCCTAAATTTCAAATGAGAAAAAGAATGTCTTCCTGGAAATAGAGTGGCAAGATTGGAATAACAGGTAGAATTGGAATAACAACATGAAAGCTGAACAATATTGAAAATTACCAGAACATATAAACAGACCAGATGAAAAAGATGAGATTGAGAAAGGAGTGATCACAGGGTGAGCAGGTGTCTGGAAAAGGAAGGGGAAATTATTCCCACACAGCTATGGCCTTGCAAAACCCATGGCCAGACTTGTTGCAGACCGACAGGTCAGACAATGGCAGTGACAGAGAGCAGCTGCTGGGGAGGACGCAGATAGTCTGGCAGGTGCTGCTGGAGTCACTGTGACACGGGGACATCCTGACAAAGCCTTGTCTCAGTAATGTGCCCCATGGCACTGTGAGATGCCTGTGGAGCCTGTCTGCCCAAGTGTGCCTTTGCTAAGGTCAATGCTTGTTTGACAGGTCTTGATTTTGTGGTGACTTTGTTTCTTATGTCTCCTTGTTTACTTGCTTGTGGTGTTTGGTACACCATCTGTTTCTTCCTTCTCTGCTTTTTTTTCTGTTTTTAACATCATAAATCATGTTCAGTGTAAATATATGTATACTTTTCATCTAGTATTTTAAATGGTTTGTGGGTTTGATTAGCATAGAGTTTAAGTGCCTACCCTTTATTTGACCTTCAGACAGATAGCCAGATTTCAGTCTTGTTTACCCTTATTGTAGAGCCTAAATAACTCTGTTGGGTGTCTTGCAATTCCACTATATGGTGCTATGAATAGCAAGATAATTTCACCAAGATACAGGCTCCACATCCTTTCCATCTGGGCATGGGACAGACTGACGCATGGCAGTTCAGGAAGAGCCCTATGCCTCTTCTATGCTGCACAGGGCTCACGGCCCCAGCGCTGGTCATGCCACAGACACCACCGTGTCAGCGTGATTGCAGAACCTGCAGGAGGACAGCTGTCAGAACTGGATGGCAGCTACTGCCTCCATTTTGCTACAGAGCTTTTTGTTTGACAATTCGTGCTTGCTTTCAGCTTTAATTCTACCGTATGATGGCTCAGAATTATGCTCAGAAGCTCCAGTATTTTGTCTGCCATCCCAATCTTCTGCCATCCTTGTAGTCTGGCTTCCAGGACCGTCCTGCCTCCATCTCCTAGTGCAGTTGCATACTTGTTATCAATACCAGTCCCTTTAATGTATTAAGTGGTGCTTTTCTGATTGAGAACTGCAAGATATCACTGGCCTCATTTTCTTGCAGATTTTAGGAGAGAAACAGGAGGCTGCACTTATGTCCTTTAATAAGTCAGAGGATCAGGACTCAAACAACTTCAAAAGCAACATCAGCAAGTTATTTCTTTGTTGCTCCGTGCCTGGGTCATGCCAGCTCCTGTCATTGTCAGAACGGATGTGCTCTACAGAACAGGGAAAGAACAGCAAGTCTCCACAAATTTGTGCTGAGATGAGCGTTTAAAGAGTGTTTCTTAAGATGTCAGAAATGCTGAAGGACAGTAGTGTCGGTGGGCAGGTGGGGAAGCAGAAAAAAATCCCTGTATGTCAGAGATCAGCAGCCATAGCAACACATTTTTTCACTAGAAAATAACCTTGTAGGTTACCTTGTTTTGTCACAGAAGTGGGTGAGGGAAGCATTGGAGAAGTCCTGGGAAGCGAACTGGTGTTTGGGAACCTGTGCCTCTTGGAGGCCAGTGATCGTTTCTCATTGACCACAGCAGCTGCAGCACCCCAGCATCAGTGCTTTTGTCTCTTTTTTCTCTTTTACTAATGTTAATAAAAAGTGAGAGCCAGATGATAGCAGTTATAATTGACAGGATCTAGGTTTAGTGACAAGTTTAATAATAATAATAATTTTGTTCATCATCTGATGCATACAGTGATTCTTTCTAATGTTTGTAATGCTTTTTAAAACAGTGACATGTGTAACCAAAAGTCTTTCTGCAGTATATTCAACTTCTCAGCAACCTTATTTAAAAATCTCTCACATAAACATGTATTAGATAGAGTAATTCAAGTAAACAGATATTAAATATATAAGCAGGAACTTATTTCTGCACACAATCAATGAAGAAACTCATTAAAGAATATTGTTGCTTGCTACTTTCATGGTTCAAGTTAATTAACTAGTAAAAACATTTTAAACCAAAAATGAACAAAAATTTGCTTTTTTTTCATTTTATGATTTGTTTCAGAGGTTTTTTGCTTGTATGTGTATGTGTTAAACTTCAGTTTCTGTTTAGGGATTCTAGTCGTTCGTGAAGGCTGGAAACTACAGCATGTATCTTCTAATACTGCATTCATATAGGAGGAGCAGACCTGAGCACATACACTGCTTCCATGGCCTTTGTGCTAGTTGTCACAGACCTCTACCACAGAATAAATGGGAAGCTGAGATTGGAGGATAGTGTCACCAGAGATATTGCAAGATACTCACTAACCATTGTAAATGCATACCCACAGCTTCACACACATAGCCCCTGGATAATGTGAAAAATCAGAGCAAATAAACTGCCAGTACAAGTGATTGCACACGTTGTTAACACAAGGAGCAGATTATACTGGAATCCTCTCTTTCTGATTTTGATAAATCTTCTATATCCCTCCAGATAATCCCCACCATCTTTTTTGTCTCTCCTTTCCCCATTGAATAATCTCCAGTAGCTCCAAGCTAAATTCGTTTGCTCTCTTCGTATAAGTGCAAATTTTTCCTGGCCTAAGTACATTTTTTTTCTGTCCAGGACTAAGAAGTGGGAAGAAATTCAAGACCTAGGAAGGTAGCAGTTTCAGAGTTTCCCACAAACTGAACAGAATATGACTGAGTTAAAGGAAGATGTAGTGCTTTTTTCCTCTGGATTTTCTTAACTGGATTTCTCACAAGTGTTTTGATGGGTGGGAAGAAAATTCTCAAACAAGACACCCTTCTTCACCGACGTGCCTTTGCAGCAATCAGATTGTACAATGACTTTCTAGGGGCAAGACTAGAAATTTTACATTGGCTTTTCTAATTAGAAGTTACAACCCCAGGATTTCTTTGATGTGCTAGGCAGTGATTACTGGAATTGGCACAACCTCACGTGGTTACTAGAAGAATATTTAATAACTTCTGATATGCTGTTCTTCAAGCTTGTGTTAAAGGCATTCAGATTGATTTTGTTAGGAGGACTCACTGAAGTCAAATGCCGCTTTCTCTGGTTTACTTTCCTCAGATTTTTCTGTTAGGTAGAAAAATAAATGTAATTTGTAATGAAAACCAATCTTCAACCTTTTCTGTATCACTGAACAGAAATTTCCTGACAAGTATTTGCACATGGTGTTGCTTTCTATAGAATACATAAGAAGCAGCTACTTCTCTTGCCTCTTTTAGTACAATGTTGAATATTCCATCAACCTTGGAGTAAAAACCAAGAAACATTGTGTTTTAGGCTGGCTTTAGACATGTGTATGCTTGTTCAGGTGTTTAAGTAAGCAAAGGAAGAGCATTACAATACTGTAGAAATGGGTTGCAACTCTATCATACTAATAACTATTCTGGTTCTGTAATATGTCACATACTGTGGTAGTCTTCCTGAAACAATTATGAAACCTTTATAGCAAATATATTTTGTCAGCTGATTAATTTCTGTGAATGCAGACATAGAGTTTTATTTCATTGTAACAAACCTGTTCTGTTTGAGTAACAGAAACTGTAATTATTAAACCTTCCTGATAGTTTTCTGAACTTTGCTGAGTGGGAGCCAAAGTGCAAGAATGAGAGGAATTACTTATGCAGACTCTCATGTGATAAATACCTTTTTGTTTGCTCCAGGTTAAATCGTGCATCTAAAACATTGGTGTAAATAGCTCTGCCAAGGTCACGTTGTGGCCAGTGCCCGACAGACATCACATGGAAGTGTTCAGTAGTTTAGACTGTATTTGAATTTTTGTAATTTGGCCTTTGAAAGCTTTCACGTACCTTTCTTGTCAGGCTAATATACATAAGAGATCTGGATGAATGAGCAATTTTGTTAGATGTTAGACGGCTAGTGTGGTGTAAAGCTGACACTTTTCCTGTATAGTTACTGAATAAACCACCATTTTTTTCTGTATTAAAAGAATGGAAAAAAAGAAAGAAACCAAAAAACACTAAACCCACCACAGATGTGTGCCACTAAGTACAAAGCAAATTGATCTATTTTAAATATGCCTATCATGCTGGAAAGAACCAGGCAAATATCAAAACCAGAAGCAAAATAAAAAAGTAAGTTTATAGATCAGATACTACATATCTGTCCTTACATGAGGACATTTTATGCCCTGAGGTTTCCAATCTACTCAAGACTCTTTTGTCCAGTTTAGTTAAAGACTGTCTTAGATGATCTCTAAAAGACTTTGTTCTATCTACTATTACCCTTTCTTTCTTAAAGAAAATTCCTGCACATTCAGGTAGATATCCCTGCCGAAGGATGTATCTCAAAACCATTGCCATGTTCTCATATTTTAGGTGTATTTTTTTCTGAAGACAAATACAGTTTATACTTTCAGGCAGACAGACATTGCACATCCCCATGTTACTCAGTTAAATGTTTAATTTGTTTACGTGTTTAGTCAGATTTTAAATACCTGCCAGACTGGAAGCAATTTTAAAAATAAACTTGTAATATAAGGGTCAGTCAACGCACCCTAGGTATGTTTCTTTCTTAGTTTTGATTTGCATAAATGCAAATAAACTCCAACTGCAGTACCAACTTTACATCATACAAATAAGAATATGCATCGAGCCATTCACTTGTTGCAGAGCAGTGCCAGTTAGTGTAAAATAAAAATGGAAAATACTCAAAAAGACCTCATTGACAAAATAAAGACTAAAATTAAACTCAGAAAGAATGTGACCATTATATGTAAGTGAACAACAGATGATTGAAATAACTTCCAGTTACAGTGATCATCACAAAAACTCATTATTTTCAGATTCCTCCTCCAATACAGTGATTCTGATAGAGTAACTCTATCTGATACAGAATAGTGATATTTTAGTGCTGGTCTTCAAATAATTAATGTCTAAATATGGGTACTATGATTGCAAAAACTCCTTTAAGTTGCTAAAATAACTATAATCTGACCAGCAGAGAACTAAACCAAAATATCTTATGTGGCTTTTAAAAAGGACGCTAACCACTAAGTCTTTAGAATTCTCTCTTAAAAACAGATAATAGAAAATTGATCAATATTTTTTGATTTTCCTATTTGTACTATGCAGACAAGACAAATTCTTTAAAAGAATGCATATCTATAATAACACACAAGTCATCTGGAAGTCTTTTTATATATGGATATTTTTCTCTATATATGCATGATCATATATGCATATGTGTATGCATATGTACACATACACACATATATGTTTTTATTGTTTTATGTTTTCCAGCTTTTAAATACCACTGCATTCTCAGCCTAGAGGGATGGCATGTAATAGTGAATACTTTAACCAAACATAATTGCTGCGAAATGTCCTCATGCCAAATTGGCATCAATCAGTGCAACAGTGTAATCATGTGTACTTAATCATAGGCAGAAAATGCTTAAACAGTGAAGGAAAAATCTCTTCCTTATGCATTTTATTATCTGAAAGCTTATGTGGACATTAAGTGATGCAGGCACAAAACATCATTATCATGTTAATATTCAGGCTTGAGTGACACTGAAAAAGCTGAATTTGTCTGATAAGAAATGCATATTATTAACTTTGATATGTTCTAAAATAATTACCATATTATTCATCATATAGAACTTAATATTTTATTCCATGAAATGAAAAAAAGAAAAAAAACCAGTCTGTTACAGAATGGTTTACACAACTAAAAAACCCTCTTTCTGGTGTGGTAATGAGAGAAAGAAAAATCTGTGGATGTGATCCAGATGGAAGCCATTTCAATGAAGTTTTCGTTTTGAAAGGCAGTGTGTTTAAGATCCATTTTCCTTTCACTCTTTAACCTTGATAAATTCTCAGCACAGCTGTATACTGTGTATGTATCCTGTATACTGTGATGAAAGAGTACACCTGGGCAAAAAATGTGTGATATCATGAAAACTTCATTAGACATTTCTTTGGAGCTACACTGTGCTAGTACTCAACCCTAGATACATATAATTAATTTCAAATTAGGAATGGTGAACTATTTAAACGTTATTGCATCTGCTTGGTCTGTGCCAGATGAAAGTGAAAGATATAAACTGTAATTTTATATCAGATGTGGTACCTGTGCTAAAATGAGAAGTACTGATAATGTATGATGATTTATATCATACTTCTACTTCAAAAACCTATTTAATCACATCAGTGTCTTAAATGGATGAGTGTTTTTCAATAACTTATACATCTGGTGTATTAACTTTAACTGAGTGTTGCAGTACTCTGCTGTCTTAATGCAGGAAATTCATTACCCAACATCTGCTTTAGAAGGCAGCCTGTAATATCTAATATGGTGACAATCAGTGATTTCCATACTTTCCACTGGAGCAATATATTGTCTTTTCTCCATCAGCACTCAGGGCTGAACAGCAAACAACTCAAATCATGGGGCAAAACAATAACCAAAGATTATGAGCTTAGAAGATACTAGCTATTGTATCAGATTTCCACAGTGAGAAACAAAACCATTCTCATTATGGGACAAAAAAGAATCTAACCTTTCTCATAGGTTAGTGTGAAAATCATGTTCTAGCACTCCTGTCCTAGTTACAGTAGCCTGTAGGCTCAGAGCATTGGCATTAAACTAGGATACAAGCTATTTGTTGAACTTTATACAGAAAATATTGCACATATTTCTTTTCTAGTGTCAAACCCTGAAGTTTTCCCATAAAGCAGGATTTTTGCCCTTAATTGCTATAGAACAACTCTATTTTGCATTAATGAAACCACAAACTATTTGGCAGTACAGAGGATCAATATACCCATTTATATATCAACTGACAGAGTAGAAATATTTACAGTTAGAGAACCACAAAACAGAATCCAAGGATATTTTTTGCCAGGAAACAAATTTTATAATCCAGTGCTGAATTTTTTTATTGTCTGATTTTTAAATTTAAATGCATTCAGTAAGCATACGAATTCACTTAGGCTTTCTTAGATTTTGTATGCCATGGAACAGAATTGTTTATGAGGCTGCCTTAATATAATTCAAAGATGTAAAAAGGAAAAGGTACAAATAAGTTCCCATTTAAAATCTTGCCTTGAACTGCAGACAAACCTGATTGTCTGTGGAAATGTTTCTTTGGTTGCCAGTGGTGTATGCCAAATACCACTTTCAAAAAATTTGTATGCTTCTAACATGACTCATCAACATTTCTGCATTTGCAATGGCCATTTGAACTGAAAATAAAAAAGCTTCAGGCTTTTCCTTTTGTTGCTGTAGTTCAGAAAAACATCCTGCACTGAATCAAAAAGTTCTATACTTTGTTAACTTACAACTGTTCAAAACAGGAAAAGGAAACATGTAGAAAAACCCAAATTCATATCCACAGTAATGAACACTAGTTCCTTGCAAAATCTGTGCTTCTGAATACAAGATGAATACAAGTACAGGCACACACAACTGCACGTGGAACTATCAGATTTACAACTCTGTGCAAAAAGAGAATTTTGTGTTTCCAGGCTTTTGTGGCTGCATGACCATGTGCTTTCAAAACATGGCTGTAAATGCAGGCTGCCTTAGCAAAATACAACATGGCAATAAACCCTAGCCTTAGCTGGGCATTTTCTAATGTGATTGTCTAAAACTTCCATGGCAAGAAAATCCCAGACCTAAAAGAAATAGAACTATTATGAGGATTAAATTGCATCTTAAAGGAGGTGTGACTCTGTGAATGTGAATTAATTTACATTTGCAGGAGAGTGTGATGACAGTTTAACAGACATTTTCAAAATTACTTCAGCCCACGTTTTGGAAGTGTGTAATTCAGCATAAGAAATGAGTCATTCAGCAGCAGTGTTTTGTATGGGTTCGTAGTACGAACCTGAAACTTGTTTTTTAAGCCATCAAATAATTTATAACATAGGATTTCCTTTCACAAAATAAGAATATGGTTGAAGCTGGAAGAGAGCTCCAGAGGTCATCTGGTTCAACCCCCTGCAGGTACCAAAGACTGTGTCCAGACATCTCTTGAATAACTCCAAAGATGGAGACTCCACAACATCTCTGGGCAACCTGTGCCACTCTTCAGAATCCTCACAGAAAAAAACAAACAAACAACAAAAAAAAAAACCCAGTTTTGCATGATCTGATTGAATTTCATATCTTTTATTTTGCAGCTGTTTCCTCTTGTCCTATCAGTGGGCTCTACAGGGTAGAGTTTGGTTCCCTCTTCATTGCCTCCCTTCAGATATATATACACATTGATGAGATGTCCCCAAGCCTTCTGCTCTCCAGGCTGAACAGCCCCAACTCTCATAGCCTCACCTCATGTGAAAGATGCCTCAGTCCCTTAATCATTTCAGTGGTTCTATGATGGACCCACTCCAGTAACTCCATATCTTTCTACTTGGAATTCTAGCACTGGGCACAGCCAGTTTTGGCCTTGCCAGTGCTGAGTGGACAGGAACAATCCCCTCCTTTGACCTCCTAGCAGTGCTCTTCCTAATGCAATCCAAGATGCCACTGGCCTGAGGGCACATTGCTGCTGCCTGGTGAGCTTGTTGTTCATCAGAACCCCAAAGTCCTTTTCTGCAAAGCTTCAGGAAACTGCTTTCAGGCCACTGAGCCTCCAGCGGGTGCTGGTGCCTGCATTATTCCTGTCCGGGTATAGGACCCCGCACTTGTCTAAATCCATGAGATTCCTGTTTGCCCATTTCTCAGCACAGCCAGATCTCTCTGAATGGTGGCACAACCCTCTGGTGTATCAGACACTCTTCCCTGTTGTGTCACCTGTGAACTCGCTGAGGGAGTGCTCTGTTCCCTCATCCACTCATGAGCAGAGGAGTTGTACAGTGCTGGACCCAGCACGGGCCCCTGGAGTACAGCCCTAGGGACTTGCCTCCTGCTGAACTTCGGGCCACTGAGCACAACCCCTGGGCCCACTCCCAAACCCTTGAACATAAAAGCTCACCTGCTCACATCTTTCCAAAAACTATTTTCTGCTTACAAATACATACTCATCAGTGCTTGATTATTTGATGTCTTAATGGAGTCTAGGGGGTTTTCTTGGTAATGTGTGGAAATTCTCTTTTCCAAATCTTCAAACTGATGGCCCTGATGAGAAGGAAAAAAAAAAAAGTGTTAATAGGAGTTAATTAGGAAGATTTTTTTTTCCAAAAACAGAAAACAGAATTACAATTCTACTAACTGTAAATTATGTTTGGGGAAATAGAAAATTCTGAAATTACACAATGCCAAGAGACCCACTGGGATACAGAAGACATGCTCTAATTAGTCATGCTTGAGTCTTCAACCAGTCCCTGAGCTCCCCTCAGGTGTTTTGGTTTAAGAAAAAATAAGGGAAAAAGGCAACATTTTCACATTACTGTGTTGACTGTATAAAACTGAGCTGATAGTGGATTGCATTGCATTCTGTAGCACATACAGCCTTTTGCCTTGTGCTGGATATTTTAAGTTGGTGCTGGGAAATGGCCCTAGAGAGATGAAGGTAAGATTGCCTTGCCAATAGAACAAAACATGGAGAAATGTGAAGTGCTTCTGGTTTGTGCAGAGCACCTGGCAGTGTTTGAAAAGATACAGGATAGATTTCTATGGTGTATCTTTAATTTCTTTATATCTGGATTTATGCTAAAATGTTCAAGAAGAACTCATATATTTACAAACATTCTCCCAGACACTTGATCTCAGCCAGTCTGAAATCAACCCACACGAAGGCAATCAGTGAAGTGAAATTTCCGCTTAAGATGAAAAGAACTGGTGCACTTCTCAGACAGTTGCAGAAATGTGGCATTTGTAAGGCTGGGCTTGTATTAAGAGTTGTTTGGAGGTTTCCAAATATTGAAAGAACTATGGGCCATGCTTGGTAAGAGAGGAAAACTAATTTATTAGTCAGTAATATGTATTGTGGTATTTAAAAAAGGTTCTTCTAACAGCTCTCTCCGCTCACTCTTGCTTTAAAATCCTTTTCATAAGGATTTGGATGATAGTTCTTACTATACTTCGGGAGCATAGAGGACATTCCAGGGCAGCAGTTTATTACAGCAGAGCTCAGAATCTCCAGAGAAAAGGTAGAACCACTTGAAATTAAATTATTAATTAAAGTTTTGCTTTTGTTTTGCTCCTGTTCTTTCTACAGAAGGAAGTATAGGATTGGGATTGGCTTGCTTTAGGGATTCTTGAGATTGAGGAATCCTGGGACAGAGGACAGAGCTTGCCAAATATTTTCAAATAAAAATAAATTCACAGTCATGCAGTTAGCATGAACATGGTGATGGTGATTGTCCAGAGAGCATTTTTTTGGAAATTAGTGTCAAATTCTTCCTTTAGCAGAGACAAAGAAAAGGATGCTCAAAGGAAAGAGTACAGGCAAGAAGCGGTGTCTGATATCTGTCTGCTCCTTGTTGTGTGTAGAAAAATAAAGCTAATGGTTTATATGCTGGTGAACAGACCTACAGGAGCAGACTTGAGAGCAGTTAAAATTTCCCAGTAATTTCCCTGAAATCACAGCGTTGAGTGATGAAAAAACTCTGGGTTTTTAACAGCAATATCAGGTATGTTAATTCTCAGCATTCCTGAGTGAGGCTCTGACATGATAGCCAGAAAGCCTGGACATCAAAATTTCAGGTTAAGACAGAAATTGTCAACCCAGGTTATTTATAGAAGGTTTAAGGAATCTAGGAAAATCATGAGGTTTTTACCCAATCCACTTAGCCCAGGCGGTAATGAGTGTAAATAGCTGTGGGTTATTGAGACCTGCCCAGCAGAGAGCTGGATTGGAGACTTTAATCTTATAAACCCCAGGTCTGGAAAGCTTACATTCAATAAAATAATCTACCTTTGCTGCTTAGTAGGATTAGTTGCAGCCACTGGAAGCTGGGGATACTCAGCACCTTGAAGTCATATGTGTTTGCCTTGGCTTGCTGTGCTGAATATAAATACCATAATGAGACATGGATATCGAGCACCTATACAGATTAATCACTGAAACACATCACAAGCATTTAAAATTAAATTAGATATATTTTGATTTAAATTAAATACATTTCAGTTAAAATAATTGATCATTTGCATTATGAAAAAAAGAAATAAATTAGTCTCAATTCATTCCATTTATAGCACTCTTTCCTTCAAAAAAAAAAAAACAAGTGATGGAGTTATTGTTATTTCTTTAGTGTCCCCTCATATTCTCTATGATGAAGTGAATTATTATATTGAAATATGAGGTATTTAGTTGTCCTTAACTTGAAAAATTTCATTAAATTTAGAACATTTTTCTTGAACTGAATGGAAAACCAGAAGGAATGTCTAGCACAGATTTCCACCATGCTTCTAAAATCAATAATGTAGAACTGGGTTAGTTATGGTTAAATAATAATTTGGAACTAATGGGTTCACAATCACTTGTATTCAGTTCCAAATAATTCCACTGTAAGTCTCCAGAATTTTTTGGTTGGAAAACATGCAAAGTAAGGTGACAGCTATTTACTGATGTTTTGATGATGACAGCTCACCACAGACTTTCTAGCAGCATAGAAGACAGGTAAGGAATCATCCTTCAGGTGAAATTTTTGGTATTCATATCACAGCTGAGGCTTATTAGCACTACTGATCATTTTTAGATAAAAAATAAATGAAGTGACATTTTTAGCTATATGACTAAAACTCCTGTATCTCCACAACTTGTCACCTGCCCCAGCTTTTAGTCACAGAAAAACACAGAAATTAGTGGGATCTTTTTTTATAGTCAATAATATAGGGTTGATTTCAAACCCCAGTTTCAATTCTGGAGTGAAATCAGATGAGACTTGAGGTCATCAGAGACAGCAAGGTCCTGGGTGCCTGGTTTGGGTGTGTTTGTGGGGTTTGTATGAGTGAGGTAACTGTCCTGAGCACAGGTGGAGTCAGTGGCACTCACACATGGGCTCTGAACAGACATTCCACATTTGTGCTGAATGGGAAGTCTGCTTGGAAAACGCAGCTTATGTGGCACTTGGTTAACAGCTGCTGGCATCCTCTTTCCAGGTGGAATCAGTGAGTCCACCTTTAAGGTGGCACCGAGCTCAGCAAAGTACTTCAGGGCATAGGAGTTGTGCTTAGTCATATAACACCTCCTCAATCTGGGCTTGTATTTTGAGGATAAAAAATAAAATGTGAGACCTTAAGTCTCATTTCCTAATTACTCAGCCATATTTTCACTATCCCAATTCAGACTGTGATTTTAGGAAAGGAAATTTATGGCCAGGATAATGTTAGCCATATTACTAATTAATAGTATTGACTTAGTAACCAGTCATCAATATATGCTGTGTTTTAAACACCTGTACTTGCTTTCACACAGATGTAATAAACAATTACAGAAACTTCTTGTTTTAGCTGTTTAGGAAAGACTGAAGAATATAGTTTTAATATAAAAGTGTGATTAACATCTGACTCGGAAAAAGTTCTATGAGCATTCCTTTCACCCAGTCCTCATCTGTGCATTTTCTGCTATTACATAAGAAAAATTAAAAATAATTAATCTCTGAGTTTAAAAGAAAAGTAACTTAGTAATTCCCTTTTTGTAGATTTCTGACTCATAGCACAGAATTAAATTTATTAAAGCTTTTCTTTGATAAGGGTCCAGATTAGTAGCTTCAAAGAGACCTAGACATTTTGATATACTTCAGTGATGCATATTCATAATAAGCAGAGAGGACAGCCATATATGTTCTTATATGCCATTATTTAAATATTTAAAATATATGTATATATCATATGAATATTAGAAATATGCTAAAGAATAAGTATTATTTTAAAAATGTTAAAATGTTTTCAAGTGCAAAACTGGATGGATTGCAGTAAGAAGGAGCTAGGTAGGGTAACTTTTAAAATACTTTGATATGTCTATAACAGTATAATAATGTGTAATGGAAAGAAACTGGACATGTGTTTTCCAAGCCCATTTTACCTCATTCCCCTGTCTTTCCTTTCAGTACCATGTATAATTACTGACCACATTTCTTGGAAATGTATTGAATACTATTTTTTCTCTTATTACAGGAAATGTGTTCAGATATCAGGAAGTTGGAGTTTAATCTTCAATGCTAGGGTTATCACCATGAAACTGTTTAAAAGTTTAGAATAAATTCCATCATGTTTCGCTTCACGAAAAATAAACCATTTCTAAGAAAATACGCCAATGGACTGGAGAGTCAGAAATGGAGTTGAATAAGTTATATGCTAATGAATCTAATATTATCCAGGAAATATGAGAGTTAAGTCTGACTTTTTTTTATGGCATTTACATATCTCTCAATATACCTGTGGTTTTCCTCTTGAGAATATGGATTGCTTCTGTGCCCAGTGAATGTCATTAGGATTACCTGATGCAGGAATATATCATATTTGGAGCAACACGAGAGTGAATGCAGAAGCTGGGATGAAATACAGACCCTCATATACTAAATGGAATACCTTGCTATAAATGCAGCTGTTTAGAAGCTGTTTTTCTGCTTCTGGATGCTGTTTATAAATAGATTTTTTTACCTGTGAGTTTTCTGGCAGCATTCTACATGACAGCCTACATCTGTTCCTCTGCTGTACTGCCACTTCTTGGATGAATAGCTGGGCTTGATCTCCAGTTGTTTTTGTTAAGATGTTCTCAGTGAGAAGGTCCTTCAGCCAGGGAACTTATTTCACTTTTCCCCTTGAACCTATAGACTTTGTATTTGATCAGAAGCTGGTCTTCTTGTGCAGCTACCTGGGGAGGGATAGGGTAGACACAGCAGCCATGAAGAAATGTAAAAAGCAAAAAGACTTTTTGCTACTCGGTAATAAGATGGAATTAGATTATATTCTGTTAACAAGAAAAGAAAAACAAAAGTGGAAATTCTGTTAGAATACCTTAAACCACCTTCAACACATGCTACAGAGGAAAAAAGGAGACATTATAAATATCTTATTTAAAGAGTTTATGCAATAGCAAAATAAAATATATTCAACTTAAATAACAAATATAGAACTGATTACATTTTTATCATGCTATATATTAAATTGTTTAGCTTGAAACTCTGACAGTACTTTCACCTAGATCTGGCTGCATTAATTACTTACTCAGTTTTATACACTTCATCCCCAATTTTCATATACCATATATTTTAAGGAGAGCAGAGAGACACTTGGGAATGGATATATCTGTACTTGGTACATGGCTTAAGCTTTTCTTTGTAAATTATTTTCTACCTCTTGTTACTCCTTGTCATTTCCTTAATAATCCTTCCTTTTGTCTCAAATCTCATTCTGAAAAAAACAAACTTAAAACATCTTACACATGATGTATACCTTTCTAATGGGATTATTAAATCAGCTGTTTTAAACCTACTTATTTGTTGCTAATTTGTTGAGCCTGCAATTTGCTTTGGTTTTCCACTGCTATGATTTCAGCTTTTCTTGTTTGTTTATTTTCCTTTCACTATTTTTTATTTATTTATAGATTTCTGCTATTTCTCTCATGAAGTTAGGCATAAACTTCAGAAAGCTAAATCTATATTATTTTAATATTTTTAGTTTCTGTAATGGTTCAGACAGTGACCCTGGGGTTCAGTAGCAGCATTCTTTCACTGTCTTTTCCTCATGCTTATTGAATTTAGTATGGAGAGGGGGACTCTTCGCATACCTGCTTGTTCTCTTGTGATTGTCCTCTGTACCATTACACTGGCTATACATAAATCTATCAGCAATGAAACTAATTTAGATTATAGCAGTTCAAACCAAACAAACTGAAGATATCTTTGATTCCAGCAGTGAAAATCGCTCTTGTATTTTTATGATGCTATTAGAGACCATCTTCCCAGCATGTATCTTTTTTTTTTTCTTCCCTTACTATGCAAAAAAGTCTTGGCAGTGGATGGGATGTGCTATGCTCTTTAGTTTGGGTTAGTCAGATTGCTGTGTAGGAGGAGTGCATGAGAAATAGGGATACTGTATTTTCTGTCTCAACTTCTGGCTAAGGAAAATGCCCAGGCACTGCTGCTGCCTTCCAAAGCCAAGCCCCCATGGCAGCCTGAGGTTCCCAGAAGGAGTTTCTGTCTCCATCCTTTCTTTTGCTGTCAGTCCAGCTTTGCCACCAGTTTGTTCTCTGCCAAGCAGCTGTGCCAGGCAGTGATGGTGCTGGTGCAGTGACATAGGAGTGGAGACAATGCTGCTCCAGTCAGAGCATCAGTGACCTGGATGATCTTGTTTATGCTAAACCTACAAAAAATTCATAGATACAGACTATGCCTAAATTGGATGATCAAAGAGATACTCAGGGTTCCTAAAGGGTTCTGCATGCAGCAGAATCTAGACCAGAACCTGGGTTAGTCTGGAGCAATCTGTTTTCTAGAAAAATGGATGACCAAACACACAGGCCATACTACCATTCCCACAGCTCCTCTATCAAGAGAATGCTGACTATAATGAATCACCCTTCTGCCAGGTTCTGTTCCCAGAATGTTACAGCTGGGTCTGTGGTAGCTGAAATTTAAGATATACTTTATCTCCTGACTTACGGTTATTAGTAGGTTTCAGTATATCCTAGCAGCATTATTAAGAAATTTCTTCTCTGCATCTGTAAAATAGACTTAGTGCTTGTCAAGACAGTCCTTACTCAAAGAACAGCTCACGTTATTGTAATCCTATATTGCAATAAGTATAAAAACCATTAAAATTGCTTTAAAAACTAGTTCCTCTGTCATGTATCAAGTTCAGTCACAATACATTATATGCTACCAAACTGTACAGATTATCACCTAATTGGATTTTTTAAAGTTCTGAAATGATGCAGAAGCTGTAAAAGAAAGGGCACTCCACAGACCTGTAGTAAGATACTTTCTTGCCCAGACTTCTCATTCTTGGTTGCCCTTTCTAGTCTCCTCCGGTTGAGCAGCATCTTTTGTTTGCTGTGCCACGTGGGACTGAGGGAGCGTGGCTGGAGCCAGGCTGGATGAGACAGGCACACTAAACAAGAGTAAACACGTCTGAATTTTGTTGGCTGCTGTTGCCGTCCCTGTTATCCTTGACTAGGGAGCTGCAAACCTACAGCAGTGGGTTAGCAGGAGGCAATCTGGGTCCCAGTTGGCACAGCTGGAATAAAAAAAGTTGCATAGGTACTATGTATAGCTTGTTACTTATCTTGGCTTCAATGTAAATTATAGTAGGCAGTTACTCCAGCCTTAAGAGCAGGTAATGATCTCATTAGCAGGAGAGCTTCAGCAGTTAGCTGGAGAACAGTGGCAGTCCTACTCCTCTCCCTGCCTCCTTTGAAACAAGTAGGTTTTCCTGGAGAAAGACCAGCCATATCACATCCCTTCCTTCCTAGAAGCCAGTGTAAACATCCAGCGGGAATCCATAACAATTTCTTTAGGATTAGGTGGCTACACCACCCTTCCTGCAGCCTGCTATATGCCCTCTGTTAATATTACCAATTCCCTTATATGTCTCCTTCAAGTGACAGCTGTAAATAAGCACAAATCTCTGGCAGCCAGAGCTCACTTGGAATTAAATTCAGGGGTAGGGAGCTGACAGCTAACCAACATCTGTGGCAGTATAGCTGTCATTTGAATGAATTACAGACCAGAGTATCTATTTGTGTGGGGCCTATGAGCAAGAGGGGTGGAACAAATTGGGGTAAATGGCTAAAATTTAATACAGGCTTCTGCAAGTTTTTCAAAAGCCATGCACCCATCTTCAGTGTGATTATTTTGTGTGGTTAACAGCATTTCCATGTAAACTGCAATAATCTTCTGTTGAAAGGTCTCTTTAGTATGAAAAACAAAATTTAAATTGATTATACAATTAGCTGAGACTTATTTTGCTCTGTTCTTTCAAAGACTAAAATATCTGGGTCGAAGTTTCCTAGCACTTTGCCTATGTACAATTTCTGCCCTGGGATTGGCAGCTTCTCTTCAGATGCCGAGGAGAGAACACCCCCCTCCCTTCCACACCGCTTGTAGAGAGCGGTGCCCCATGCTGATGATGCCAGGCAGATTTAATTGTGCATGCTCAAAGCGAAAAATGACATCCACGCTTGGGTGAGTGCTCTCTGTGGCAAGCTGACAAATCCCCCAGCTGTCAACTAACCTCAAAGGCAAGTGTACGTAGCTCTAGCTTATGTCTGCTTGCTTTCTGCCCATAGGCATTTAGAAGCTGAAACTCATATTGGCTGCAACGCATTCAAACTGCTACTGAAAGAAATGTATGGTCTGTTTTATGGGTTTCAATCTCAAAGGGTGATCCACACAATTAAGGTTTGTTTTTCAGACAGACTATAAGCAGGTAAAGACAGCTCCTTTTGCATACGGGGCAAGTGAAAGTGCATAATGTTCATGGCTATGGATCTAGCTAAGTTGCTGACTGCCTAGAGAAAGTAATTTCTTCCTTGGGTTCAGATGGATTATATTTATATTTTTATGTATTTATTGGGGTCTGCCAGAGAACTAACTATGTGCATACAAAATGGCCTTACTTGAGTGCCAGGATATATGGGCAAATGCAAAGAGGCATGTGTTACTAAAGCAGTACTGGAGTCATTCTGGCAGAAGCTTTGTCACTTGTGGTGCACTGCAGGCTGTCCATCTAAACCCATCATTACCTGGCACCTATGCTCTGGTGTGATAACCAGAACAATCTGTGAATGGGCAAAGAGCCATTCTAACAGATGGCTTTGACTGTAGGTAACCAGGAAACCATGCATATACATTAAACGTGGGTTCAGAGAGCATGGGTGTTATCGAGGAACAGCAAAACAGCTGTGGGGTTTCAGCTCCTCCATATATTGTTGAGAACATAGTCATACCCATCAGACACCCGCAGAGGGTGGGCTAGAGCCAGTTCCCACAGTTCTGATGAACTTTGTAGGGATTACTCGGTTGGGCATGGACTCAGGGATGAGTCTCATGTTTTGCAATGAACTTCAAATTAGTATTAGAAGGACAAAGTATGAAGCTTAAGGATGCAGTTCATAGAACCATAGAATGGCTTGGGTTGGAAGGGACCTTAAAGGTCACCTAGTTCAAACCACTTCCCACTAGACCAGGTTGTTCAGAGCCCCATCCAACCTGGCCTTGAACACTGCCAGGGAGGGTCATCCACAGCTTCTCTGGGACCCCTGTCCCATTGCCTCACCACCGTCACAGTAAAAAATTTTTTTCCTAATATCTAATATAAACCTACTCTTTCAGTTTGAAAGTAGTCCTGTGACATTGTGCCCTTTTAAGAAGTCTCTCTCTCCATCTTTCTTCCCAGGTACTGGAATGACACAATTACATCACGCCAAAGCCTTCTCTTTACCAGGCTGAACAATCACAGCTCTCTTGGTCTTTCCTCATAGCAGAGGTGCTCCATCCCTCTGATCATCTTGGTGGCCTCCTCTGGACTCATTCCCACAGCTCCATGTGCTTCTTGTGCTGGGACCCCAGAGCTGGAAGCAGCACTGCAGGTGGGGTCTCAGCAGAGCAGAGCAGAGGGGCAGGATCCCCTCCCTGGCCCTGCTGCCCACGCTGCTTTGGGTCCAGCCCAGGACCTGTTTGGCTCTCTGGGCTGCAAGTTGGCATTGCCAGGTCATGTCCAGCCTCTCGTCCACCAGCACCCCCAAGTCCTTCCCGTAAGGGCTGCTCTCGATCTGCTCATTCCCCCAGCCTGGATTGATACCAGGGGTTGCTCCAACCCAGGTGCAGCAACTAATTCACATGCCCACTTGAGGCACTGTCTCACCCAAATTCTAGGTGATGGAGAGGGCTATCCAACCTACCTGGCACAATTGTTCTAAATTTCCTGCGCTGACACTGATAAATGCTATTGATATGTGCAGGAAACAGTTCAATATGTTTATATTTGAGTGCACTAGAGTCTTAGAACAGGATTTTAAAATATAAAAAAGTAACAGGAAGTGCCAAATATCTCTTGTCGACTCAGGTTTTAGTTCATCAAGTACTTCTAGTACTGAGCAGCCAGTACTATTCTTTTTTGTAACAGCCTGATATTAAAGCACTCGATTAAAAAGTGGGAATACCAGGGCCTCTTCAGTGTACCGAACTGGCCTTCTCTTTACCATGAGTCCATGTCACTCATGACCCCATGAGTCCAGTCACTATGCTCTGAAGCTGAAGCATAGCACAGTTCACCCTTGTAAGGCCACAGAGAACACAAAGAAGCGGGGACTCCAGGAACTCCTCATCACCAGTTATTTTCACACAGTTTTTTAGTGCTTCCCCATATACAGAAGGGGACATGTGGACAATGTCTCTTTTAGTGTCCAAAATAAGAATGCATCTAAAACCAAACAAAAAAGAAAAGGGCTGTATTCCCATCACCTATCTCCACCTAATATTCACTGTGTCTTCTGTGCCCTGTTTTCTGGCTGTGAGTTTTCTGAAGCATGAACTCAATGGAAATTTTAGCCTAATTGGAATTTAAGCTGCCTGAAAATAGCCTCAAGGCAGCACCAACAGAATTTAGGGGAGATTGTCTAGCTTCAGTGAATCTGTGCAAGTACACTGAGCCCTTAAACTCTTTTGCTGATGTGAGGAGCTGGGCGGGATGTAGAAATGCTGCAGGAGTCCAAATCCATCTCCTGTTCCCTTTCTTCTGCCTGAGCACAGGAAGAGAGTGTGGCAGGATGGGCAAACATATGTCTGGGAATGTGGTGCTCTATGCTGGCAACACAGAGCTTCAGAGGGTATTACATGTGTGGAAGTGAGAGTGTGCCCTATTCATGCTTCAAAATTGTCAGTGTGAAATATTGTGATTATCATTTTAGATTTGCCATGTATAACTCTGCATTCTCAAGGTAGCTTGAATTTAACCTAAATTACCCTTCCCTTAACTATCTGGTAAGAATGAAATTCAGCTGTCACAGATAAGAGTAATGATATTTATTAATAGAATTATAATAGAACTTAAACGTGCAGAGTACATCAGGACAGGAGATCACAGTCTTTAAGGGATTGATTTATCCTTGACTTCTATGAGCCTTTGTTATGGTAATGATAGATATATATTCCCCAAATCCTTTTGGTCTTTCTATGCCTTACCCTTTGATTTCTTTATTAACTCTCCTCCCTTGTCACTACATGTTCTTGTTAATTCAGATCAGGTTTTGCAACATGCATCACACTTAGCTATTTTTTACCAAAATGGTTTATTGAGTTCTCTAGCAGCTTCTGTGCTTTCCTCTCTTTGCTGCACCTCCTGTCACTGCTGCCAGAAGGGCCTGTGGGTGAGCTGCCACCAGCATGACTCTGATTTCCTTCGGAAAACCTGGACATGGGTTTCCTTTGTTCCTACAACAGTCAAGGCAACCAACCTAATTAATCACTCCTAACCTTCATTAATAAACATAATTGTGGTAATTTGGGGTAAACATGTTGATGTTTTCTGGACTACTGAATGTTTTATCTAAACATGTAATTTGGTTTTTTAGGCATTTACATAAACACGACAATTTATGGTGGCCATGGGTGTTATGACTTTGCTGATGTTGTAAGTCCTTGGCATTTCTAAAGTCAAGATGCATGTTTAGGTGAATAGTCGTGGGCACGGGTGGTTAGCTCACTGTGTTAGTAAACACTGACCACCATGATACAAGTCAATTGCACCCTTCTTATCAGCAGTAAATGGAAACGCTGTTTATAGGTAGTAATGTCTTTAAGGATATAAACAAGACCAAAACATAAAGGTTAATGTAGATTATCAGCTGTAAGAATAGCTGTAAGACTATTAGAAAGCTATAAGAAAAGTTCTGAAGTACAGGACATTTTTCCTGAGCTTATTTTAACATAAAGAAGACATTGGGTTTTGGGTTTTTTATTTTCTGAAACAAAATATACTACTGCAGTGTGCAGCTACTTCCTTGTACTTGGTTCAGTATAGGTGTGTCTTGCAACATCATGTACTCTTTCTTGGGACTAGATATATATGAAACATCGGCAGCATAATTTTGCTCATGTGCTAGGCTCTGAACTCAGATACAATTAAATATTCATCAGGAGAGATACCTTGACTCTAGCTATGCTTGTAGCAGCTATGAAACATTAATTCAGTGTTAATGTTTCTGTTTAATGGAAGAGGCAAAATGAGCATTTCTGCTGAAAATTTCAGGTTTCAGGTTTGGAAATTACGATCCTTACTATGCTTTTTAAGGACCCCATAAGATAAATTATCTATATAGAGTACATTTTTTAATGAAATCTTTCTCTTTCAAGAGCCCTGTCCCAGCATCTTCCATGTACTTTGCTGTCTTTATTTTGTCATTTCAAAATACACTGTTTCTCAATTGAATGTGCAGCAAATAACCTGCACACTAAAACTAAGGGCATTGCATAAGAGAATGGTGAAGTTTTGCAGATCTTGCTGCATACTATAAATTTGATTTGGATTTTCTGTTTTGTCGATACTTAAGATTTTAAGTTATATTTTTACCTAAGGGAGGAATAGTGTCTTTGAGGCAATTTCTACTAGAATTCATTTATTCAGCAATAATCTGAAAGAGAGAGGTTAAAGCAGCAACACAGAAATTCCAATTTCTGTCCCTTGCAGGTCCTATCTTTTGGGGGTTTTTTTTGGCACACATTTTCCTCTTACAAAATGTACCTGCATTATTAATGAAGTTCAGTCTCAGCACCAGTGTGGAATCTGGAGGGTAAACTCAATCAGCAAGTTTGAAGTCCTAATCCTTGTAAAGTCAGTATGCATAACAGATTATATTAAGAGGGCACAGTAGATGGTACCTGTTCCAGCAATTGCTGTAAATGTGATCTCATTGATTCCGTGTTTTTCCCTCTATGCTTTACAGAGCACATTGATTTAGGAGATGTCTTTGGCTTATGACCATTAGTGTTAGAAGGATAGAGGGATAGAGGAATGTGCAAAAAGACTTGGGGATTGTATGAAATTAAAGCCATTATCTATTTTATTAGCAAATTAGGGATTTATTTTTAATTATGGTTGTGCTGCAATTATCACACACTATATTGTATAATTAGGGTTATTTTCTGAATTTTGTTAATAGATTTTTCTGCAGCTGCACTCTTTAGAAATTTAGAAAGATAGTCATGACCAGGCCTACCCTAGAACACAGGATCAGGATCCTATCTTTAAACAGATTTCCTGGACCTCCTTAGGAAGAAGAAGGAACGAGCAAGGCCTCAGTTCCAGCTCACCATTTGCTTGGTATTTAACTTGGCTGAAAGACATGTCACTTGTAATGGATTTTCAGGTCCTTGCATGACAGTCAATGCAGTTGCCTGTGGAAGGATGGAAGGACAGAAGAGCTGAAATTCACTAATCCTTTCTGTTTTGAAACAATAATTAGCTGGCACACAGCTGTGCTGCCAGCGAGCTGAGTGCTGCACTGGGCTTTTAGTACAGTGATCAGCCCATTAAAAGCTGGATACAATGGAAGGAATCTTTAAAAAGAGGAATTTCTGACAAAAGAATTTTGATGAACATTGTAAAGTAAACAGAAATTGTCCATTATTATATATTATAGTGGATGAGACACTCTATAGACAGAAAAGAGCAACTTCACATTCACAAGCCTTGGTCCTCATGGGGGGCTTCAACCTTCCCCAACATCTGTTGGAGGAACAACGCAGCAGGGCAAATGCGTTCCTGGAATACCTTGAGGGTAACTTCCTTCTCCAAGTGCTAGAGAAGCCACTGGGGAGACGCTTTATGCTGGACTTTGTTCTCAACAACAGGGAGGGGCTGGTGGGGAAGTTGAAGCTCAAGGGTAGCCTGGGCTGAAATGATCCATGAAATGATGGAGTTCAAGATCCTTAAGGCAGGGAGGGGAATGCACAGCAAAGTCTACCAGGGACTTGAGGACAGCAGACTTCGGTCTCTTCAGGGAGCTGCTTGGTTGAATGCAGTGGGATGGAGCCCTGGAAGGAAGAGGGGCCCAATAGACATGATTAATATTCAAGGATCACCTCTCCCAGCCGTGCATTGCAATGAAGAGGAAGTCAACAAGGTGTCCATGTCAGGGGGCTTGGAATTAGATCTTTAAGGTCCCTTCCAACCAAAACCATTTCATGAGTCCGTGATTCTACTTTGTATCAGTAAGTAAAGGAAGTTCATCTGGTGTTCTGTTTACTGAGCCAACAGAAGTTGCAATGCTGGCGTCGATACCCTGCTGACTTGGAATGGGCCTATTTTATTTAATTTAACAATTTTTTTATAGTAAACATAGCTCTGTTACTTGACTCCTAAAGAGAGAGCTCCTTTCAGGATATACAGAATAACTGAAGGCTACATTCAGTGATGCTAGTTGGTATTGAATTAAGTCATCCAGTCATGCTATTGTGCAATATAAGGTAGAATTTGTGTTTTAATTGCATAAAGGTAGCCAGGGAAGTCTGCCAAAAATACAAAGTATTTACAAAACACATTTTTTTTGTCTAATTATAAGTCACTTGAAGTTTGTACGTTTTGTATGTCAAAGTGCATTTGCATTTTGCATACAGATACATTTCTCTGTGTCTATACCTTTTGTGTTTTATTTTGCATGTTCATGCTGTTTACGACCACCTTACTACTCATACATATACATTTTTCTGTCCTTGTATTATAGGTAGTTGTCCACTCCCACTTGTACAATTTTTCAGCATACCAGAGATAATGCAGAGCAGTTCACCCAAATACCATCCGTGGAATTTCTGGTTTGGGTGGTTTGTCCGCTTAAACAAAATACAAAGTTTCAGAAAGTTTCACCTTTTCCATTTCAGGATTATAATGATGAAATTCGCCAGGAGCAGCTGAGAGAGCTTTCGTATTTGAATGGTTCTGAGGATTCATCACGTGGACGGGGCATTCGAGGAAGGGGGATCCGTGTGCCACCTGCAGCTCCTTCAAGGTGGGGTAACCTTAACTATTATGTCAGTAGCTTTACAAAGTGTAAGCAATAGTATAAAACCCTATAGTTAAAAAAAAAAAAGGACAATTACATACATATCCTGGTCAGTAAACCAAAATATTTGTCTTCTGATAACCTGTGTGGTCTATATTGTTCCCGATTTTCTGATCTACAGTTCACAGGGTACAGTGGGTGATATAGAGTAATAAACAACAAATGAGAGCAGCTTATGAAGACGGGAAAAGGATATTTCTAAGAAAGAATACTTTTATGCTAGTACGAAGGCAGTATGGTCAGTAGCATAAAATCTTTGGTCAAAATAATAGTGTAGTCAGAGAAGGCCACATAGCCTACGTGGAACTTTATTTGCCAAATTGTTACTTTTTATACATATTACAGCTATACTGTATATATATACAATATAGCTATATATATAAACTGCATTAAATGTTATTTGTTGATGGGCTATCAGTTTTAAGTGAATTTGATTGGCATAATCTAAAAACATTGGGGTGTGAATGTTTCCTGAATTCTTCCAAGTATTTTTTCATATCTAAATAACATGTATCTCTGCTTATTATTAAGGCCAGTGTAAAATCTTAATACATTCTCTCAGACTTGTTTTTCACTATGAACCCTTAACAACTTCATTGCCTCAGGCATCTGAGTTACCCACCTACTTCTAGTCTTCTTTCCATACAGGTCATTTCAAGATGAGTCCTAAAAAATCAACTCTTATTTTGGAGGAATTAGGATATGGGGGTACCTTATCTTATGCTGACAAAGGAGTTCTTCAGTAGTTGAATGGGCTGATTTTTCCTATGACCTCTGAGGTTTTTTTCCCTGAAGGTGTCTACCGTGTTTGCCATCACTTTTTCCTACATGAGTTTTTTGATCAGTAGTATGATGCACTTACATGGAATTTTTTTGCAGTTGGCATTTATGACCATCTTCCACACAAAGAGTCTCTGGGCTCAGTCTTCCTTACACCCAAGATCTCTGAAGAGCTTGATTTGCTAATGATGTTCAGAATGTCACTGCAACAAACTGGTAACTTTTAATTGGGTTCAAACCATAATCAGTGGAGTGCTGGGCCCTAATTCCTGCAAAATGCCCGGACAATTGAATCAGTTGCACAGATCATATGATCTTGGATGATTTCCCTATTTCCAGTCAAAAATCCCAGGAGAATATTAAAAAAAACAAATTGCAACTGAAGTATTTTGTGCTAAATAATTACGGTAATAATTTATGCTAATAGCATAAATATTTCTGGTAGTGTGGTTGATACACCTGGGGGAAAGATGCTGTCCAGAGGGACCTTGGCAGGTCTCAGAAGTGGGCTTGTGTGAACCGTGTGCAGTTCAACAGGGCCAAGTGCAAGGTCCTGCAGCTGGGGAATCACCAGTGTCAGCACAGAGTGGGCGATGAAGGGTTAAGAGCAGCCCGGCGTGTGCTCGCAGCCCGGAAGGCCAAGCGTGTCCTGGGCTGCACCCAAAGCAGCGTGGCCAGGAGGTCAATGGAGGGGATTCTGCCCCTCTGCTCCTCTCTGGTGAGACCCACCACAAGTGCATCCAGCTCTGGGGTTCTCAGAACAAGAAAGGCATGGACGTGTTGGAGCAGGTCCAGAGGAGGGCCATAAATATGTCAGAGGTCTGGAGCCCCTCTGCTTATAAAGTCAGGTTGAGAGAGCTGGGTTGTTCAGTCTGGAGAAGAGAGGGCCCCAGGGATACCTCATGGCAGCCGTTCCATATATAAAGAAGGCTTTTAAGAAAGAGAGAGACTTCTTATCAGTCTTAAACTGAAAGCAGTTGGACTCAGGGAAGAAACACTGGAAAAAGTTGTGGATGCCCCATCATCGGAAGTGTTCAAGGTCAAGTTGGACAGACTTTTAATAATTTGACATAGTGAAAGATGTCCCTGCCCAAGGTATGGGATTTTGACTAGAGGATCTCTGAAGGTCCCTTCCCACACAAACCATTCCATGATTCTGCAAGTCTAAAATCAGCTACTGAAACTTGTAGTAAAGTTATGAACATCACAAGGTAATGCAGTGGATTTTGTTATCTCAGCATGGAGCAAGCCACAGTTCCAACTGCTACAGGAGACCTGAGTTCCATTCACAAGTGTGGATGTGGGTGTCATGCATGGTTGTTATACCTGGCATTCAGTCTTCCGAAAAGACAGCACAGCCAGGAGCATACTGCTCTGAAACAAAACCCACAGACTGCTATCCTGATATATCCCCCTTCTATTTCATCATATGACATAGTTACAAGTCTTTTTAAACAGTAACAGCTTCTTGTGACTTACTATTAGTACAGCAAGGGAGATACAGCATAAATAGCCAGGAGGATGCTAAACCTCTTTCCATGCTTTTCTGTATGCTCTATTCTCTCTGTGCACTGGGGCAAGGTAGAATCCCACACTACCATTCCTTTGGGCTGAACTAAATTACATAGGAAGAAAAGTTATTCCTCTCCTTTTATATCTGTCCTCTACTTTGCCTTGCAAGTTTCTGCTGTCCTGCAGTATCTTCTGCCAATACATTTCTCCACCAATAAACATGAAAAGGAGAGTGATGACTGCTCTTGTAAAATTGTTTGAGAGCAACAGAAGAGGTTCCTCATTTTCTTCATCTTCTAGAACTGCTTTGGAGTAATCCTGCAGCCCTGTGAATTACAATGATTCAGAATTTTATTAGTACAAGCAACGAGAGGATCAGGTGTAAAGGGTACTGGATGGTTTAAAAATAATGCCTTTCTATAATATGAGTTCTGCCTGAGATACTGCCTAAAAGTGCTTGACATTGTAGCTGCCAAAACCCCAGAGTTATATGATGCTTTAAATAGCGGTAAAAACGTGAGAACCTTTAAAATGGGGTAGCACACGCATGTCTTCCCTCGTTGTGGACGCCAGAGTGATCATTCCATTTTGCTCCCCACAGGGGACGCGGGGGTGCCATTCCTCCCCCGCTGCCCGGACGCGGTGCCCAAGCACCCCGAGGAGCGCCGGTGACGCGTGGAGCGCTCCCTGTCCCGCCGGTGGCCAGGGGCGTGCCCACCCCTCGAGCCAGGGGCGCCCCGTCCATCCCGGGCTACAGACCGCCCCCGCCGCCCGCACACGAGGCCTATGAAGACTATGTAAGTAGATGCCTTCATTCACAACGTGTGAGCCGGCTCTGGGATGAACACCAAGTCCTTCTGAGGTGGAAGAGTCCAGGCCAATAACCCCTCTGTCTTTAACGCTTTCCCCCTGCAGGTGAATGACAGTCTGGGTGATGCAATGTGTCTGCAGGCCTGTGCAGGGTGACCTGGGTTCGTAGATTTGTTCACAGCTTAGTTTTGGATATGAGAGATCATGCTGGATAGTTCTTGGAGTGTCACAAAAGGGCAGTACAGATATTCTAAAATTTGTATTTTATACTTAAAGTCAGTTTTTACTGCAACCAAGTTCCTAAGAATAGTCGCTTATATCCTTTGTGAGAAAATGTGGGGGGAGCATGTTGTTGTTACAAATCCTTTTTATCACATATTTGTATTCAGCATTGTGTTTCAGATACATAACAAATAGAAACTCAGGTAATTCTCTTGAAAGCTGATAAAATGATGCATCTTTAGCCAGGAGCGGTACTAACTAACTAACTGTCACCTTTTCTTACGAGGTGTTAAAATAATTGTGCTGTACACATCAAAAGCTTTCAAGTCATCCTCATTACTATTTCCTCCTGGAACTATCACCATAACAACAGATATCCAAATAGGGAAGAAAGTGCTATCAAATATGATGTCTGAATTTCTCCAGCTATGGCAAGCCCAAGAGTAAGATGAACATCTGATCTGTTCCATAATCCTACCACCAGGGAAAGATGCACTTTTATTCAATTAATATTCTTCCTAGAATAGAAGAAAGGAAAATTAAACAGAAATTAATCTTTATTGTTAAAGCTTCACTCAACCATGTGTATTGGTAGTGTAGCAACTAGATCGTGGCCACTTCAAATCAGGGCTGTACCTTCTGTTAATTCTAAGAATCACAACAGAGCAACAGTAGCAAAAAAGGACGGAGAAAAAAGTCACTCCTGTAGTATTTGCCTCAACAGTGTCCATTATTAAATGAGCTAAAAGTCCTGCAAAGAAATGGAATTTCAAAAGTATACCCTTCCTTTACAGACAGTATATTATTGTCTGCTGGTATCAAAATGTATGAGTCCTTCCTTTCTGTGCAGATAAAAAACCCCTGTAATGTAAGATTAGGATTATAATTGAAGTTTTTTTTTTTTTTTCCATTTACAGTACTAGTACTAGTTCTAGAGTAGTAAACATTTTTAGAGAGCATTTCTTGCACTTTTTCTGTATAGTAAATATATGGAAAGCAGGAGGAGAGATTGAGGCAGTTGGATTATCAAGGTTAGGAAGGCATTCAGCCAGTTCCATAGATTTTTGAAATGCCTACACTCTCAGGAGCACAAAATATGTACACAACTAAAAGAGTCAGTTTAGTTTGTAATATATTAGTCCAATAAAAACAAACATATGTATTTGTGGGGTATTTTCCCCTTCTTAGATAGCAACAAAAAAATATAGGACAAAATTCACGTGCCATATAAGACAAAATTCACTTGTTTTCACATCTCCTGTGTCCTTTCAACATCTGTATTCCACAGCTAGGAATATATGAGATTGCTATCATGCACCAGTTTGCAATGAAAATGTCTTGTAATTTTATAAAGGTTCATAAGCTCAATCTAAATCATTTTGGTATCTTACGGAGTGAGACAATAACTAGAACTCTGCTGCTGTGCTGGTAGAAGGAAAAGTTCACTGTCACATATCTACTTATAATATTGTCAATTATGTTTTAGGGAAAATATTTCTATTTTTGCAGAAAGTAATCAACACAGTTTTTCTTTCTAAATAAACCATATAATAAATCAGATATCTGGCTGGATATTAAAAGCAAGTGGATCTATTTGATGACCTGCAGCAAATGTCATGTGTAATTGTTGTTCTTTCACACTTAATCCTACAGATGAAAAACTAATTTATAAGGAATAATTTATCCAATTTACTTTTTTTTTCTGCTTCTAAGCAACCCACAAGTGTATTAGAATTTCTTATGAGTTTATATTTTTCATTTTTGATTACAGTATTTCACACCATTTTTCCCCTATTGTATGCAAGCACCATTGGTTTGATTAGTGGTATATAAGAATGCACTGTCATTGATTGTGACTATCCATATTCTTTATTTTTCTTTGCTCTAATGAAATATAGTTACTTAAATGTTGATCTGAAAGTGAATTCAAGAAACAGAATCAAATGGCTACAGCAGATTTTTAAAAAATGTTTAGACAGCATTTCCTGAAAAAAAAATCTTTACCCATTTGCTGAGCACTACTAATCAGAGATTGTATTGACTGTTTGACCTTGAAATATCTAACTGTTCAAATCGGTTTGGATAAGCATTTAAAAGTTTAGATTATCCAATATATAAATATTTTGAGGTTTCCTGATGGCCTTTCTGAGAATCCATAAAAGCAGATGTCTGAGGGTTTCTCAAGAAAAGTAAAATCCTGTCATTGTGGTGAATATATTCATGTGCAACATTTTGAATGTCAGACCTACCCAGAGGGAAAAACATTTGGAACAACTTTCAGAAAAGAAGAGGGCTAGAGCAGGAAGGGGGAGTAACTTACTTCATGCCCTTTTTTTTTAATTGCCTTTGAAACTTGCTTTATTTTGGGTGTAGCCTAGATAGTATCTTACAGGAACTTCATATCCACAGGACGAGGAGGTACTGACATTAGAAAATACATGAAAAGGGAAAGTAGTTACTATGTGAACCTTATTCTCTTTAAAAGCAGTTCGCTGGGTGTGAATTTGGATGGAGAGTGTAACTGGCAGCTGCTGTGTAGCTTCTGGGATCAAGAGGGGTGGTCCTGGATTTGTGACCTGCTGTTGTATTTTAACCCCAGCCAATAACTAACCCCCATGCAGTTGCTCACTTCCCTGGTGAGATTAGGAGAGATTCAGAAGTGGATAAAAGTGAGAAAACTCTTGGGCTGAGATAAGATAGTTGTAGTGGGTTGGCACTAGCTGGATGCCAGGCATCCACAGAAGCCTCTCTATCACTCCCCTCTACAACTGGACACAGGAGAAAAAATATAATGAAAGGTTTATGAGTTGAGATAAAAACCAGGAGAGAAATCACTCACCAAATACTGTCAAGGGCGAAACAGACTCAATTTGGGGATATTAATTGAACTTATTACCAACAAAATTGTTGTATTAGCAACAAAATCAGCAGGATAATAAGAAGCAAAATAAGTCTTAAAAAGACACCTTCCCTACCCCACCCCCCCAACTCCTTCCGAGTTCTGCCTCCTCCCCCTGTGCAAGGAGACAGGGAATGGGGCTTACAGTCAGTCCACCACAGGTTGTTTCTGCTGCTGCTCAGGGAGAGGAATCCTTCCCCTGCTCCAGCATGGGGTCTCTCCCACAGGAGACAGTCCTCCATGAACTTCCCTGACATGAGTCCATCCCATGGCAGCAGTTCTCCACAAACTGCTCCAGTGTGGATCACTTTTCCCCAGGGTGTACTCCTTCAGGCACAGCCTGCTCCAGCATGGGGTTCTCTCTCCATGGGTCTGCAGGTCCCTCCCAGGAGCCTTCTCCAGCATGGGCCTCCCATGGATCACAGCCTTTGCCAGTAGTGGTTCTGTCCTGGAGCCGGATGTCATGGGTTCTGACAAACGTGGGGCAATCTTCCGGCAGCTTCTCACAGAAGCCCCTCCCGCTATCAAAGGCTGGCCAGACAAACCCAGCAGAACGGTTACGTGGGTAGAGAGGGAGGTGGATGGAGATCTGGCTGAACGGCAGATCCCAGAGGGTTGTGATGAGTGGCACAGGGTCTAGATGGAGGCCTGTCACTGGTGGTGTCTGCCAGCTGAGCCCAGTATTGTTTAATTTATTCATCAGTGACTTGGATGAAGGAGCAGAGACCTCCTCCGCAAGGTTACTCATGACACAAAGCTGGGAGGAGTGGCCAATACCCCAGAGGGCTGTGCAGCCCTTCAGAAGGACCTTGACAAGCTGGAGAGAGGGGCAGCGAAGAACTGTCTGAAACTCCAGAGGCAAATGCAGGGTCCTGCACCTGGGGAAGAATAATGCCACACCAGCACAGGCTGGGGGCTGGCCTGCTGGAAAGCAGCTCTGTGGGGAAGGACCTGGGGGTCCTCTACAGGCTAAGGTCTTGTTGGCAACTTATGAAACAGGTAGTAGGCATGACAGAGTGAGATTCATGATTTATACAGAAATGAAGAGTACTTGAGTAGGTCTGCTGCTATTGAGGCAATATATAATAGAATCATAGAATCACAGAATGGTTTTGAGTTGGAAGGGACCTTAGAGATCATCTAGTTCCAACCCCTCTGCCATGGGCAGGGACACCTTGCACTAGACCAGGTTGCTCAAAGCCCCATCCAGTCCGGCCTTCAACACTTCTAGGGATGGGGCAACTTGACTGGGCAAAGCCAAGCCAGTGTTCAGCACAGTATATTTTGATCTGAGCATCCAGACTGTTCCACTCAAGATTAAAGCTAAATATTGGAAGGGTGCTTAATCCAAATCTAAGCCAAAATTACTGTTGCTTTCAGATCCTGTTTTGGAGGGTCATTTGACTCTGGATCTGTATTTTTTCCTTCTGAATCAGAAGCTAGTAATGAACTGTCCAGTGATATTTTTTGTTACATTTTTTTTAGAAGCTATGGTGAGCCTTGCTAAGAGGTCTGATTTGAGTTTTGAAGTGACTTATTCCCTTACACTAGATGGAAAGAATTACCAAAACAACGCATTTGGGACTAAAATGCACATTGCTTTTATATTTATCTCCACTTGCATTTTTACTCTTGGATAAAATGAGGACTTTTGCACAGAATGCCGCTCATCTTAATATGAATACCTAGATGAGTTTCTTGCTTTTACAAAAAAAATATATAATTTGTGTGCAAGAAATAGGCCAGTCTGTCGAGACACTGTGAAGCAGGTACAGCCCCCAGGTCTAGGACAGCCAGATTAAAGGGCAATTTCAAATGCAAATATTCTCACTCGCCTCTCATTTCACTGATCAAACCAGCCAAACACAGATTCTTGTTATCTTCTGGAATAAGTGGAAAGCAGTGCTTTTACAAAGTCATTGGAAAAGAACCACACAGTTAGATGGATTGTGCTTTTAATATCATGCTGTTCTTCCTCTCATTTCGAATTATTTAATAGGAAAGCAACTGCCACATTCAACTGTTTATTCTAAGATCAGTGATTATTTACGTTCTTCAATAGTTTTCAAACAAACTGAAACATCTATGCTCATGCCTATTCAGTGCCAACCTCGACAATGCAAAGACTGACAGTAAGAGGCATTTTGTCACACTTTAAGATTTTAAAAAGAGTAATCAACATTTACATGTGACTGCGATCCACAAAATTGCGGTTGTGGAGGCTTCGCTTAATAATTTAAATGGGAATTCCTAGGGCTTTTAAATCCATTCTGTCTGACATTCCTGGATGTAGATGAAAACTGTATATAAAGACCTAAACTTCCTATTCATGGCATATTTGGCCCTGTGTTACTGCTTTAATAAATATGTTAAAGTGAGCAACTGATACTTTTGAAGCCCATTCCTATAATCACAGTAGGACATTGTCAATGACAGTGAGGCCTGGACAACCAAGAAGGTGTTTAAGGTTTTTCCAAACCTTAAAATAGAGAAATATATTGGAATAAAATAGTGAAATATATAGTAATAGGTAACAGAGATTACTTTCTTTCTCTTTATTTTTTTCTAAACTGGTATTTCCAAGCTTTAAATGTAGCTCTTATCTATTTCTGTGCCTTTTCTGGGTGAGAAAAAAAATCAATGAAGAATGCACTGAGACTAAAGATCATTTGAATAAAGCTGGAATTATAGATGTGGGCATCTGCATGACTGAACAACATATTGATTAAATATGATTGATTACCTATTTATGCCCAAGGCACTTAGAAAAAGAGCGAAGCTCTATTCAGCTTGTATCTGCTGTGACTTGAAAAATCAAATGTTATTTTTAGGACAATAGGGATAAACAGGATAATATTTATATTATCTGAATGACCCTATTGAGGTTTAGATGGATGCTGTGCATGGCAGCGTGATGAAGGTATAGTGCATTGTCCCGGTTTTGGAGACAAAAGTCTTAGGAGGAAACACTCCGGCACAAGTGCCTCCCCCAAGAAAAAAAAAAGGGGGGGGGCCCTCCCCCTTTCGTCCACCAATAAACCAAATCAACAAAAGCAAGTGAAAGTG